>CM053271.1:12716161-13225829 GCA_028583415.1 Protea cynaroides
GCCCAAGTCTACTCCAGAAGGGCCGAAAGTCTAAAATGGGCCAGGCCCAATTGCTGACCAGCCCACACTGTCTCACGTGAACAGTGTTCACGGTACTGTTCACGTGAACAGTACCAACAGCAGATTTTCACTCTTTTTTATTTCTTTCCTAAAAATAGTGTTAGTTATTTGGAATTTTAATTGTTTGGAAACTAAAACTTTCTTAAATTTAGTTTCCTAAAGTGTTTAGAAACTTTCCTATTTTCAGATTTAGAAAGTTTTCTTTCCATTGTATTAAAACCTTCCTATGTTATAAGGAGGTTTAGTTTTTAGTAGTTTTATCTCTTTCCTATTTTAATTGTAAGGATTCTCATTATAAATAAGAGGAGTAGGTCGGGCTGGTGGTTAGATTTTCCAGAAAAAGTAAAGTTTAAAACTTCTATTTTCTCGGGTTGAGTCTCAAGGTTGTGAGACTCAACCAATTGTTTCTTCTTCTTCTTTCTTTGAGATTCTAAGCTTTGTTTTAGTTCACAATCAATCAATATTGGCTGCGACAACCGTTTCCTCTGACGTATGCCAAAAGTCTTGCTGATCCGCTACCAATTTCCATCGACATTAGCCGAACTATAACCAGATCTGGGCGGTACCAAGTACAGCAGGTACAGCAGGCTTTCGAGACTCATAACTCCTAGTTCTTTTTCAGATCCTCCCCAAACTTCGAAGGTGTTCACAATCATTACAAAGGTCATCCATACCAAAGTTTCATCTAATCTCGACGGTTAGATTTCAAGATAAGTGGTTTTTTTCATTACTTTTCTCGCAGATTTTTTGTATTGGACTGAATTAAGGTCCCGTGAGCAAAGAGGGCTTATTAATTTGACTTGCTTTAAACCCTCTTTGCCATCAATTGGTATGCGTAGCATGGATGAGGAGAGTTCTAACTCTCCTAATCAGTCCAATAATCTCAATGACCTTGTTAATTTGGTTCTCCAACGATTCACCAAAATGGATGCCAAATTAGACAGTATGGATGGAAGAATAAGTAATTTGGAGGAACGGAATAATCCTAGGCCGGCCCGGACTGTAAGCCCCCAGAAGAGAAATTCCCATAGCCAACCTAATGCCAAGGCGTGTTCCTAGGGCTCCCCCCAAAGAGTCCCTAGAGAAGAATACCAAGACCCACCCTATGAAGACTATGATGGCAATCAACCTATTCGGTATCAAACCCATAAGGTGCGAATGGATCTTAAGGAGTTCCATGGAAGACAAGACCCCCAAGCTTTTCATGATCAGTGAATGCCCTAGATGACTACTTTGATTGGTTTAGCCTACCCGAACTCTGGAAAGCCGCAATTGGCCCGCTCTAAAACTAGTGGGGGGGTGCTCGCGATTGAGTGGCGTAACTATGATATATAGTCTCATGAGGAGTCGTGAGAGAACCCACTACTTGGGAGGAGATGAAGGAAGAATTGAAAGAAAAGTATTTGCCTCGGTCCTTCCAAAGAAGGTTGCATGACCAACCGAACAATCTTCGTCAAGGTAATATGAGTATGGAAGACTATGTATACCAATTTGATCAATTATGTGCACGGTCAAGTTCACTGGACAATGATGATCAAATGATATCTCGATTCCGTTTGGGACTCACGACGAAATAAGAGAAAAAATGGGTGTGGTTGATATTGTAAGTCTTAATGACGTGTTGATAAAGCTTTTCAAGTTGAAGAACTCATAAAGACCCCTAAGGTATACCCCAAATTTTAATGAAGGCAAGAAACCCATGCCAACTCCCAAGAGCACCGTGGCCGCACCTCGTCATACTCCCACCTGCGGAATCGAAAAGGGAAAGGGACCAATAACCCCCAATAAGTGTTGTTCAATGCTATCATTGTAATGCCTATGGCCATTATGCAAGGGGATTGTCCAAGAAAAGTGAAAGGCAATTCCTTAGTGGCTTCCGTGGAAGCCAATGCTGATTCCCAAGTGTGGGAACCACAAGAAGATGATTCCTATGATAATGCTGCCCTAGCCGATGATCCGGAGTATAACTATGAAGAAGATGAAGCATCCCTTGGAATACATGTTGTGAGTCGGATATTAGTGGCTGAATCAAAAAGGGAAGATTGGCGTCGTCATTGTATTTTTACCACCCGCATGTCTAGTGGACCTAAGCTTGCTCAAATTATTGTGGACAGCGGTAGCAAAGTGTTAATGTTGTGTCACAAGCTTTTGTAATAGATGCTAAACTAGAGGCTGAAACTCATCCCTCAACCGTACAAGGTCTCACTTCTCAACGGTAATACATTGGAAGTAAGTCAAAGGTGCTTGATTCCTTGTCGCGTGGGTCTACAATGATACGGGTATGGTGCGACGTTATCCCCATGATATTGACCGGATGTACTATTGGGAAGGCCATGGTTATATGATCATGATGTGTTGGTTGGAGGTACCAAGAACCAATGTTACTCGATGTTGATGGAAAGCCCATGATATTGAAACCCATTAATGTACCAGCCAGAAAAACAAAGTTACGAGCCGCACAACCGAAGCGTAAACAAATCCTTCAAGCTCTAAAGAAGGACCAGCCAACCACTACTAGCAAAAAACAAGGGAAAAGGACCATCCTCAAAGGCTGGACAGCAAATTGATCACCCATTATTGATACTCAATCAACAAGACTTTCAAGAAACAAGTAAAGAAAGAGGTGTAATGATAGCCCTCATGGCTGGGGGAAGTTGTACCCTCGAAAAAAATTAACCTTCCCCACCCTATACAATCTATCTTGTCCGATTTTGCAGATCTTGTTGCGTAAGAATTACCTAATGAGTTGCCACCAATGAGGGACATACAACATGCAATTGATTTAGTCCCCCGGGTCAAGGTGTTACCAAACCTGCCCACATACCGCCTAAGTCCCCACTGAGCATGCGTAACTCAAAAGACAAGTGGATGAACTATTACAAAAGGGCTTCATTGTAGAAAGCATGAGTCCATGTGCCGTACCCGCACTCTTGACACCTAAGAAAGATGGAACATGGCGGATGTGCATCGACGCCAGAGCAATCAACAAAATCACCGCCAAATACCGATTCCCTATTCCACGGCTTGATGATATGTTGGACATGTTGACAGGTGCTACTGTCTTTACGAAGCTTGATTTACGGAGTGGTTACCATCAAATCCGTATTCGCCCCGGCGATGAATGGAAAACAGCCTTCAAAACGAAAGACGGATTATATGAATGGAAGGTTATGCCCTTCGGGTTAACTAATGCCCCTAGTACCTTCATGAGAGTAATGACTCAAACACTCCGACCGCTCATCGGTAAGTTTCTTGTTGTTTACTTTGATGACATACTAATATACAGCAAAGGCCACGAAGACCACCTAGATCATATACGACGAGTAATGAGAGTCCTTCGAGATGAGAAGTTGTACTTGAACTCAAGAAGTGTTCTTTTATGCTCCCCAAGGTAGTCTTCCTTGGCTTCATTATTACATCCAAAGGGGTGAAGCTGGTCCATCCAAGATTGAAAGCATTACTAATTGGCCATTCCCAAAAACTCTCACCGAGGTTCGTAGTTTCCACGGTCTTGCTTCCTTTTATCGGAGGTTCATACGAGGGTTTAGCTCTATCATGGCACCCATCACAGAGTGCATGAAGACAAAGAAAGGTCCGTTCCAATGGACCCCGGCAGCCACCAAAGCATTCCATCTTATAAAGAAAGCCAGAATCAAGCTCCCGTCCTACACCTACCTGATTTTGACCGTGCGTTCGAGGTGGCTACCGATGCCTCACACTCGGAATGGGAGGGGTACTTATGCAAGAAAAGCATCCGGTGGCGCTCTACAAAGGGAAGCTCAATGATGCCAAGAAGAGGTATTCCACCTATGATTTAGAACTTTATGTCAGAAGTAGCGTGGTCAAACATTGGAGACACTACCTCATTGGAAAAGAGTTCGTTCTCTACTCTGACCATGAAGCACTTAAGTTTCTTAACTCCCAACGGACCATTAGTCACAAACATGCTAAGTGGATCTCATATTTACAAGAGTTTACTTTTGCCCTCAACTATAAAGCTGGAAAAGAGAACCAAGTAGCAGATGCATTGAGCCGCAAAGTGAATACGATGAGTACCTTTTCAGCCCAAAGTACAGGAATTGAGCATATCAAAGGGGGAGTACATAGCAGATGAAGATTTTGGTACTATATACCAAAAATTACAGCAAGGTGAAACCGATCCAAAGTTCTCGATTCAAGACGGCTACTTGTTTATGGGAACACGGTTATGCATCCCAAAGACGTCCCTACGCCAATACCTAATTCGGGAGTTACATGGAGGTGGTTTAGGTGGACACTTTGGTCGTGATAAGACAATAGCACAAGTTACAGATCTTTACTATTGGCCTCACTTACCCCATGATGTGCAAAATGTGGTCCAACGGTGTCGTGCATGTCAACTAGCTAAAGGCACCAAACAAAAATTCTGGTTTGTACACACCATTGCCGGTGCCTCATTCCCCATGGCTGCACATTAGTATGGATTTTGTCCTTGGCTTGCCATCCACAAGGGAACGATATGACTCTATATTTGTAGTAGTGGACAGATTCTCGAAAATGGCACACTTCCTCCCTTGTCGGAAGACTTTTGACGCAAGGCATGTTGCTGTCCTATTCTTTAAGGAAGTGGTACGTCTCCATGGGCTACCCGAGACTATTGTGTCGGATCGGGATGTGAAATTTATGAGCTATTTTTGGAAGACATTATGGTTGAAGACAAATACTAAATTGCTTTACTCAACCCGCCTTCCATCCTCAAACGGATGGGCAACCGAAGTAGTGAATCGGAGCTTGGGTAATCTTCTCCGATGCCTTGTTCGTGATTATGAGAAGACGTGGCCTTCCATTCTCGACATAGCGAAGTTTGCTTATAATAGCTCCGCCAATCGGACCACGGGCCGTACACCATTTGAAATAGTGCTTGGTATCCAACCCAAGAGACCTATCGATCTTGTATCACTCCCACCTCAAGTGCGTGTGAGTATTGAAGCCGATGAATTTATCCGTCATATCACGTAAGTACATGCGGATGTTCGACGGCGAATAGCACTTAGCAATGAAGCATACAAAGCTAATGCGGACCGTCATCGCCGTTATGTGGAGTTTAAGCCCGGTGACATGGTGATGGTGAGAATAACTCCCCGAGAGATTCACTCCCCGGTGAAGCTACCAAGTTACATCCACTAAGATGGGTCCCTACAAGGTGCTCAAGAAAATAGGAACTAATGCATACGCCCTGAGCTCCCACTGGCATGGCTATCAAGAACATTTTCAACGTTGCTGATTTGACTCTCTACACGGGTCATCATTCCTCGACGAAGGAGATACGGAACATACTTTACGCCTTCCACGCTTGCCGTTCCTTCCGCTGAACAAATTGAAGATGTTCGACTCCAAGTATACTATGACTCGCAATGGTGGAGGTTACCGGTCGTTCTTAATCAAGTGGAAAGGGCACCCACGTAGTGACAAAGACGTGGATACATGAAGATGACTTCAAGCCGCATCGACCCCGATTTTTATGATCGCTATATGTCTTTTCCTCCATTCGTCGGAGACGAATGTTTCTAAGCCGGGGGAGCTGATGCAGCCCAAGTCTACTCCAGGAAGGGGCCGAAAGTCTAAAATTGGGCCAGGCCCAATTGCTGACCAACCCACACTGTTCACGTGAACAGTGTTCACGGTACTGTTCACGTGAACAGTACCAACAGCAGATTTTCACTCTTTTTTATTTCTTTCCTAAAAATAGTGTTAGTTATTTGGAATTTTAATTGTTTGGAAACTAAAAACTTTCTTAAATTTAGTTTCCTAAAAGTGTTTAGAAACTTTCCTATTTTCAGATTTAGAAAGTTTTCTTTCCATTGTATTAAAACCTTCCTATGTTATAAGGAGGTTTAGTTTTAGTAGTTTTATCTCTTTCCTATTTTAATTGTAAGGATTCTCATTATAAATAAGAGGAGTAGAAGCTGGCTGGTGGTTAGATTTTCCAGAAAAAAGTAAAGTTTAAAACTTCTATTTTCTGGTTGAGTCTCTCAAGGTTGTGAGACTCAACCAATTGTTTCTTCTTCTTTCTTTGAGATTCTAAGCTTTGTTTTAGTTCACAATCAATCAATATTGGCTGGCGACACTGTTCTCTGCTGAGTATGCTAAAGTCTTGCTGATCTGCTACCAATTTCCATCGACATTAGCTGAACTATAACCAGATCTGGGCGGTACCAAGTACAGCAGGTACAGCAGGCTTTCGAGACTCATAACTCCTATAGTTCTTTTCAGATCCTCCCCAAACTTCAGAAGGTGTTCACAATCATTACAAAGGTCATCCATACCAAGTTTCATCTAATTCTGACGGTTAGATTTCAAGATAAGTGGTTTTTTTCATTACTTTTCTCTGCAGATTTTTTGTATTGGACTGAATTAAGGTCCTGTAGCAAAGAGGGCTTATTAATTTGACTTGCTTTAAACCCTCTTTGCCATCATCAGCAGTCTGATGCTTTCCCATCTCATGGTCCACTCGTGGTTTGGGTTCTGTATTGTTGAGTGCAAGGCTTGGCTTCAAATTCTCTCGCGACTTGAAGACTTATTTCCGGTTTGGTCTACTTACTGGTGCTCCATCTTTCTGGTTTGAACATGGCCTGATTGTCCAATTGTCTGGTTTAATGTTCAAAATGGTTCATTTGGACTTGATGGCGTATTGACCAGTCATTTGTTTTCAGTGTCTCCAAAATCCTTGAAATCATATTCAGTTTAGGCATTGCAGACAATGGTCCAGGCAGTTTGACCATGGTGTGATTGGCTGTCCAACAGTCTAAAAACTTTGTTTTGGGAGGTTTTACTGGTAGGGGGTGCTGATGCTTGTGAATCATTGAGATATTCAATTTTGACCAACAGATATGATTGTAACTTAACCTGTAATAATTATCAATATATCTTTTAGTCATCTTTCGTTCACAATTTTGGTAATCTAAACTTTAAAGTAACTAGCTAATTTCAAACTTTTTGTTGCAGCAAACGGGTTAGTGGTTTTGACATGGCACCTCCAACAACTGCATTGATACCAGGAGCTGCTGTTGCTGCAGCTGCAGGTATATGGCTTTTTTTCTAACCTATGTGGCTATGCCTTTGATTCAATGCCAATGGCTGTTTTTGTATTTAGCTGGGAAAGTCGTATCCAATTGCTTGGTATTATTTGGTAAGCTATATTCATTTGCTTTTACATTGAAAGTAGTTGCAAGTCAAGGCTGCTGTCTCTTGATTGGATTTGTTATTTCCTTTTCTTTTTTATTCATGAACTAATTCTGAAACTGAGAGTGGTTTTCGGTTGTTTCTTGTTTTTGGTGTTTGTTTCTCTGTTCTTGTGTCTATGTGTTGTTGTAAGAAGGCAACGTTGGGCTAACTTGTCCCACTGTGCTGCCAATGGGCCTGAGCCGACTTCTGTAGCTTTTATGTACAAGGAGGATTCAATGCACTGGTTTGATGGTTCTTGTTCGTCTTCAACCGGCACCTCTTGCTTGTTTTGGTAGTCTTTGCAATTTTTTTTCCTCCAGTAGTTGAAATGATGTATTCTTTTCATCTTCTCGACAAATTTTAATTAAAAGTGGCTAGAACATTCTTATTTTGTTGAGCACGTATGAATGAGGTGCATATTTATTTGTTACTCATTATTGTTCGCATATTTGATCTTTAGTTTTTGCCTTTACACCACTATTTAATTGGCTTATGCAGGTCAATTGACTGGGGCCACTCCAGCCATCCCTGGAATGTTTCCAAACATGTTGCAATTTCCTGGACAGGTAAGTCTATGTCTTTTACATTGTGGTGATTTTTGTGTTAATGTGTCAGTCAGTGAATCTTATTTGATGATTGTGTGTTCCAGCTGGCAACCCCGCTCTTGATGCACCCTCAGGCAATGACTCAGCAGGTATGGTGTATGAGTTCTTCATGGATATAGTTCATTCTCCCATTGATACATGTGATGTTTAAAAGTTAAATTTCTTTTTGGTGTAGGCAACAAGACATGCTCGTCGGGTTTATGTTGGTGGCCTTTCTCCGACTGCAAATGAACAGGTTATTCATTCCACTGACTGTTGTCATCTGTCCAATTGGTGTTCTTGTATGTTGGCTGCTGTTACTTCTGTGAATTGTTGCTTTTGTTTTCTCCCCCCCCCAACAAATAAAAAAAAAAAAAAACCTTGGGAGGGGTGTCTGTGGGCTGTAGAATGTCTGCTCAAGAACATAATGGGCTGTTGAGAGTGAAAGTGCTATAGATAGTGTGAATCGTTTGCATTACTTGTTGTTTGTTGTTGTTAAGATTTGTTAAGAGTAATAGAATTGTAACCGTACACTGCTTTGACTAAGTCAAAGTAGTTAGTGCTAGTTTCTAGGACTTGGACTTCTATTAGTATATGAACTCCTAATTAGTTTATTAGTTTGCTTTATTAGTCTCTTTATTAGTCTCCTTTACTAATTAGGCTTGTTAGTTTCATTTTCCTATTTTGAGTTTACTTTGTCTTTAGTTTCTGACTATGATTCTGACTTGTAGAGTCTTAGATCCTGTCTAATAGTTGTTTTCTATTTTCTATAAATACAAGCTACAAGGGAAGGAGCTGATACATTATCTCTTTCCTTAACACACATTGATTTTTTCCATCTTCTCTTATTTTTCTATTTTGTTACGAGATTTAATGAATCATTTGCATTTTCTTTTTCCATTTTTTCTGGAATTAGTTCAGTCTTTTGTCCATTCATTTTTCTTTTGCAATATTGATATGCCAAACTTACTTTTTGTGATCATTTGAAGAACTACTTGTTAGAATGTAAGAGTAATTTGGCAATTCAACGTGCTGTATTTTGACATAGGATATGAGAACATTAATATTCATAATTTTTTGAGCTCTAAAAAGGTTAAATCTAATTACTTCATTGTGATAGATCTTAAAAGTTAAGTTGAACATGGTCACTGTCTAGAATCATCATCTGATCCATTTAAAACTGAGATTTTACGTTTGAAGGAAACTAGATGTTGGACTGTTATTCTGGAATGAAAAAAAATCAGCTACCCCCCATAATAGTTTCGAAACATCACCTACCACCCACATCTTTCAAAAAACATTAACTACCACCCAAACGTTTGTCACCATTAATCAAATAGATCCATTCCGTTTAATGAATCCCGTTAGTTGCTAATGTCATCCAAAAATGAATTTGAATTGGACAATAATACCCTAAAGGATGTGTTGAAAGACGGTTTTACCCTCCCTCAAGAAGAAAGAAGAAAAAGAAACCTTTCTTCTTCAATTGTCTTCACCGATGACGACGATACTATTCTTCTTCCCCGATGACAACGACCTCGAGCAAACTTTGAAGATGCTGTACTCTCCACCTCTCGGCTTCTCTCCATCTATGATTTTCCCCCAATCTAATTTTGGTACATCTGTTCTTCCTTCTTTCTTGGCTTCTTGTTCCAGTGTTCCTCTCAAACTACACTGCATATGCAACGGAGAGAAACAATGGTTGGGTTGGTATCTTGGGTTTACCTCACATAACTGAAAGAGTCGAACTGAGTTTTAATCTAAGTTTTAGTTTCAGATCTGAAATTTGAGTTTCAACCTAAGTTTTAGTTTCAGATTTCAGTTTCAGATCTAAAATCTGAGTTGCAATCTAAGTTTCAGTTTCAGATCTGAAATGTAAGTAAGGAAAAATAAAAAAACAGCCAACTAATTCCGTGTCGGATACTCCAAAGCACTAAGGATACCATCCATGAGAACGAATGAAAACATAAATGAAAAACATAAATGAAAAAAGATAAAAGAAAAAAAAATAAAAGCAAAAAGTCTAAATCTATGAGAGCCGGAAATTTTCAATCAACAGATTTATAGTAGGAAAATGGCGGAGACGACGGTCAAGAGAACAGCCGCTCCCACTCTATAAGAAACAACGCCGCTCTTTGCTGTTTTCGAAGGACTTTCTGTGGGAGTAGCGGAGATCCCAGATGAATTCAGAGAAGTAGAGGACAATGGAGCTAGGAGATGGAGCAGCTTGTCACGGCCTTAGTCTAGTCGTGGGTCATGACAAGCTGCCGGTGATACTGTCGGATCTTTAGTAAGTGATACCGTTGGAACTTTGGCAGGCGCCGGCGACGCCCTTGGTGGCGTTCCTGGAGTCTGTGCGAAGGCTGATCCCACCACTAGAGATAAAATCATCACAACTGAGAATCTCAAAAACGCCATTGGTTTTCTTTCATTCTTTCCTTCTGAATGGAACAACTACAGAGAAGCTGAATAAGAACCAAAACGACTTTAGAAAATGAGAAGGGTTATACTAGTAATTTTATGAACTTTTAAATTTTTTCAATTAAAAATAAAAAGGCTAAAAATGTTTGTCGTTGATTTCCGTCTCCTCCATCAATTACTTAGGTGTAGTTGATGTTTTTTGAAACGTGTGGGTGGTAGGTGATGTTTCGAAACTATTATGGGGGATAGCTGATTTTTTTTCTAATAATATATTGTCGGGTCCCTGTTGAACTTAACTCTAATTCCCAGAACGTGTAATGTTTATTATGATTATTATTATTAATAATTTAGCCGAATATTTGTTGTGACAAGTTTTTGTTCACTTAGCCTTATCACTTACAGCTTATCTGTTTGATTACTTCGGAAGAATCAGACATTTTCAGCATGTTTGGCCGTTCTTGTTTGAACTTTGAAGAGTGATTGAACTTAATGATAGCTGGAAGTTTAGATTTTCCAAGGTAGATGATTGACTATTGATTCTTTTTATTGTTATTACCTCAGTCAGTGGCAACTTTCTTCAGCCAGGTTATGGCTGCAATCGGAGGAAACTCTGCTGGACCAGGTTTGTATTCATGCCCTGCTCACCCCTTGGTTGATTGCTTTGAAGTGGTTAAAAGTTGACATGTTTTCGCAGGAGATGCTGTTGTTAATGTATACATCAACCATGAGAAAAAGTTTGCATTTGTTGAAATGAGGTCTGTTGAGGAGGCTAGTAATGCAATGGCCTTGGATGGGATTATTTTCGAGGTAGGATACTCTCATTGCTACCTTGATCATATCCATATTGTGGACTTATCCAATTCTATTTTTTACTGGTTTTCAGAGCACTGGAATCCTAGGAATGTTCCCAGTGAAGTGAAAATGATTTCAAACCATGCATGTTTTCATTGACTTAATAATTGGGTTTGTTTCTGTTGATCATTGTGTTTGACAGGGTGCATCAGTTAAGGTGAGGCGGCTAAGTGATTACAACCCTTCTCTTACTACAGCACTTGGGCCAAGTCAACCCAATCCCAATCTCAACCTAGCTGCCGTTGGATTAACGCCGGGATCTGCTGGTGGACTTGAGGGTCCTGATCGAATCTTCGTGGGTGGGCTCCCATACTATTTCACAGAAGTACAGATACGGGAGCTTTTGGAATCCTTTGGGCCTCTTCGTGGTTTTGATCTTGTCAAGGACAGGGAAACAGGGAACTCAAAAGGCTATGCATTTTGTGTGTATCAAGATCTGTCAGTAACTGACATCGCTTGTCAAGCTCTTAATGGAATAAAAATGGGTGATAAAACTCTCACTGTAAGGCGTGCAAATCAGGGTGCTTCACAGCCAAAACCTGAGCAGGAGAGTATATTATTGCAGGCACAGCAGCAGGTTGCATTACAGGTAATAATTTCTTTATACATATATCTATTTTATTTTCCTGGGGAAGCTTGAAGCCTCTAAGTCTTAATGTTTGTCACCGTACCATGCCTGCTTCCCTTTACAATTTAGTAGAAAGAGCATTGAACAACCTGATGAAGGACTGTGGGTTCTATTTTCCTTTTTTTTTTTCTTTTTTCAGGTTTACTGTTTTCCTGAAGTTTTGTGAGCTTTAAGTCTCTGATCTTCAGGTTGGCCATAATATTGGGCTCGTTGTGTTATATTGTGGCTTTAGGTTTCAGCTGTTATTCTGTTTTTAATGTTCAAAACAAAAAGGAAAAAAAATAAAAATAAAAGCATTGGTTTTAGATGAGTGTTTGAAGATAAAAAAAATAGTTCTCCTTATGTCTGGGAAAGTAATTTGCAGGGATCCAACAGTCAACGAATAACCAGAGGTTTGATTTTAAAATCAGTATCTCAACTTGGCCTTTTATTTTGAGTTCATTTGTCAATTATTTGAATTTTTAGGAGTTGGCAAATAAATACACATTCGCTTACAGTTAGCCACTAGCCCATTAATGTAACATTTTTCTTCATTTGCTCCAAGTAATGCCAGGATTGGTTGATTGAGCGTTAACGACTGCTTCAAATTTTGCAGAGATTTGTTTTCCAAGGTGGTGCACTACCTACCAAGGTCATATGCTTAACACAGGTAGTTAGCGCAGACGAACTAAAAGATGATGAGGAGTATGAAGACATAATGGAAGACATGAGAACAGAAGGCGGAAAATATGGTGAATACCAATTATTCTGATCTCTTCTTTTTCTTGTCTGTGTATATTTTGTTAGATCATTTTGCAAATATTAATTTTCTTTGTCTTATATCTTTCTGTTTTACAGCCTTTTGTAGTACCACATTCTGCTATAGAGATTCAAGCCTAACCCACATTCAGAAGATCCATAAATCTTCCATCTTTTCTCTTAGATTGGCTTTTTTATTTTAATTTTGATAATTTGGAGTTGCTTAAAAATTCATATTAATTATGCCTTTGCAGGGTATCTGGTGAATCTAGTCATTCCACGTCCAGGACCAAATGGCGAGTTATCTCCAGGTGTTGGTAAGGTAGGTGGGGAGATTTTGCCTGTAGTTTTCTTTTGATGATTGGAATAATATATACAGTTATTATAATGGAAGTGCGGACGAAGATGGAAAGATTGTCATGGAATATGCTGTCTTCTTGTAAAAATCCACCATCCATGTGTATGATTGTTTAGGGTAGTTATCCATTTCACAATGGAATTTTGATATTTCCGAAAATCACAAAAAAAATCTGGGTTCACTTTTATGGTGTTTTTAGTCCAAAACCATTCAGAGTTGGGAGAGTGCATAGTAATGTTTAGAGGTACATATGCATGGACATATATAGGATATACGCCAATGCAAAAGAGGATTTTAATTGAATTATAACCTGGTATTTGACATGTAGCTAATCTGGACCATATTTTTTCTATCCAATGGTCAGAATGGATACATCATATACCCACTTGGCAGTATAGAGATGTCTTGTAACATTTGGAAAAATAACATACCCTTGTGACAATAATAATTTTTTTATTTTTTTTTTTATATTAGAAATATAATGTTTCACCTTTTAATCTATTGGGACTCTACTATAAACACCTTGTTGAAGCCACCCCAAGATAGAGGGGCATAATTACTTATTATACTTGTTTTTATTGCCTTGCAGGTGTTCTTGGAGTATGGAGACGTAGATGGGGCCACAAAAGCCAGGCAAGGGTTGAATGGGAGGAAATTTGGAGGGAATTTAGTCACAGCCAATTATTATCCAGAAAACAAGTTTGCGGAGGGCGACTATGATGGATAGTTACTGCTCTGGTGTTCTCGCTTAAGCATTTCTCACTTCTTACTGTAACGCATGACCTAAATACATGATTTATTTTTCTGTTTTGGTAGATAAGCACATTATTTTTACTAGCAAATTGGTATTTAGACTTCATAGTTTGTTCAGTAAACGGCTTTTTTTAGGAAACCTTGTGCGGCCTCTCTTATCAGCTACAAACCTTTTTTTAATAACCACTGGCAAAATATTTTGAACAATTTTGGAATATTTAAGGATTGGAATCAGCCAGGACAAAAACCCCCGTATGACTTGAGTTCATTGATCAAGTGATTCTTTGAACAGTTCGTGTTCTGTCGTGACAGTAATACTGAGTAAGATTATATACCATCATAATCATAATAATGTAGTGTATAACATGAAGCACTAGTCACAGGTATTTGAGTATTTACTTTATTCCCAGGGCCAATTGCACTAATAATGGATAAATAACTGAGAGTACATGAACTTTAGCATCTGTCTAAGCTCACCTGCCTTTGGGTTCAAATTGTCTCCAATTATTGGAGGCTTCAATTGCTCATCCAGTGGTTGGAGTTAACCAGGTGCACCTACTGTTGTATTGTAGATGTGTCCAGTTAACTCTAATTGTTGAATTGGCGATTGGAGCCTTCAGTAATTGGAGACGAATTGGACTCTCCCCCTTTTTCTCGTACTCATTGTAAAACGTGTAAGTTTCCTCTATGGGTAAAAATCTTGACTTTTTAAGGTGCTCTTTATCTCTCTTGGAAAACAAAGGCTAATAGAAAAATCGGCCCTTATCTGCTGCCATATTCCCAAAAAAAAAAAAACCCCCCTACTATTTAAACTTTAATCGGTGTTCTTTTAGCATGCTATTTTGGGAGGTGAGTTCCATTTAGTTGTTACCAAATTACATGTATAAATCAGAGACTAACCACATCCCAAGAGCAGAGATAGTAGTGCTTGACTGTGACTTGGGGTACCAAAGTCCATCTTGAAAGTTCAGTGTGAAAACCACCTTGGAAAAGATCCTCCTGTCGTCCAACAGCACCAGCCGTCCATCCGATAGATTGGGATGCTCGACACCCTGTCCGATGGACGACTGTGGAACTGGACGACGGGAGAGGATAGAGGTCCCAGCCACTCAGTCAAAATTGTTGCGAATTTCTGAACTACAGATTTTGAACGTTCAGTGACCTTATCTTTTCGACGTTCAAAAGCACAAATTCACATGGAAGCTGTGTGACCTGCAAGTAGCCCTGTTGGTGTTACTTTTAATCTGGTAAGAGGAAATAATATCAGATGACATCCCAACGTGTGAAGTGTCTCAGTTTTCACACATGGAGATTTGGATGTGCAAGATATACATGCTTTCAGTCTACCCCCCCTTCTCACAGATCGGTATATTGTCAGAGGGAACATCAAACAGGACTTGGACAAACTATAGTGGGGTAAGCAGCATTGGTGGTTTAATCCAAGGGATATGGGGTGACATGCGTGGTCAGAAACAAAGCAGGTAGATTAATGGCCACTGTTACATATCATCTATGCTGAAACGTCCACTGGAGACAGCCTAAAGATTGTCAAAATCGGGAACAAGTTCTTACAGACTTAGATCTTCTCAGACTTCTCTTGTCCAGCACACATGTTATTTCATAATCATGTTTTGGTAAATTACACTTGGGGTTTAAGGGAACTGTGTTTATAGCTTATAGCATTTTAAGAACGAGGTTTGATATACCCAAGCACAAATGGTGTTTAACACCATCAATATTCTAATTGAATGATAAAATTCAATCATATGTTTTAATATTTTTAATATTTGATTGGATCATAATCGTTCAATTGATACTATAAATTATATGACAAACACAATAATACACAACCTGATATAATGATCAGAACATAAAATTCTAATTTGAAGGATACAATTCAACCATTATATTTAAACATTTTTGGATCTTTGATTGGTATCATAATTGTTCATTAGTATTTCAAGTAATGACGAATACAATGGCATATATGATCAGATCATAAAAAATATGCAAGTACTTGATTAAAATATTAATTGCTCGAGGCAAGATCACATTATCAAATATGATCATAGATCAACTTTTACTATGGTTTTATCATTATTCAAAATAATAAATGAAAGATGATGGTGCAAATCAAAGATCCAAAAATGTTGAAATATAATGATTGGATCGATGCTTGTGATCTTAAATCAAGCTGTATCATAATGTTTGTCATGATTTACAATACTACCCGAATGGCAATCATTCAAATTAAAGGTTATAAAAATGTTAAAAAAATGATGAATGATATCCTTCCCATAGAAATCTTTTGGATAAACATATAACTAAAAAGTATTTTGATAATTTCATCGCATTATGTTTAACACATGTGCCTCAAATGTAGCTTTTGAGACGCAGGTACCTTAGGCATCGAGTCAGGCGCATTGCGGAACCACATAAATCAAGCTATCAGGACTCTCTTGGGAAATTTAAGTAAGACTACAAATTTAACTGTAAGGAAACATTATTGAAACACCCCGGGTGGCCAAACAACTTGCCTGATAGCAGAATCAGCCAGAATTGGATGTCCTGCACAGCAGAAGTAATCGACTGACAAGTATACATTTACTTATGACATAGCAGTGTTTACATGGTACTGTTCCATTTGTAATCAACAATCAAGATATACATAATACCACCATTAATTCCACATCAATAAACCCCCATCCGGACCTTGCCACTACACAAATCCAGCATCCCTATATTTGAATTTCATCAACCAAATCTTGCCATAAGAAATTCTGATCAAACTAAGTTGGAAAACCTTTTATTAGGAACTGCGGATGAATGCACTAACGAATACCCTGCAGTTTCCCCTATGTTAGCAAAAATCTCTACAAAATTGCCAGGGTTCCATGGAAGAGCCAATGCCACTGCCAAAAAGAAAATTTGTTAATTTGAAGCAAGTGAATGCCAAGACAAGGAAAAGAAAAGCAGATTTAAGGACTCATAGCCAAAAGCTAAACCAAGCTACAGGCATAGACCCGTCCCAAACAGAAAACTACTACAACAGATCAATAAGTGGTGTGGTTCTGATGTTCAGCTCCATATACGTGTTTTGAATATTAATAGTCCTGCTAATCTGTCATCTCAACAGACCAAAACTCATAAAACCAACCAGGTGCGATCAATTAAGGCAAGACCAACCAACTATTAGTGGTTTGGTCTCGGTTTGAGGATTGAAGACCAATTAATTTGTCAGTCGGTCTTGAACTAACCAGGCTTGAATGACATGCCCGACTGATTAGGAACAGATAAATAAACCCGACCAAAGTGCAACTGATTCAGGCGAAAATATTGACCAAAGATGGCTTAACGGGATTATCATCTGGTCCTCAGACTTCAATGACCAACACTATTGATTTATCAACTGACACATATTCAGTATCAGTCTAGCCAACCCAAGCCTGATAAGCAATCGGTTTGCCTGATCTTGGCCAAATAAACCACGAAACTGAATAGAGACCAACCAACCCAGAAAAAAAATACCGGCTTAAGAATTAAAACCCAATATTATTGAACCATGCTATGCTTCTGCAATCCCTCTCTCTGATGCAGTATTTTCTATCCAAAGAAACCCTTTTGTTGCAGTGAGCAGAAGCCCATCTGGCCACCCTACACTGTACACGTGAACAATATTCGTGGGCCCCACATGATATGTCAGCATATTTTATTTGAGCTCCTAGAAGATGCTTTGAAGACTATGGCCAGTCTTCTATTTCAGCAGTTTCTGATTCTTCTTTGAGTATTGGCCAAGCAAGACATTAGCTATTAGTACTTTCTATTTTCAGTTCTAGAAACTTATGTAATAGCAAGTTCTATTGCTTACTTTCTATTTTTAATAGTTTCTGTTTCTTAGATTAGTAAGTCTTGTTCAGCTATTAAGTATTAGCTAAGGAAATCTAGGTAGTTTCTAATTCCATAGTTTCGATTTTACTTAGGTCCATCTTATTGTAATGGCAGCCACGAATTGAGTGCTTCTTAGCCCCAATTGGTTGTTGCTTTTAGCAGTCTATAAATTACATTGTAATGGAGCTTTGCTCCGTGGAATGAGATAATGAAATAGCTTGGTTTATACCTTCTGTGTTCTGAGAGACAGTTGGAGTGGGAGACCACTGGAAGTGAGAGACTGCCAAGGCCTTAAGGTGGGATTCCTTTGGTCATATCCCCTACCCTCTTCCACCCTTCTTCCCTCGCATCGAGTCCTTTTCTTTTAATAATCTATGAAAAAGTCAAAAAAAAAAAAAGAGAGAATACTTGTAGAATGCAGCAACTGTTTGGCACAATAAGAGCAGGTCATTAATGGTTGCTATCTACTATTCAAGGATCAGCCATATTGTTCCCTGCGGCAGTACTGTTTTGAAGTTCCCTTTTTGAAACTTCTTGCTGCCATATATCCTAAGCTATCCATCGGATGAATCTCAATTCCTGGTATGGTTTTCACATCACTGATTCCCTCCTTCGACAGCAGTTTCATTCACATCCAATGTCTAGTTTGGTAAATCATGGTAGTTACTAATTTCTGATTACCAGTTTCTAATTTTGAAGTCTGCCCATATTTCCTTATCTAACCATGATGCAGTCCAAGTCTACTCCAGAAGGGGCCGAAAGAAGAAAGAATCTCCCAAAATTGGGCCAGGCCCAATTGGCTGACCAATCACCCCCACTGTTCACGTGAACAGTACCAGCAGCAGATTTTTCACTCTTTTTTTATTTCTTTCCTAAAATATAGTGTTAGTTATTTAGAATTTTAATTGTTTGAAAACTAAGAAATTTCTTAAATTTAGTTTCCTAAAAGTGTTTAGAAACTTTCCTATTTTCTATTTTGAAAACTTTCCTATTCTCTAAAAAGGAAGTTTCTGTTTTAGTTAGGATTTCCTATTATTTTGTAATCTTACAAATTATATAAGTAAGAAGTAAAAGAAGGCTGGGGCAGATTTAGACAAGAAAAGAAAAGTTAAACTTTGATTTCTGGTTGAGTCTCCTTCGGTTGTGAGACTCAACCAACAGTTTGTTTTCTTATTGTTTGTTCTCTGCTCATGTTATTGGCTGTTCTTCATACCCATTGGCGACAATTATTCTGTTAGAAAACTACCAGATCTTTGCTGATTTGGTGCTAAACATCATCAAAATTTTCAGAAACTTCTCCAGATCTGAGAGGTAACCTGAACAGCAACCTTGCAGAATCTGTAGTTGTTTCAGTTCTCCTTCGATCGACTCCAAATTTCTGCTAGTGTTCATAATTGAAGTTAAGAGGGTCTCCTATCAATTTCAAGTGTTTCAAGTGTTGTCAATGGTTGGATTTTTTATATAAGTTGATTTCTCTATTGATTATTAAATCTGTTTTGGAATTGGGCTGTGTAAAGATCCTGTAGCAAAGAGGGATCATTGATCTGAAGGTGTTGAACCCTCTTTGCCATCAAACCATCAACACTGCTTCCAACTTTGAGAGCATACATATTCCTCCCTAGAAGGCCTAGGTTCAATGGGAGTTTGAGACTATTCTAAGTTTCTAACCAACCGATTGGTAGTCATCAAGTAAATATATTTTCTGCTTATATATACTGTTCTGCTGTGGACAGAATTGTTTCTTGCTGTTCTAAATTCCAATGGCTGGACTTGTTGGTTGTGTTAAGAGATTTGATCCTACTGTGGGGCTGGTTCCAAAATTGACAAGTTGGGGACTGGTCCTACATTATTCTCTCTCTCCCTCCCTCCCTCCCTCCCTCCCTCCCTCCCATGTTAGCAGGTTACCAATTACGTGATTAGAGAAATATCACATTGTTGGAGGAACCCTACATGCTGTCGGAGTAAAGAATTGTGTAAATTCATCAATGCATTTGGGCAACGGAGCAGACTGAGTGTAAGGGGATCGATTTTCAAAGTATGGTTCAGGTTTTAGAGATTTGGTTTGGTCTTCAACTGCTTGATCATGTATGTGATTCTCTTACAGGAGCACAGAAATCAGAAACATCATATGGCTTGCTTTTACTTATATTCTTTAATTTTATCGTCTGAGTGTCTTCAAATTTTGTCGAGGAAAGAGGATTTGGATTTTGGAGTGGTTTGTAATACCAATGTGGAATCCAGAGAGGCCAAATTCAGATTTATCTAAGTAACCCATTTACCCACAGGGTCTTGGGCTGTTTTTACCCATATTTTTAAGGTAAGGCCGTAAGGGTAAATCCTTACTCGACCTAGACGAGGGTAAAAACCTGTTACCAAGAAGGTTACAGGTGAGGCCAACCTATCCTACCCATTTACTGGCCCAATCAAACAATATTCATGATTTCCTTGTGTAAAATAAACTAAAATTTTCAGAGGGAAAGAAAACCTTTAGCCAACACTGATACTTAAGACTATGCTTTTATGATGGTTTCATTGGGAAAGAAAACCATTGGCCAACCATGATACTTAGGACTATGCTTTCGTGATAGTTACTTATATTATTTGCACAACATAAAATTTTGTAGTCATTTATAATTAATTATTAGGGCACAGGGAATAAGAAAAGGACACAGGTGTCCAAAGCTCAAAGCACGTGAGGCTCTAGCTGAAAGGCAAGTGCTGTGCCAGTGCATATTGTGTGTTCTGACCAGCTCTATGGGTTACCACCCACCCAAACTTCAATGGATGGCCCTATTTTTGCACATGAAAGCTAACTAATATTTTGAAAAGGGTCCACATCCAGATCCCGCCACCATCTGCTTAAGTTGAGAATTTCAACCCCAGAGCAGCCCAGCAGCGCCTCAATAAATTTGACCAAATGTTTAAACTAGATCTTTCATTAGACAGAAAACATTTAAAAACATCATGATCAATAAACCCTGGTGAATTACCTGGAAAAAGAATCTACAGTCAATCTGCAATGTCATGCAAAAAGTCATCTAGGCTTCCCATCGCCACTTTTCAAGCACCACACATTACCTCTTGCAACACACAATTCACTGATAACCTGCCAAACCAATAAACAAAATAAATTTAATAGCAGATACTATGTCCAATTTCTAGTATCTTAAAAGGTTTAGCACAGGAAATGCTACTAAATAATTTTCACTGCACTCAATTTATTATTAGTACACGTCTGGTTGCATCGTGCACATAAACCCAGTGTAAAGTTCAGAAAAGCCTTCACAAGTTCTATTCTTTTTGGAGTGGGGGATGGGGCTAGATAACAGGAAATGTTTAAATTTATAAGAAACTTAGAATACAAGCGTGCAAGTAGTATACAATAACAGAGTAAAAAAAAAAAAAAAGTACACGACAACAACAATAATGACGGATGGCAGCCTTGAGACTGATAAGTGGACCAAAAAAATCTGTAGTCACTATTTATGAAAACTCCCTCTCTTGCAAGCTCATCAGCTACTGAGTTTGTAGGCCTAGTCCTCCATGAGAAAGAGAGATTTCCTGAGTGAAAAATTCCCTAATTAATTAAGTGAAATATATCTCCAGGGCCCATTATAATGGCTCTGCCATCATCCAATAATCATACTCCAGTCGTCTTGAAGAATGTCGGTGGACCCCCACAGATAAGGAGTGTTCCGTGCCCATAATAATAGGCTTAAGCTAGGCTGTAATCACGCAAATAGTGCCAACGGGACCACAAAAAGCAAGGACATTAAAATTAGCATTTATATCTAAGAATACACCCCCTGTCCATGGGGACCACATCTCCTATAATGGATTTATTGATGCAATCATTATATGATTATTGATGCAATCATTATATGAATAAACTAACACTTGGATCTCGACTTTCTTGACGAAAATTTTATTCAACTCGAATGGCACAGAGAAAAAACATGTACCAAGTGTTCAAAGTGTTTTTTCAGTCAGATCAAAGTTAAAGAACAAAATCATAATTTAGGCAAATATATTTTTGATCAAATTTGTTGTCACTCCTGCAGAAACTGGAAGAAACTCTTAAAAAAGACCCACTGACCTTAGTAAATTCAGCATCTTTGATATCCCTCTTAAGATCGATTTTGGCAGCTTGAACAACATCTGCCTTCTTTAGCGTTCCATTAGGTTCCTTGGCACAAAAAAGCTTAATAATAACACTCCTGCAATGGAAAAATACCCATTGAGCATAAAAGCAAAAGGCACTTCGTTTTTTTGTTTCTCCTTTTTTTTTTTTTTTGGGGGGGGGAGAAAGATCAGAAGCAAACCTCAGTGGATTGGAATCTGAATGATCTAGTGATGACTTCAAAACATAGACACCATGGATATTTACTGCAACTTGATTTATAACAGCCTGGAGCTCAGGTAGATGGGCATCTGCACCCTTTGCAGCAGCAATTGCAGCCCTCGGATCAGCCTTTGGAAGATTAGATTTCGAAAGTGCCAGATCCCGTAAGCCTTCACGAATCAATTGCAAGCTACCAGCATATGATATATCTTGTTAACATAAACCTCAAAGAAAGTCATCCATAAGATTACTTAAATTAGTAGCGAATTCTGAAAGAAAGTACTTATACTAAAAAACTGAAACCATTCAAGGATCCAGATAAAGATGGGGACTCTGGCTACGATGTGGATTGGACACTCTTCTAGAATGTTCAATTAAAATAACCTAAGCAGCTAATAGATATATCTTCAACGATGTTAATATATTTTTGGTTATATTATCAGTAATTTGGAAAGAGCCTCTCTACATTGTGGGGGTAAGGCTGCGTACATTCTGCCCTCCCCAGACCCTGGAGTAGCGGGAGCCTCGTGCACTGGGACGCCCTATTATCAGTTATTTGGAAAATTTTGCCTAAGTTGCCCACTTGGAAAGGGATCTATAGGACGATGCTTCCTTTTTTTGTCACATGGAAGAGTGATATGGAAATTTTGACCTTGAATATCAACGGAATGGTGTGAATTGACAACTTTCAAATTTCAAAGCCTAATTCAATCAAATAACCTCCCATGTATGCCCATGCACACCTACAGGTAACTCCAACCACAACTCTGCACTCTCTCATACTCCCGGATTTTCAAAACTCTGTTTTGCTACTTAGCAAACTTCAATTGGCTGAAAAATTGAGGCCCAACTCAATTGCCATGTGGCAGATATTTGTGGCCAAAGGCTTCCTTTCCAGGTGGACCACCTGGGTGATCTCTTCCCTTGGTTCTTTTGTAACAAAAAAATAACTTTATAAGTAGATTATAATTTCAATCTTTTTTGTAAGCTAAACATGCCAACCATTCTGGTTAACTTTGATTAAATAAAGGTTCCATCACCAAATAGTCCAAAATGATGCCTTTTGGCACAGGTCTATTGGTTTTGCTATAAACCATGGGTATTAGGCATGAAAGCAATAAAAAGACACTTGATGAGCAGAACTGTCCCTTCAGGAAAACAACCGTCTAGGTTAATGAGGAACAAAAAGACACTTGATGGGAAAATTTCTCCATACAGAAATGCAAACTTAAGTTAAAACCTTTGCAGTTTCCCTGTTCTTGGTCACAGACAGTTTCCCCGTTCCGGCCAACCAGGAGGAGTTGCAGCAACTGCCGTCGAAAATCATATATGTTGTTCTCTCTTTGAGTGCTACATCATTTTTTTGGGTGAACAAATAAATAAATTAACACCACACCGGAAACAAGGAACGAACCAAACCTGGGTATCAGAAGGATAGAGCCAGGCTCCTTACAAAACTAGGACGAAATCCCAGCAGCCAAGGCCAAAATGAGAGTGCAACATCATTGCTCTCTCTCACCTTAGATTCTTTTTTTTATTTTTCTTTTGCTATTCTTTTAACATACAAAAAATGATCCTCTGCATGCAGCTCCAACTTTTTATTGTTTCCTTTGTTTTCCTTTTTTTTTTTTTTTTCAACCCAAACTCTGTCGAACTTGGTCGAAAATGAACCCCCCGAGTCAGAACCATACCTGTGGACGAATCTGTGTCCACACATATGGGAAACGCGATTCGGTTCGGCCCGGATGGGGGGAGGGGGCAGATGAATCTGGATGACATGGATCTCTATTAGTCTAATGATATTTAGAAGATTTCAGACAATGCAGCTGAAACAAGAAAATAAGGAACCTCCCAATGTTTCTCTAGTAAGACAAAATGAAGCCTGCTGAAGTGCATCCCATTTACCATATATAAGCAAGATAGTTTAAAGGATATCAGGTTTCAGTATGACTGCAATCCTAATTTTCTCAACAACACAAGGCTACAATGGTGCCTCAAATTTCAAAATAATCAACAGTACAATATGACCAGTCAAGGTTTTTTAAGTGTCCAAAGAACAGATATGCAAAGATAGTCAACCAATCAGCTTCAGCTAATAACCATGAAGGTTTCAAACAATAGATGCCAATCATATGAAATGGAGAGTTCTATTAAACTTTACCTGCAGACCTTATGAATACGGAAAACTTCCACTAGGGCCCTTGGGAGAGCTTCTCGAGTTTCATCAGATATGGACACTGTCTCAGAGCTAACTGTTCCATTTACACTTCTCTTTGCACCTTGATCAGAACTAGAAGCTTCAGGCCTATTAGTCATAGTTGACTTTAATGAATTTCTCATTGCAGTCCCACCTTTCCGAGCACCAGACATATGACCCATTATGTTTTTCTCACGCTTCTCCCATAGTCGTTCCTGCTCTCTGACTACATCTGGATGCTCCTTTATAAAAGACACATCTGTTGGTTCTTTTAATTTCCAATTTTTGAAGGAAGGTCTTTCAACAGCCAATGGATTCAGCACACGCCTCAGAATTTCTTTTGAAATTCCCGATAGATCTAGCTGTTTATAGCTGATTAGTGGGTTCTTGCTAAATAAAAGAAGGATGTAGTCCCTAGCAAGACATTGAACTCCTTCACATAGCAATGAACTTGCTGTAACCCATAATCCTTGTACTAGATAGGCATGCTTCTGAAGGACAAGTATAACATCTTCATTTGACTCATCAGGAGCAAGGTGCTTAAGTGCAATGAAGCGATGAACTTCAGGCCCCTATAAATGTCAGGAAAAGAGGATAATCCAGTCAACTGTTGTGTATACAAAAGATGCGCTGCGGGAGGAGGAAAGTTCAGCCACTCATTGTTTCAAACAGAAAACAAGAAATAAATGAAAATTATATACAGAATTTTCCCTCCCCTATTTCTGTCATCGAATTTATGTTATGCCATTTCTGTTGTGTCATTTATTTACATGTGATTTTGTTCTTCTACTGTAACTTTTCCCCTTACAGAATATTCTGTTCTAATTAACAGCGCTTAGTTTTTCAGTTACCTATTAACCTGTCATTATTGAACCTATCTGGACAGTCAACCAACATTGTTGTCTGTCTCTGGTTCCTACTCTGTTTCGGGTTTCTGTTGCCAGTAACTTCAGTAGACAGAATTCTGACCAGTCCCCTTTGATACATAGCTAAATTGGTGAGTTGTCTATTCCTTTATATTGAAATGTTATTTAAACACATAGAAATTGGTTTCTTATGCATTGAAACTTGGCTGTTATTATTTTAAGAGTGTTGAAATTCCCTGCATAGCAACTTGTCAAATGCTGCCCATATTATTGAGTCCTATGTCACTCTAATTGATCATTGTTGAGATGGTAAACATATGTTAGGAATGTATTGCTCATTATTTGATAACATCCAGCTCTAAACACTCTAAATGCAATATGTATGCTGCTGCCCATTTCCTAACTAGCTAAACCTTAGGAAGCCTATTACCTAGTTAATTGTAAGTGTAGGTGACCTAGACCCTAGGCTGTCCTACATCACAAAAGTGGTTAAATCTAAGGGAAACTAGTAAAGTGCAAATCAGGAAGGGGAATGATAAGATCCACACCTTTAAACCATCCACTCACAAAAAAGTAATAAAGATTTAAGGAATTAATAAGAAGTAAGCCAATATAGGATGATATTTACTGGTTAAGAAATTCCAGCAGTATATATCAACAAAACTGTTTCTTTCGAATTAGTCTGATGTAAGGAATAAGCTCAATACTGGGAGATGATAGCCATATTCAACTATCCAATCATATAACTATTGGGAAGGAAACAAGATTAATAACCATATAAGAATAGTCTGGGACTCTGGAGCACTAAATCCAAAATACATCAACCAGAAAATTGTACATGGAAAATTCAACTAGTGGTTAATTGGTCAAGAGGGGGGGGAGAGAGAAAGCACAGCCACTTTCGTTTTGGATCAGGATTGAATCACCAATCCACTGTGGATCCATCTAAACATATGAGTCGAGATGAATCATGTATCAGTACTGGGTGAATCAGGTGATCCAGATTGGGGTCACTGACCATTGAAACCTTGATGTAATGCAGTTTAAACTTTAGAGTACCCATCAATGACCAAGTGAATAAAAATACATAAACTACTTTGATTATTTTTCCCCCCTCAAATGAACCATTATGAATCATTTAATTTATTTAAGTTGCAATATTCCTTTCTAAATTCCATCTAGATGTAAGCTAGGATATTAGTACCTCTACGGCTAAGATGCGAACTGCACGAACATATGGTGTGATAAAAAGCAGAAGATGGTGCAACCTGATAGCACGGGGTCCTTTATTGGCACCGTACCAATAAAACTGCCTGTTAGTTAAGGGTGTTAAAAATGAACCGAAACCGAATCGAACCGTTTAAACCGAAATCATGAAACCGATTATTAAACGGTTCATATAATCAATATTGAAACCATTTAGTTAAATGGTTCAATTCTGGTTTCAAAACTGAAACCATTTAAACCGACTATTTGGAACCATTAAAACCTATTAAAATATTATTTTGATCCCTTAGTGCTAAAGGTCTATATTTGGAGAAATAAATTTTATTTTACATATATGATTAAAATTATTTTAATGCTTTCCTAGGGTTTCCTCTCCTTTGTTCCAAACTCCTCCTCTCCCTCCGACAGCAAAACCGTTTAAAAACAAAAACCAATTTATAATCGGTTTTTATAAGCATTTTGAAACCGTTTAATAAATAGTTCGGTATTAAGCCAATTTTATATGCATTTTATAAGCATTTTGAAACCAATTTACACATCAAACCCAAACCGAACCGCACTTTAAACGAACCCACATTGTACTAAGCATTAAACTTCCAACCACCTAGAAACAAAAACATTAAACCTAGATATGTCAGTTGAAAAATGCATGACATGTACCTATAGAATAGAAACAAATGATCAAAGGATGAGCAATATCCGGTTACTTGGGTAACCCGGTACCATTTGAACATAGTTGAGCATAGCATATGCTAAAAAAAATTACTATATATCTCCAGCGGGGGGCTGAGCAGATTCATGACTAGACATTAGAAAAGATAAAATACCCAAACAAATATTTAAGCCTTTAGTATACCCATAATATGCATTCCTAACATATCATTTATTGTTCCCATGTATTTGCCAACCATATATCATCAAAAGTCCAAGTGTAAGCAAGCATATCCACAATACACCTCCATCTTAATATATCTTTTTGATTCGGCTTATGCTCCATCTTAATAAAATTTCTGATTGAGCAAAAAGGAGAAAACACAAATGCAAACATGCACAGAAAAGCACACACACACACATATACACAATGCCCCAATAGTTTGGCCACTGTTCACAGCTACAAATATGCCAATATGCCATTGATGAACTGACAGACAGCTAAATAGATCAATACTTCCTTTATCTATTGCATGGTTCAATAAACCAGGATAAAAGAAGTATAGCCAGTAAGTAATTCTATGTCAATGGATCAAACTCATTAGACAACTACAGCTTCATTCTACATCAGATTACGAGTACTTCCACAAAATCATAAATGCATGTTTAAACTGGACAAGCAGGTTACATACCTCAGAAAGGTATGGTTTAAAGCGTTCTTCCAGAGGCAGGGAAAGCAAGTGCCTGCATTAAAAACCATCAGAAGATTGAATTCTATAATGCAAAACAGGTTAGGGTATGCTAACTCAGCTTCAACTCAATTAGTAATAAGCTGATATAAATTTAAACAAAACAAAAATGATTAAGTTTAGCAGGCACAATGACAAATCCTACCGAGAATGACTACCACAAAGGGAAAGGAGGGAAGGACACAATACATGAAATGGAATGGGAAACAACCAATAAGTTGGATCACTAAACCTGTTAGGGGGAACATATGTTACTAATACACCAAATCTTACGTTCCCCGAGAGCGTTTCCCGGTGAAATATTGAAATAGAATATTGTCCTTACTTCAAAGGCCAAAATGGTGTCGCGTCAAACATACTAATGAAGATAATAGGTAAAGTAAAAATGGCTTAAAGGCTTACTTAATGTTAAATCATACTATATAACCCTTCATGAGTGTTAGAATCAGAATTTTGACTTAGCTAGAGTGTACGATCTGAGCCTTCCTGCCCTCAAAGTGAAAGCACTCTATTTTTTTTTGCTCAGCCAAAATTTCAGTGCTTTTCAAAGGTCTTTGTGATGCATTAGGGGTTATTTGGAAGGACAGAAACAGAATATTATCCAATTCTGACTATTGTGCAGAGATTGGTCCTTATCATAGAGGACAAGCGCCTTCCCTTTTACCCTGGCTTGCTCTTCTGGTGACAACTGCTTGAGCTTACTCTCTATTTAACCAGCAAGATATAGGTATGAAGTTCGGTTTATTAACCGAGTTCACTCCACAGCTCTTATGCCCTGGGCAGTTGCACAGAAAGAATTTGAAGGTGTTCATGGAGAGGTGATGAGGACATCCCAGTAGTTTTTTTTTCGGATAGAAGCAGCAGAGCCAGCTTTGGATTTTATTTTATTTTTACAGTTTATTTATTTTCTTTTTATTTCTATTTCTAGAAACAGTTTGTTTCTATTTCTATTCTGTCTTTTGTAATTTGAATTCTGTACAGTCTTCCCCCCCAAAATTGCCGTTAAATTTTGAATTTCTTGTAGTTAGTGGATTGTAACTGCCTATAGGCAGTTCCAAAACTTCTCCAACCCCCTCTATTGTTTCCCCTTTGGCCTTTCTCCAACCCCCTCCATTGTTTCCCCTTTGGCCTTTTAAGTGCCACTTTTTTATTTCTGTAATTATGCAATATATGAACGAATGAATGGAAGAATTCTCTCTCTCTCTCTCTCTCTCTCTCTCTCTCTGCCTCTGCCTCTGCCTCTGCCGTAAGTTCTCTCTCTTTCTCAATTTCCCCTCTCTTCTGTTTATCTTCTTTTTTTCCCATTCCCATTTCCGGAAATGCTATTTCTTTTCTTTCTACTGTATTAAATCTGCAATACATATACAGAAATTTTCCCTCCCCTATTTCTGTTATGCCATTTCTGTTGTGTCATTTATTTACATGTGATCTTGTTCTTCTACTGTAACTTTTCCCCCTTGTAGAATATTCTACAGTGCTTGATTTTTCTGTTACTTATTAACCAGTCATTATTAAAACACATATAAATTGGTTTCTTATGCATTGAAACTTGACTGATGTTATTTTAAGAGTGTTGAAATTCTCTGCATAACAACTTGTCAAATGCTGCCTATATTACTGAGTCCTATGTCACTCTATTTGATCATTGTTGAGTTGGTAAATCACTGTTGGGAATATGTTGTTCATTGGTTGGTAAAATTCGGCTCTAAACACCTAAATACAAGACATATATGCTGCTGCCCTCTTTCCTAAGTAGCCAAACATTAGGTAACCTAATACCTAGCTAGCTGTAAGTGTAGGAGACCTAAACCCTAGGCTGCCTACATCAAGAGGCTTTTGAACATGACTGGTGGTCTCCCATTGAAAGACCCAACTGTTTCCTGCTGTAAATTTGTAGGTTTGTACAACGATATAATAGCAGGAACTGTTAGTATAAATAAATGGTTTTCAATTAACAATACCAATCAATATATATATATATATATATATATGTGTGTGTGTGTGTGTGTGAACAGAACACAACCAAATTGACACCCACAAAAACAGCAGCGACACCCACTGACTGGCGATTGAAACCACGAACATTAAATGCAAAAGGTGAGTATTATCAAAGAAACGACCAGAATAATATTGTGAACTAATCGATTTTCATTCAAGCAAAAATGAACTGACACATTCGGGCATTCACAATTCTATGCACAAAGCCACAAATAATGAATGACGGAGTCACTAAGCTACGTAAGGTTTAAACCAGAGCCAAGGCTCTGTACAAGCAAGGACACTCTTTTGAATTCATGTAGCATGAGAAAGCCAAAAAGTAATTGTTTCTACATTTCAGTTATCACTACATGACAACTCCAGGATTGAAGAGCATTTTATCTACCCAGAAGCTCGAGAATGCAAAGAAATCATTTTTTGTACACCATGGAAGTTAATTTTGGCATGATTGTGCTGATACTGACTCAGATACAGCTAACACCAAGACAAATCCTTGTACAATATTAGAAAGGTCATCAATGGTGTCAGTATCATTTGTGACAATCCCTCCTGTCACAAACATTTCAGAACCATCCAATTCAAAGCAATCTTCACTTAGGCTCTGTTTGGTATCATTTTTGTTTTTGATTTCTGCCTATTTATCAAAAAGTATTTTTGAAAATCATTTTTGATCAAAAATAAAATGTTGTTTGGTAACTACAATAAAAAATAGATCGTAGAATGAGAAATAGATTTGGTATGCCAATGTCTAAAAATGATTTTTATAGCTTTAATAGATCCAAAATTATTAAAATCCAGTAATTCAGAGGATTCACTGTGGAAAAGAGAGAGAAAAAAAAGGGGGGGGGGGGGGGGATGTTTTAATATAAAGAATAAAACAAATAACACAACATTCCTTAAAAAAATTAAGTTCACAAAAAGGGGATAGTGAAATCGAGTGGAAAATGGGACTTAATAATCCTACCCTTTGAAGATTATCAGTGACCTTGTGTTTGAAACTTGCAGGAGGATTAACCTGCTTTAAAAATAACTCAACAAGTTATTTCTAAAGTCAGTTACATGCGATCTTGCTTAGAGCCTAAAAGCAATGGTTAGGCCAGAACGAAGGTTAGGAGTGTAAGGAAAAGAGGGAAGAAAAATTTTAGAAACAGACAACGATGCATAGAAGTATAAATCAGGATAAAATTAGGGTACGAAATCAATAAAAACAAAAGAGAGCACCAACGAGAGGGAGAGATAACCTTGTGAGAAGGAGCGGAGGAGTTGGTCATGCTTCTTCGATGAGACAGCAAAAAGAGATTTCAGGGGTTTTCTCAGGAATCAATGGAAAAGAGAGTGAACGTCTTTAGATGGAGGTGTTAATGATAGCTACAGCCGTTGTAATCGCTGCATCAGCAAGCTACTCTGAATTGAGCTTAGATGGAGACAGGAGGTCCGTGGAGATCGTCGCAAGGAAATGGGAGGTATGCCGAGAAGGTTGTGCGGGAATGGTTCTGTTTTAATCAGATTTTACATTTTTACCCTCAATTTTAGAGTCATTGGAGATAAAAGACACACGAGGAACTTGAGTTGCGCAAAACATAATAAAAAACGATAGAGGTTGACCTCTTTTTGAATTTGAGCTTATTTTTATTTTTTCTTTTCATAAATAACACCCAAAAATGATACCAAACACCTACAAAAACAAAAACATGTCACAAAAAATAAAAACAAAAATGATACCAAACACAGCCTTAGACTGTTTACTTACAATGCTTATAAACAACTGCCCTTCTTCTCCTGCTATTTATCAGAAAACACCACAAAACCAACCTAAACATTAATCCTAAGCTGCGAGGCCGAAGAGATTTCAAAAGATGATATGATAAAAATTAACCCCTCATTCAAGCTCTGCAATGCAATAAGAAGAATTTGATTAATTGACTGTTCCCTAACCCCTTAAATAATATAATCCAGAAGTCCAATTTCTAAACAAATCATTGCAAATATCATGAAAGATGAAAGGACAGATACGCTTCCCCACACACAAAAGGTTACAGAAGTTTCAGTTCAAGCTCAATTAGTTCAGTTTATCAAGTAAAAATTCCAGCTTACAAAGATTAAAAACCCAAACAGTTTCCTTGCCACAAATACGCATGAACAATATCCATAGTGGTTAAGAAGACAGCTTCAATAAACCTATTTAATGGATCAAATAAATAACTTTCAATGGCTAGAGACTAAAACCTGAATGAATGAGAGTTTGGGGGAAATTTCAAGGCTATGTTAACCATGTCAACATTGTTGATAATCAATTAATTACAATTAATCTATTTTCTTCTTCATCTTTTTCAATGATCAATCACTGGAATGATACATAAAAGAGGGATGAAAAGCCAAATTCAATACGCATGCTCGCTCACTTTTGATTCAATAGAAATGAAGCATAAGATGCGAAGTATGATGCATAAGCAACAACAAAACTTGTCACATACAAATGAGATTTTATTAGAAATAGAAGCATAGTAGATGGATATACCTTCTTGAAGGACCTTTTGCTCTGTTGTTGCTTGTAGTTGTTCCAGGGCATAAAGAGTTGACAAAATCGTATCTTCAAATGGAAAAAAAAGAGTTTTAGCAAAAAATGAGACTATTAAACATAAACCAATGCTTGACCTTAATATATATTAATGTAAATAGAAAACTTTCAGCGAAAACTGATTACATAATGCAAAATAATTAAGTACTAATCATTTAATGAAAGCATACGGGCTCATTGAAAACGATATCGGAGAACTTTCTTCTGCTGCCATTTTTCGCCGGTATCTGCTTGAGAAGCTGCTGTCTCTGCCATGGTATTCAAGTGAAACCCAAGACTGGAAAATAATAAATATATAAATTCCACCAGAAAATAAAAGTCCACACGTTGCAAAAAAGGTAATAGAATAGATAAGTATGTGAACCTAAAAAAAAGGCAAAGAAAAATGAAGAAATACTTCAGAGCATGTAACTGGGAGAGAGTAAACAAAAACCATAGAAATGCAGCATACTATTATAAAACACATTATCAACAAAATATGGAGTAAGTTTTTTCTAACTGCTTTCATGAATTCAATAGGATTAATAATGTTTACAAATGTGAAATAAATGCGATTGCCTACCCCAACAATCCCTTCCTTTTAATACACAACATAAAGAAAGAATATAAGTAATGATAGCCATCAGCGCCAAAAACAGCCACGAATATGGAGTAAAATCGTAGAAATGCAGTATACTATTGTAGAACACATTTATTAACAAAACATAGAGTAAGTTTTTTCTAACTGCTTTCATGAATTTAATAGGATTAATAATGTTTACAAATGTGAAATACCATTCCAGGTTTATTTGCAATCAGCCACTGTGTTAACTCATTGACAATCCAGAAGTCATATAGTTGGGTGGAACAAAATCAATCAATCAATGATCTTAAAAGCCAACTGAAAGGCTGAACCATTCTAACCAGGAGTAAATTGTCCAACCATGAATGGTTATGCAACTTGCAAAAAATATATATATATATATATATATATATATATAGATAACAAGATAAGACTAGCATATGTCTTCCTAGAATATGACCAATGAGTGATACAACATTTTATCTTTTGTGAATGAGAATTGAATATTCAGTAACCCTTTGCCACCGCGGCCCAAGTTCAAGGGGCACAGCAGATCAGCTTCAAGCCAGCTCACTGCGATCTCTTTAGGCCACAAAAATGGGCCCCATTAAGGGGATAAATGATAATGTTTTAATTTTAGGGGTCCTGTGTCAGCAATGAATGTCTGTAATGTTTCATAGCCAACAAAAACTGCCCCATTAGCAACCAAGGGCGACTCAATATGATAGAGGAACCCACACCCATCACATTGATCAAATTTCGGCACAAAACAAGGCAGTCAAGGTCCCAGAAAGGTGAGTTCAAAGTGATCAAAACCACAGAATGCCACTAGATTCTATTATGGTGATGCCATTTATGCAATTTTATAATACTTCGAAGTCACTTTCCAACCACATCTGGTGGTTTCTCTAGGCATGGGTGCATTTATATGTCATTTATTAGCTTAATTGATGCTCAAATTTTCTGGACAAGTTGTCACTTCACCCTTGACTCATGTAGCAAGTTAGTCCCAAAAGACTACTCTTATGGCACAATCAACATTCAACTGGTCAGTTAGTCAAGATTTTGACAATTGATGAGGCCAAGGAAAAAGTCCAACATATGAGGGGCTATATGATTGGATCAGTCTTCGAAATCCAATAGATTTCCAATCCACATGGTAATGGTTAGAGTTGGCCATGTCAGGAACCACTAGATCCTAGGCCATACAGTCAAGATGGGTCATGAAATTTTGACATGAAAATCCAAGGGGTGCTCTTCGTATCCAATAGTCAGATTAGTAACATCAATCATCCAAATAATATGAACTGAAAGACAAAACATACCGTAAATTCCAATAGAGAAAAGAGGGAGGTAGAGGAGAAGAGAGGCTGCTGTAACTTTGGGAGTCACAACATTGTGTTGTGAGTGTGACTTCCAGAATAACCCTTGAAGGATACAAAGGTAAAGTGTTAACAGAAATAATAAAAATAAAAGAAAGGGAGGAGAGGAATAGCGCTATCAGGATTAGTGCCTGACACCTCTCCTCCTGAGTCCTGTCGAGATAGCTTATAACACATACTACTAGACACCAACCTGGATACGGCAAATAAATAGTCAAACTAGACAAACATACAGCATTCAAAAGAAAAATGTGCAAAAGTGTTTCATGGGCAGATTGATAAAGTTACAGCATGAGAACATGAACCAACAACCACTATTTTATGAAAATGAACAAACATGCACTTCCAGAATATGAAATATATAGTCCCCTATCTCCCCTGAAAATAGCATAAGGTTCCTCGGACATGCTCTATCACTACTAATGTTTTGCTAATACCTTTGAAAGGCATGTTAAATATACCATGGTAAACATATAACAACAGATCCAATATATTTACGAGCCTAGCGGTGCACCTATTTTTTGAGACCATAAGCAGGATCAAACATGAGCAAACCTTTTACCTGATAATTATGGTCTAATAATCATACTAAGGAGACATAAGAAACATCCCTACAGGCAAGAAACTGTTATTTGTACTAAATATATACAAACTAAATTGAAGAATCACCATTAAGTCATTAATCATGGCTGACAAAAGACAACCATAACCAGCTTCTTATTACACCACATCACGTTCCCTTTATATCTATTCCAATGGTCAGACTCAAATGGATTATCTTTTAAATAAAACATGATATATTTAGGATATTCATTTCACAAAGGCATGAAGTAGACAGCTGAGTTGGTTTGATATGTCTTAAAACTCTTACCTCATCACTATCTAGCTCATCTGATGTCCTCGTGAGCTTTCCCTGCACAGAAAGGATAGACTTAAAATTTCAGTCAAAACTCAAAATAGGGCAGCAGAAGAAACCTAAAGAGTAAAAACAAGGGGTAATGAATAACAGGATATTGTGAAGAAAAATCAACATGCTTTTTTTATATGAGAATCAGAGCACTAACTACTGATCTAAAAGCCTGCTTCTGAGGCACTTTCAGCTTAATGGGTGTTAGAGATATCAAGTCAAAGAAAACTGTTGCCCCATGTGTAGGAACCTCTTCCTCAACTCAAGGAAGGCTGCTGTACATGGGCAGCAGCCCCTAAGTCAAGGAAGGTTGTTGCACATGGACAGCAACACCTTTCCTTCTAAGTTGTTTCCTCTTTTAATGTTATTGCTCTTTTGGGTTGTATCCTCCGAAAGGAATATGATCAGCAGAGCTAGCGCCAGAGCTAGAACCTATTTGATTCACCCACAAGGCACATCCATCCTCCTCACGTACAGACTTCACAAAAGGGCTGCGTCACCAGTTCAACATGAAGCTGGCAACAGCATGGACATTGATGTCTGGCACTATTAGAGGTCTAAATCTAGAGGAGAGTAGTGGATATGGGGATTGGCATCCACAGTTCACCATCGTTTGCTGCAAAGAGAACCAAGTCAAACTACAATGGGCATAATGGCAGTTGTGACGTTAGCTATGGTGGCTAACTTGGGTTTGAGATATATGGCTCTTCTTCCTCAATTCCCAATGTGAATGAGCATAACGGAAAGCCACAGAGGGAATCATTCTTTGTGAACAACTTCTTTTCATACACGGGCCCCAACCATACATATCGGCACTACCATGTAGTTACTGTGGTTTACTACATGGATCTTCACATCGCAGTGGCCCATACCTTATGTAAGGTTACCTCCGGTATATTAACGATGCCACTTATAGGGAATTTGTTGATGACTTTGAGAGTTCTTCTGGCTAAGTATGACATGACGTCAGCACCATCAGTATAATTAGAAATGTCAAAATTAGGCCTAAACCGAAACCCAGCCCGATTTGGCCCGGACTAATCATGACTGAACTTTATTGGGCCATAGTTGGGATGTCCTTGGAGCTCGATGAAAATCAAAATCAGACCAGACCAAAATGTTAGCCCAAACCAAACCATCTCAATAGACCCAAATCGAAACCAAACCACCCTGATAGCGGACCAATAAGAGTCCATTAAGCCAACCTTTTTTGCTAAATATACATGTAAAAATCAAACCAGCCTTATAATGCCCCAATAGAGTTAATTAAGGCAACTTGTTACTAAATATACATACAGGAAACTAAAACCGGACAGATAGTGAACGGATAGGAGCCCATTAATCTAGCCAGATAAAACCCAAAACTAAACCAAACTGAAAGTGAAACCAAAAATTTTTCTTACTGATCCGTGATTAGACCTGAGTGTATAGGACCGACAGCCTGAACCGACCCATTGACACATAAGACTAGTAATGGATTCAATCCTCCCAGCAACTATGTGGTATTAGGATGGGGAAAGGGGTCCAATTTGTAGCATCTATCCATGCACCATTTAATTTAAATTGTATTTATAGGAGTGTTAGTCTCTATGTATTATATGTATAATGCTATATCATTGTCTCATTGATAATTATCCAATATCATGCTTTTTCATTATTAATGCATACTTTAGTTGTTTTCAATTGAATTTTGTTCGTTCTAATACTAAACCATGTGTAGAATAGGCCAATGGGGTATCTTAGAGAAGGTATACAACAACTATGGAGTACAATACTGTTGAAATAATAAGGAGAGAATGCTTGGCTTATCAAATATGATAAAGGCCTTCTCTATTTATAGGAAAAGAAATTTACTTTTACATAAAAACACCAAAACTACCAACCAAACACTCATCATAAATATTGTATGATGACCAACTACTCATCATAAATATGATATGATGACTATGGTGACTTAGCCTACCAATATTGATTTTTACCTTACCTATCAAAGACTTTTATCTTAGCCTACCAATATGACTTTAACAATTTACTAAGGTAAACTTACAATTACAACACTCCCCCTCAAGTTGACGCATAAATATCAAACATGCCCAACTTGTTAATAATAGGAACAAAACTCTTAATACTAAAACTTTTAATAAAGACATCTGCTAACTGAGCATCAGACGAAACAAAGGGAATACATAACTCTTTGTTCTAGCTTCTCCTTGATGAAGTGACGATCGATCTCTACGTGCTTAGTGCGATCATATTGAACAGGATTATGTGCAATGCTGATTGCTAATTTATTGTCATAGTACAAGCGCATAGGCAATTCAACTGGAACACACAAATCCTAAAGAAGACCACGAAGCCAAAGGAGTTCACAAATGCCATAGACCATGGCTCAAAACTCAACTTCAGCACTAGACCGAACAACAACAACTTGTTTCTTGCTCCTCCAAGTAACAAGATTGTCTCCCACAAACGTGCAATAGCCTGATGTAGATCTCTTGTCATAGTGACCCCCGCCCCAATCGGCATCAATAAATGCCATAATACGAAAATTGTTATAAGGAGAGAAAAGAACACCTTTTCCGGGAGCGGATTTCAAATATCGTAAAATCCTATATGCAGCCTCTAGGTGAGAAGAATAGGGATCATGTATATATTGACTGATTACACTTACAGCAAAAGTGATATCAGGCCGGGTGTGTGACAAGTATATTAGTCGTCCAACCAACCGTTGATAATTACCTTTATCAACAGAGTCCCCAACCTTGTGCTTGAGATGAAATTGAGGCTCTAAAATAGTCTTTGCTGGTTTACAACCCATCATTCCCGTCTGTGATAAGAGATCTAGAGTGTATTTCCATTGTGAGAGGAAGATACCTTGAGCTGAATGAGCAACTTCGATCCCAAGAAAATATCTCAGCTTACCAAGATGTTTGATCTCAAATTCTATCCCCAAGTAAGTCTTTAGGTTGGATATTTCGTCAGCATTATTGCCAGTGATAACAATATCATCTACATAGACGATTAAAAGTGTAATGTGTTCACCAGTCTTTTTGATAAACAAAGTATGATCAGCATCACTTTGTTTATAACCAATCGATATCATAGCTCAATGGAAACGACTAAACCACGCTCTTGGAGATTGTTTCAGGTCATACAAAGCTCGCTTCAACTTGCAAATTTGCAATGAGTTTTTTGAGAAGCAAATTCAGGAGGGATGTCCATATAAACCTCCTCTTTAAGTTCCCCATGGAGGATAGCATTTTTTACATCAAGTTGCTAAAGATCCCATCCTTGGTTAATGGGCACATGAGATGATTACTCTAACAATGTTTATTTTTGCTAAAGTGCAAAGGTTTCCTGATAGTCAATCCCAGATGTCTGAATGAATCCTCTTGCAACTAGCCTTGCTTTATATCTGTCCACAGATCCATCAGCCTTTTGTTTGACAACAAAGACCCATTTGCATCCTACAGGTTTCTTTCTAGGAGGGAGAGACACCAAATCCCACATTTCAGTCTTCCCAAGTGCACTCATCTCTTCATTCCCCTTTCCACCTTGGACTTGCTAATGCATCCTGCCAGGAGTTAAGTGTAGAAATAGACGATAACAAAGAAACAAAAGTACGGAAGAAGGGAGACAGAGAATCATATGCAACAACATTAGAGATGGGATGCTAAGTAAATATTCTAATGCTCTTACAAGTAGCAATAGGAAAGTCAAGACTAGGATCATTAAGGCCCCGTTTGATAACACTCCAGCTCCTTACTTCTTAGCCCCGGAGCTAATCCGGAGTAGAATGGCGATTGATAAACACGGTTCAAGTTTTGACTCCAATGGAGTGAACCGCACCAAAAATGTCTCTGGGAACTAAAAAACTGGAGCTAAAAAAACTTACTTCTCTTGCTTCGGAGCTATTACCACTATCGACTGCCATCACCACCACCACTGGCACTGCCATCATCACCACCATCCCTCTACCGCCACCATCCCCACCACCACCCGCCACCCACAGCCGCCTTGACCACCACCACCGCCACCACCACCACCACAGCCGCCACCTCCACCACCCACCACCCACCACTTATCACTGACGCTGGCACCACCACCCACCACTGCCGCCACCACCACCACCACCGTCACCGCCACCACCACCCACCACTGCCGCCACCACCACCACCACCGTCACCGCCACCACCACCCACCCACCACCCATCCCCACTGCCACCACCCACCACCCACGCCTCTACCACCACCATCGTGGCCACCACCACCCCCTACTAGCACCGTCGCCGCCACCACTACCACCCCCCACCGCCACCAATACCACCACCACCACCACCATCAAACAGCATTCTGGAAGCATAATCTTTTGATTTTAGTGCAGCGTTATCAAACAACATTCTACTTCTAAAATCCTGACTTTGGAGAAAAAGTAGAAAACGACTCCGGACCAGAAGTAGCTCCATGGGAGCTGGAATGTTATCAAACGGGGCCTAAGAGTATCACTAGGAAGAATAGACTTACCAGAATAAGGATTTGGAAGACTTGAATTCAGAATGGAGGATAACTGGCTAGGTGCAGTGGTAGTGGTCTCTGGCACTTGCTTACGTCGAACAAATATTTTGAGAGGTGGTTGAGTTGGTTGAGAAGGCGCCCCTTGAGGTTGGGACGAAGTTGGAACCTGTTCCTAACTTGTTACACCCTCAACATCAGTTTCAATCACTATAGGAGACTCCATCGAAACAATGATAGGCACATCTTCCAAAAAATCCTAAGTAGAAAACTCCCCCTGAAGAAGGGCCGGATAACAAGCTTCAGACTCATGAAAGACAACATCCATGATGACCAGCAGTCGCCGAGTCGAAGGATGACAGCACTTGTAACCCTTCTGAGTAGCTAAGTAACCAAGGAAGATACAACGGAATCCTCGGGGATCGAGCTTGCCATGGGCATGATGGTTACGAGCAAACACCACACAACCAAAAACCCAAGGCGGAACCACGAAAGAAGAGGAGCCCATGAGCACATCAAGAGGGCAGCGAGAGGCCAAGACATGAGAAAGCAACCGATTGATAAGGTAGGCTGCCATAAGAAACTGCATCGCCCCAATATTGAGGAGGGACAGTTACAGTGAACAAAAGAGACCGTGCCACTTCCAAGATGTGACAATTCTTTCGTTCAACAACACCATTTTGAACAGGAGTATCGACGCAGCTAGTCTGATGAATGATCCCATAATCAGACAAATATAACTGGAAGGAACCGTCAATGTACTCTTTGCCATTATCAATTTGAAGAATCTTCACTGTAGTATCAAATTGGTTCCAAACCATCTTATAAAATAACTAAAAATAGTTAGCCACATCACTCTTCTGTAGCATCAAGTAGATCCAAGTGGTGCGACTATAGCAGTCAATAAAGGAGACAAACAATCGGTAGCCAGTAGTGGATACACAACGTGCAGGGCCCCAGACATCGGAATGGATTAAACCAAAAGGAACTAAACTTCTATTATCAAAAATAGGATAAACAGCTCTAGTTTGCTTTGCAAAGACGTAAGCATCACAAAAGAAATCACTAGGATTACATTTCTTAAAAACTGGAAACAAAGTAGATAAAATTTTGAGAGGAGGATGACTCAAATGACAATGCCATTGATGTAACTTAGATAAAGCAACAGTAAAGAAGTTAGCGTGAGAAGCCTAAGCCGCCAAAGGTGATGGAGAACCATCAAGCAAGTAGAGACCACCAACCACTTTACCACTGTGAATCGTATGATCCGAATTCAAGTCCTCAAAGACACAACGATCATGAATAAATATTACATTACAGTTTAAATCATGAGTAAGACTAATAATAGAGAGAAGATTAGTAGAAAACTTCGGAACATGTAAGACAAAGGAAAAGGATAAGGAAGAGTACACTAGATAGAGCCCTTGCCCGAAATAGTGGAAAGGGAACCATCAGCAACACTTACTTTACTATTATCGGACAAAGGGAAGTACCTAAAAAATTGATTGGAGGATCCAGTCATATGGTCGGTGGCACCTGAGTCAACTATCCAAGGAACATAGACTACTAAGGCACAATGGCCACCAAAAGAAATACCTGAAGGGGAATAAGGAGATGGAGCGGAAGGCACTGGCAGGTTTTCTAGCAGGATGGTGGCGGACATTGCAGATGGCGTTGAGGAAGGTGATGAGTCCAGCCTAGTCATCAGCATAGTTGTCAAGGCGTCGCCTAGGCGCCCAGGCTGCCTTGGGTCGCCTTGGAAAATTGGACGCCTTGGTCGCCTAGGCGGTCGTCTTGGTCGCCTAGGCAGGTCTCCATCGCCTAGGCAGGTCTCCATCGCCTTGGTTCGCCTTGACGCCTTGACGCCTTGACAACTATGGTCATCAGACGACGCAGAGTTAATAACTCCTCTTGAGAAAGGGAAGAATCTTGAAGAATATTGTCAGCGCCATTATAGTGCGCCGTGGCAAAGGTTGGATTACCTTGTCTACGACCACAAGTATCAAAAGGATGGCCATGTAATTTCCAACACCTGTCTCGAGTATGTCGTTCTTTCCCACAGAAATCACCCTTCACAAGAACCTTATCAAAGGCAGAACGATCACTAACACCACGAGTCAGACCTCCACGAAATGAGGAACCCGAGCCAGAATAGAGAGTCAAGCGTTCCTGTGTCACAGGGAGGACCATAGCAATGCGACGACTATCCTCAAAAGACACCATAGCATAGGCCTGCTCGAGGGTGGGTAACGGATCACGATTAACAACATGAGCCCGAATCTGATCAAACTCGATATTGAGGCCAGTAAGAAAATTGAATACCTGGAGGTTGTCCTTCCACTTTTTAAAGGCAATGGCATCTGTATCATAAGTAGCAGTAAAAGAACCATAAAAAACCAACTCTTGCCACATACCTCGCTGAGTAAAATAATATTGGGAAATAGATAACTCTTTTTGTTTTATCTCGTGAATCTTCTTCCGGAGTTCATAGCATTAGACAGCATTACCAACTTGAGAGTAGGTGTCTGTGGCAATCTTCCAGATTTGATCGACGGTGTTGAGAAAAAGATAACCCTTGGAAATAGATTGATCCATGGAGTTGATAAGATATGACATGACTAGATAATTTGAGGTAACCCATTTATCTTGAGAAGGAACAGTAGCAGTAGGCTTAACGGCGTCTCCTGTAATGTAGTCAGAAAGACCACGAGAACCAATAGCAAGATAACATGAACAGGACCACATCAGATAATTACTCCCATCTAACTTGATGGAGGAAGTAGGAAACGAAGGAAAGTCACGAGAAGGGACTCCTTCCTGTCCAGTTGAGGCTGATGAAATCTTAGACATGGTTGCTAGTTAACGCTAGTCACAATAAAGGCACACCATGTAGACAGATATCTGGAAGATTCAACACGACATACTAACATCCGGAGAAAGCATCAATAAATCACAATTCAGTTTGTGATATAAATCTGCATGGTGTAAGAGGCCCTTAATGGGAAAAAAAACTCACCACTAAGGGAAACGAGGAAAGAAACCAAAGCGGCAGTGGGAGGCGACGCTAAATTGAGACTTTGAGAGTAGGAGAGAGACGAGAGCAATGGTAGCCGTCAGCGGTGACTGGGTGGCGCTAAACTGGGGAGGAAAGAAAGAGGCGGTGGTGGTGGGCAGTGCTTATGATTTCGTGGCTAATAGCATTAGAGTTAGGATCTTAATATTGATCCTAGCTCTGATACCACGTCGAAATAATAAGAAGAGAATGCTTGGCTTATCAAATATGACAACCGCCTTTCTATTTATAGGAAAAGAAATTAATTTACTTTTACATAAATACACCAACCATTACCTACCAACCACTCATCATAAATATTGTATAATGACTAACCACTCATGATAAATATGATATGATGACTATGGTGACTTAGCCTACCAATATTAACTTTTACCTTACCTATCAAAGACTTTTATCTTAGCCTACCAATATTGACTTTAACAACTTACTAAGATAAACTTACAATTACAAAAATACCAACCTAGGTACCAAAACCAAATTACTATTTTGAGTGAGTTTTCTTGCAATCTAAAAGGTTCACACATGTTTATAGATGCTTAATAGAGTTTCCATGAAATATTGGTCCAAAATATTGTCATTTGACCACCGAAATGGTCGGAAGAAATTTATTGCCGAAATATACCAGATTTCGTGGGGCATTTCACCACAGAGGAAAAAAGAATTAAGAATTCACATATTGTACAGAACATAACTTAAATAACTGTTGAACACTAGCAAATTCACCGTGGCATATCATCTTGTATACAATTTAAGATTAATATACGTTGTACAAACTTAAAATTTCAATAGTACACTAAAAGGATATACAAACAAGTTGTGAGTATGTGAAATCACATTACAGTTAGAATATACATTCGATAAATTATTTCAGAATTTATTTCAAGCATTGAAGTCATACAGATATTTTAGATATGCTTTAGGCATAAGTACTTCCTCATTTTCGTGTAAAAATTTTAAATTAGAGGACATATTAACTGCCAATACTCTAGGCTTTCATCATTCTAGTGGTATAATCTTCTCCACACTAGGCACTAGCATAGTTGTCCGATGTCTCAGTTGGATTCATATATCCTCCCCCGTGTCTGTACAACCTAAACTGTGCCTGAAGAAGTTCCCATTTCTTATTCACTCTCTTTTTCTCCTGCTCACCTTAAAGATAAATAGGTTCATACCCCAAAACCCACTCCTGAACCTAAAAGGAGATCTGTCTTTCACCAATTGCCTATATGACTATATCAAAGACCCTCCACAATGAAAACATATAGAAATACCCACTTATGCTCCATGCTTATAAGAATTGAGAAAACCAAGCACAAAAACATGTTGAAATACCCACTTATGCACCATGCATATCATGGTTGACAAAACCAAGCACTTCACCTGCTTTTTTGATTGACCTGCAGATTCTTCTTTCTTCTCATTAGACTTGATATTAGCTTCTACATCCGATGCAACATTACCCTTCTTCTTTTGCCCACCAGATTTGAGGTGCTCCATGGATGGTCGAAGCTGTACAACTGCATGAACAGGATTGAGGTGTAACTGCAAGATAGAAAAAGGAGAAAACACAACTTACAATGCTTAGCAAGTGAAAGTGACAAGAAGGTTAGATAGCTACATCCAATGATGCCAACAGTGTCATAAACCCCTTCTTTCCGCCCATTAAAATTGTTGGTTAGGGAAGAGTTCAAACAGTAATGTTACTATTAAGAATCACATTATCAACTCCCATGTGATGTACCACCAATTAATCATTTATAATAACTCAAAAGCTAGTGATAGACAAAGAACTCTTATACAACCTGCATGAAGAACAGCACAATAATAATAATCAACTAGAACTTAGTAAACCATGGCAAATTCCTGAGGTGATAGACGTCACAAAAAAAAGGGAGGAAGAGCATTAAATGTTGCAAAAATGACAATTTGAAAGGACGATTGTGAGATGAACACAATGTCTCGTCACAAATTAATATTGACAAAAGATACACACAGATATCGAATAACAATGAGTAAGCAGGGTATTCAGGTTTAACTAATTAAAACAGTGATAGTAAACAGGAAGAAACTCTGGCAAATATAACACCTAATGTATGGGGGAAATATCACTTGAAAGGCAACTGGAAACACAGAGTTTTACAATAAAAACCAACCAACCAAAAGCATTCAGGTACAGCATCACAAGGCAATAGTTAAGAATAAAAAGAAAGGAAAAAAATGGCAGGACTCAAAACACCAGCACTAGTGCTAATAAAGTTTGCCACTTCAACAAAATGAAAATTGAGTACCTGGAGAGATACATATCATTCTAAAAGCCTGCATAGTAGGAAAAAGAAAGAGTAACCAATCCATAAATAAGCACACCTTATTTCCCATCATAAGTCCAACGGCATAGCCAGGAGTGACTGGTGGCTTCCATGCAGTTGCCAAAGTCTGGAAAAACACAAAAAATAAAGGCACTATGTGGTATTATGAAAGATTGATGGGCAAAGCAATTTGAGGAGAGAATGCTGGACATAAGGAAGGATCCAAATGAAAAAAGAAAGCTAAAATTAGAGAAGAATACAAAGAATAAATAAATTTGATGATATAGACATTTTCTCCACCTGAAAGGCCTTCTACAGGAAAATACATGATCATAATGTATCCTTGATGTTAATTTCTCACATGCAAACAAGGAACATAAAAATGAAGAAATCTAAAGTACTGCACCATGACAGGTGGAGCTTTTTAAACCAACAAATGGATGTTTTCTTATCATTTTTGAAAATATTCCATCTTCCTATCTAGTACCATTCGTATCTCTATAATAAAATGTTCAAAAGGTCCTGGTTGGCATATTCTGTTTAGAATGAGATCCCATTATAGCGATGATGAGAATCAAAGATTCAGCCAATCAATACCCAATTAAGGGCGAGACCAACATGGAAACATAAAAGAAGATTCCCACAACAAAAAAACAAAAAAGGAAGGAACAGATGCATATTTAACATAACAATTGATTAAAAAATGCTAATACATGACTAAAGAAGGATAAACTATGAAAGAAATCTACAAACAAACCTGCTTTGTTGTTCTTAGATTGTCAGGAGCATTAGCATCGTAACTGCTGCTATCATCAACGTTGAGAGACAAATCAACTTCCATTTGCGAACTTTTGGGTTTCACTCTAACCTAAATAAAAAGATAGATGCCGTGAACATTCAACATATCAAAGCAAAAGATATAAGTAACAAACCCCGAAAAAAATGGATGAATAACAGTAATAATAATTTGAAGATTATTATAAACGATAAGAAAAACAACAATAAAAGAGCCAGCACACCTGTTCACATCGTTCATCGAGTTCGTACGGACGCCAAGAAGGTCTAAGAGGATATTGCAGAACATATAACTACAAGTAAGGGGGAAAAGAAACATATGTACCTAAGTAACTCTTTACAGTATACCAACTAAACAAGAAAACCAAAGAAATAGTATATGTGTGTGAGATACACCTGGGTATTGTTATCAAGCGGGGAAGGAGTAAAGAAGACCTCGATTTCCCTGACCACTGCATCTTCATCTCCGCCAATCTCCATTGCGTCTTCAAACACTTGCTCCTCCGTCCTCTCCTCCTTCCTCTCCACTTCGTTGAAGTTGTTGAGGGTCGAAGAAGGCGAAGGTTCGGATACCGACTTGACTGCGGCATCAAATGAGGGAATAGATGATTCATCTTGCTTCTTCGGAAGCAGTGTAGGAGGAAGTTGAGGGTCTGGTTCTTCCTTAGGTTTAGGTTTGAGCTTGGAAGATTTGGGAATGAACCTGGATGGCCTCGAAGCAGGCTTCCTAGAATCACCGGGACCGTCAATGCCAAGATCGTCCAAGTCTAGGTCCATGATAACAGAGAGAAAGCTTCAGACTCAGATATTATATTGAGACTTGAGAGGATTCGTTGCAAAGAACAACCACCTTCGCCGTCGCCCCTCTACTTGGCAATCTACCGATTAATCGATGTAACTGTGCAAACGTTACAAGCGTATTTCGCTTTGGCGGCAACCGTAAAAAAAAACAGAAATCACGACTAAAACCACAGCTCTTCTGGAGCTCACTTGTAATTCACTTGTCCGCAACTCTACTTTGCGCGCGTCAAATAACAAAATGCCCTACCTATTTCCCACTAAAGACTTTAAAATTCGGATTGCCGCCTAGATGGATGATCGACACCTGCCTCTTGGGTGAATCCAAGTCATCCATTCGAGCTGATATCCTTATCGATTTAGCTTATCAATTGGGGGTGTCGACTCGAATGGATGGTTCGAATTCATCCGAGAGCCAGGTGGCGGCCATCCATCTAGGCCGCCATCCCTCCTCTCGAAATCTCAGAGAGGAGACGATTTGAATCCTTAAAATTCACTCTAACATCCCTTCGATGATTTTTTTTTTTTTTTTTGGGTAAACAAGAGATTCATTGATCAGCCACAGCCTCATAAATTACAATCTTACAAACATAACTCCTTAAGGCCAATCTATATCCCCATTCCACCATAGCAATCCAGATCCTAAGTAAGTCTTCTTTGCAATCTTATGGGCCACTTGACTCCCATCCCGTGGGACATAACAAAAAGCAACATTACAAATATTGAATTGATACAAAAAGATGTCCTGAATCACAGTGGTTAAAAACATATCCAGAGGCCGGTTGTGTTGCTTCCCTAAAAGATTCACCAGTTCCAGATTATCAGATTCCATAATAACCGAAGGAAATCCTTGTGACTGCAAAACTTAACGCCTTTCGAATTGCCATAGCTTCCCCCAGGATTGCAGAAGAAAACACAAGGTCCTCAGCGGCAGCAAACAGCGCCGAACCACGAAAATCCTGCAGACAATACCAATAGCACTATAAGAATTATCTAAGGAGAGAGCCGCATCAGTGTTGATTTTAACAGTCCCAGGATCCGGAGGTCTCCACCAACCCTGCCGCCCTGAGATATGTTCCTGAGGAACAGACCAAGGAATCTGTGGGAACTTATTTGCCGCCCGATATTCATTGAATGCTTGTTGTGCCCGTTGAATGATTATAATAGGTAGCAGTTCCTGATTTTGAAAATATAGTTGATTCCGAGACAGCCACAAATGCCAACAGATAAAGGAGAAATAAGAAAAAAACAAGTCGTTGATGCAATTTATCCTAATGACTCACGTAGGCATGCAAAAACTCCACCCATTGAGCAAAGGTCACTGAGGGACCAAAAGGGATTCTGATAGTTAGAAAGCAGCCCAACCATACAGCTCGAGCAAAATCACAATGAATAAGAATATGAGATGTATTCACGTCTGCTGCATGACATCGTCTGCATATGGTATCAACAGGTATATTTCTATGAAGTAGATTCGTAGATGAAGGTAAGCCTTGAGCTCTGGAAATGTTTAATCTTGGGTAATGTTCTACACGCCCAAATCAATTTCCAAATGGAAGTAGGCACTGAAAACCAGGATCCCAATCTCCCTCTAAGAATGCTACTAAAATAAGCCTGAAATGTAAGAGTAGAGAGCATGTGATAGGCCTAGGATGATCGTTTTATATTATACAGAACTGTAAGGATGTCTTCAATCAAAGTTTTCCATCTCCAATTGTTTTTCGGGTTCTCTACGGTCAGATTCCTGACAAATCTGGCCCGGTAACTCAAGAACCCCGATGGTGGAACCCATTACGTTTTACAATAATTTATCACGTCATTCAAAAAATCCTCCAAATTGTTGTCCCCCTTGTTGCTGCTGAAACTGGACTAGCTGGTGTGTCCCGCACTCCCGTTTTCTGCAAGAAATAAAATGTTATTGGATGACGGATTGGGTAGTCCGACGTCTACTCCAACGGTCAAGTCAATTACATAGCACACAATGCGGAGCTTACAAGGAGAAGGTAAGCTCCTTAGAGAGTAGGGTTGTCAGTTGCCTGGGTATTCTCTCGTGTAACAAGGGATGCTGTAAGTGAGTAAAAAATTGATCCCATTACCTGTGACCGTTGAGTGTTTATATAGAGAATACACCTATACTATTGGAGTCGGATACATTGCCCATTGATTGTGTTGGATGAGGAGACTAATTCCTCTAATGATCCTTAATTGTTTACGTCTTGCCATCGTAGGATAATGATCCTACGGTTAGAATAGGTTGCCACTACCGACTTTCCAGGTAGCTAACGAATATCCGATCATGGAAGAGTCCATCACAACTCTAACTTTAACAACGTGACATAGTGGGAGTGTTCCTCCGACCCGTGTTACCGACTTGGAGACCTAACATATGTTGACTTGCATGTATTTCCTCTCACCGTACAGAAACTCTCTGGAGGTGACATCTGTATCAACACGTGTCATCCTCTCGTTTTGATACGTGGATGAACACGTGTTGACTTCCGATTGGTAGACGAAATATGGAATCAACAACCCTATTTCTCTCTTTTTGTTACTGTTTTTCGAATATCAAAATGGAAGGAAAAGGACTACTTAGTGTTCCTTGGAAGCTCAGCCGATGGAGGGGGTAGGGCGGCGCAACTATAGACCCTTAATTCGAGATAAGGGAGAGACGAAGAGGGGGGGAGGCAATGTGGGGAAGAGAAAAGAAAATACCCATTACCAAAATCTTGCAGTTGGAGAATAACAATGGTATTTACATATCAAATGGAAAACTAATCCCCAATATTCCATAACCGATCCTTCCCATGATCCAGAACTCAGACACCCCTTGAAGACTGATACTACTCGGACACCCTTGGAGACCGATACTCTTCTCGCAATCACAGAACCTATCCTTCCCAACCCTACCATATAGGAAAATGGTTACGCATTTGCTCAATTACTAACCCTAGATTATAAGATCTGGGTACGGAAATGGGAGGAAGGCCAGTGGGCGCTCGATGAGCGCTACGTGGCCTTTTCCTCATCTAATGGCTGTAATTATTTGAGGAGTACAGAACCGAAAGAGTACAAGCAACACACAATCCTTCTTTTTTCTACAACCAACCGAAAGCATGGGGAAGATGACCCGACTGCAGGTGAGGGAAGAGAGAAGAAAGGGCGAGCACTATCCTCCCGCAACAGGTAAGAAATTCCCATTTCCGTTTCTGTTTTTGTTTTCGTTTCCCTATTTATTTTCTTAGGCTATGTTTGGTATCATTTTTGTTTTTGTTTTTTTATCTATTTAACAAAAATTATTTTCAAAATAATTTTTGTTCAAAAATAAAATGTTGTTTGGTAGCTATAATAAAAATAGATGGTAGAATGAAAAATAGATTTGGCATACTATGTCTAAAAATGATTTTGAAAGTCTTCCTCTTCCTCTGTCATGGAGCGTCTATTCCTCTTCCTCTGTCAAGTGATCCAATCTCAATTGGGAAAGAAAAAATAGGAGAGAGGAGAAAAAACATTAAAAAGGAAAAATTATATAATAAAAACGAAAACAAGGGAGACAGCGACCACTGTTTCAATGGAGACAAGAGGCCGTGATGAAAAAGAAAGAGTTGAGAATGAAACCCTAAAAGAACCCACATCAAATACATAGGGATTATAGAAAGAAATCAAACCAGGAACCGTCTTTGGAGAAACAACATCACCTCCGTTGGAATGATTGTCGTCGTCGTCGTCGTCGCCGTCAGAGCCGTCTCTAGGACGAAGTTGCAGGTCTGCGTCTTTGTGCTTTACTTCCATTCGTCAACGAGAAGAGTGCTTGAAAGTTTGATTTGGGGTGGTTTTATAAAAGGAAACTAAATTACTTTTTTAACCCTTTATTTTAACACATGTTTTTAGTGTTTTGCGTAAAACACAACAAAAATAATTTTTGACCAAAAAATCAAAAAGAGGTTGAGACCTCTTTTTGAATTTTGACTTGTTTTTATTTTTATTTTTCATAAATAGCACTCATAATTATGCCAAACCCCTTCAAAACTATAAATTTGAATAAAAATCAAAAACAAAAATGATACCAAACACAGCCTTAGTTTGTTCTGATTGACGTTTAATGTCTTAAAGAGCGAAGGCTCCATGGAGATGGATATGGCTTTGAAAAGTTGGGTCCAAAAAAAGTGAGAGAAGGGGAAGGATCTCTTTAGTGGAGGATTGGGTGGCAAAGCCCTAACCCACGAAGCCCATTCCAACAACAACAAACAGGTGGTTTGTCTTTAGAGAAAGGAAGACGTCTATTTATTTCATCGAAACTCTTGAGGCTGAAGCTCAATTGCATAATTGGAGGTCAAGCTGTTTACGCTCAATGATACTCCATTCTTATAGCTTGAGAGAGATAGGGGGCAAGATGTTAAACTTTTTACATTCACAAGGTTTCAACCCAAACCCTAATGTCCATATAGAGATCTATAACACAATGGAGATTCAATGTAAATAATAATTGTAAAGACATATCTGTGCGTAGAAGATTGGTTTCCGCCGTTAGCCTTGAAGTTTAGTCTTTAAGCTTTGATCACTGTCTTCCATAACCCATAGAGTTTCCACGTGATTTTCAATGCTTGTGGGTGCAGAGAGAAGAAAAGCAACTATGATGTAAGCAAACTTCGGGCTTTTAAAAATAATGGACTGGGAGAGTGTAAGATAAGACAAAATGGGCCAAAAGAGACGTAAAGTGCATAAACAAATTTTGGAAAAATTCTCAGGTTGCAAGAACAAAAGAAATAATTGATGGAAGTGAAGGTAAAATGACTTACATTTCTTTTAAAATGTAAATCAACTCAGATGGTAACCTACAACTCTTTTAGGATGTAGGTGAAGAGTAAAGTCCAACTCTTTTATAATGGAATTAAACTTCTCCAAGATTTCAAGGGCTTAGATTCAACTCTTATAGGTTGGGTCTGTAGCTCAATGGATTTGCAATTATTCTATGATGCAACTAGGGATAGGAAAGTTAAAACTCTTCAAGGTTGAAGTAAAACACTTATAAGTTTCAAGATGAACTCTTCAAGGTTCAAAGGAGAATATAAACTTCAATCTAAATTTCATTTACCAAATCATCTTTTTCTATTACATCAGGACAAACCACTATTTATAGGCTTAACAAACCTTAAATAACTCAAAATAATCTTAACCATCATTTATAATCCTAAGGCTGAGATTGTACATAAAGAAAACAAAAGAAAAACATAAATTATTTAAAAATTCTAATACATAAAAATTTGTCCCAATATATTGGTTCTTGATCCAAGGCATAGAGATTTGTTTTAATATGTTGATTCTTGTTCAAAGGCATAGAAATTTGTTTAAAGGAGAAGACTCTAGAAGAAACTCTTAGTCAATCCATATAAAGAGTCAATTTGATGGAAAATGTCAAATAAGCTTAAAGAATAGTGTCCACATCACCATCCACTAAATCACATGAAAAGGCTATTATATATTGAAAATTGATTTTCATAACATGGACCATATGGGTTGGTCCAGACTTGACGTTGTTGGTTATAAAATGAGTTGTGGTGCTTGTGGACCATGACTTGAGCTTGGGCTTTACTTGGGCATTGCTTGATTATGAGCTGACCTTCTAAAAACATGGGTTGGCCTATTTGAAAAGAAAGTTAGTAGGGGCAGTGTCACACCCCAATTATGGACTAACTAGTAATATGATGAACCATCATAAGAACTAACGGTTCAAACCAGGATCTCGTATAGATTGTACCCACCATAGTAAACCAGACACATTCCACAATAGTAATGAGAGATAATAATTAAATAATGGAAGTCTTATTAATAATAAACTGATTTAACATGATAAATAATTAAATAATCCAGTTATCTCCAAGTAACCAAAATATAAATATAACAAACTATTACAAATACCAAATATGAAAGTTAAACACTAAGCGTAATCATAGTTGAAACACTCGCTTGACGACTCATATTCATCCTCCACAGCTTACTCATTCATAGCCATCACATGTCCATACATTGGCGCATCAATATAACCTTCGATAGTAACACCTGCAACATTAGAAACTAAAAAGAATTGCACACGCGAGGGTCATCTATCCAACTTAAGCTCAGTGAGTGAACAAAACAATACAACAAACATATGCATGCATTCAATTCATATATTTGGTCTGATTTTAAATTTACAACTGTGTTATAGAAAGGATTGATGGTCACTGCACCTCTATACATGGGTGTATGAATCCACCTAATGGATCAAACACTATTGTCGTCTCTCACATCCACCACACCGTGGAATAGAGATAGAGCTAAAGTGTCTGGATCACATACCACCAACACTTTCCCTGATGCCCTACCCATACCAACACGTAAGCCCCTATTGGCGAAGGCTTACAAGCTGGGCTCGCAACTAACCAATCTTAATGCCATCCAAATGTATTCAAGGCTTTATCCCAGCATCCCTCAATACGTCCATAGAGATAGAGCTAAGGCCCCCCGACAGAGTCAAATACCACATGGTCAGAGACCACCTCCCCTGATGCCCTACGACGTAATAGTTATACTAAGGTAATGGCGATACGACGATGTCAGTGGGCAAAACTTGAGTAGAGATAGAGTCTGGTGACCAGGCCAAAGACCACAGTGTCACGTTGTTGGAACCTTGGCCAAGTTGTGATGCTGCCAGCATCTTTGTATTGTATGTGTTGTCATTGTTGGCAACCTCTAGACAGTTGGTAGGATGACATGGAGGAGAGAGAATGTCAGCAGGCACAGCAGACTGAGTGGATTGCACGGTGGGCGAGTGGACAGCTCAAGAGCATAGCAGACAGTCAAGCAGCAGCAAACATGGTCAGACAGGTGGACAGCTCTTATCTGAGAGAGAAAGAAGAGAGAGAGTGTCTGTAGGACTCTCTGACAGACAGGGTGACTAGGCAGTTAAGACAGGGTGACTAGGTTGATGAAGCAGCCGAAGAGAATGAAGCCCAGTTGATGATAAAATTCAGCTGGTGAGATAGTTTCCAGGTGAAGAGAGAGAAAAAAGAGAGAGAAAGAGGAGAGAGAGTGGGGAGGCATGCACACAGCCTGTTCGACGAAATGCCGCAATGAAGGAAAATGTCTGAACCTTACTGGAAAAAAATCGACTTACAGGGCATTACCACTCATTCACAGGGGTATTTTGGTCATTTTAAAAAGAGCATATTCCATATGGGAGGCTTGGATCAAGCCACGACAGCGAGATTCCAAATGGAGGGCTTGCAAAAAGGTGGGATTCGGTGTAGCATCGGATTTGCGCTAGGATTCCATCGCACAGTCTCTCATTGGTCGGGAGCAAGTTAAAACAGTGATTTGCGTCGCACAGGAGTGGATCCCTGATTCGGTGGAGCACGCACATGGTGCACATGCGCAAAAGATGTGCATCCGATGGATCTCGTAGACTCCGATCGCGCTTGACGCGATGAGGCCGATCAGAGGGCCTAGAGGAGATCCCGCCCTTTGCGCTTTGATCCAACGGCCTGAAGACAAAGATAGCTTCTCCGCCAATCAACGGACGACAACGATGTACATTGCGTCAGATGCGGCGTCGCTATGGTGCATCGCGGCGCACCGAATCAAGGCCGGAGATTCCATTTGGAATAATCTCACTGGCCGAACTTCTTTTGGCCATATCTTGGCCGTCTGAGCTCCGATCGAGGTGATTCAAAAGCCCACAAGCTTCTCTCTCCTAGCAGAACACTTTGGCAGCGGTTTGAGCTCGAGTTGAAGGCCTCTAATGGCGATTTTGAAGAAAACCCTCCATTGAAGTTTCTCCAAGAGAGAGAGAGACTCCTACTGCCTATGTGAGGCAATGAAAGCTTCGTTGAAGCTTGAAGAGAGTGTGTGGACCTACTGTGAGTGTCCAATGGAGTCATTGTGGTGAAGAATGAGCTATGCAGCCCGAGAAGAGGCCGAAATGCTAGCTCAGAGAGGCTTGCATCAGTAGTGAGCAACACCGGAAGGTATACTCGCACGCAAATCCTATTTCTTGTATCAGTGCTATATGGGAAGGGTTTGTATGAATATTTGATATAAAAATTATGTAGCCTGTCAAGTGGGTGCTTGACTAGAATTGGGTAGGTGCCTATGATGCAGTTGTGGCTGTGAATGCGGGTGATGTTGTAGCATCGGGGTTGTGGGTGCAACCATAGTATTATGTTGTGTATTGGGTCTATACGAAACCCTGGTTAGGGTATTGCCCCGTGGAGTAGCCATCACAGTGTGTGATTGGTGAACCACGTTATATCGTGTGTCATGTGGATGATATTGTGTGTGCATTAGAAGTCCGTGTCTTTGCAGTCTGGGTGTACACACTTGGCAGGCCAAGCCCCTGGTATGGATACCTGTGGGTGTGTGGTTGGTGTGTGCACGAAATGTGTTTGACAGATTGTCTGTGAGAACCTCAAGTAGTTAGCTCAAGGCAGCACATCACATAGTAATCATCAGCTCTTGGCAGCCACTTGCATAGCATCAGACCATATCTGAATAGTGGAAAGGAATTTTAGTGGTCACTGATTCACCCCCCCTCTCAGTGTCAACCTGGGAATCACACACGTCCTTCCCCTGATGCCCCACTCGCGTTTAACACACTTATGAGACCTACATGTAAATTTTGGAGACAAAATTTCTTTTAAGGATAGGGGAATTGTAAGACCCGCACTCCATGAACCCAATCTAAACCTCTATTTCATGTCGTAACAGGTATTCCAAACATCATCGGACTAGACGGGACGAGTGGATGACAATCAGGTACGAAAACAGACCAAAACAGAGATAATTTTTATATCGGTCTCATGGTACCAGTGAAAGACTGGTATGTCTGCCTAGGCAGACTAGTTAGATCTAGACACGGATCTCTGTGGGTCCTGCTTGCCAAATCTCGGTCCTAGAGACTTTTCTAACGTAGGAAAACTTTCCTAAACCCCATCTTAGTCTATTTAAGGACTCCTAAACCTCTTTGATTGATTCTCACAAACCCTAGAGAGGAGAAAAATATTTGAAGAGGAGAAAGAACTAAAAAAGGTAGAAGAAGAGCTGCCTTTGGACGAAGAGCACCATAGTTGAAAACCAACGGTAAGTGCTTGAACTTCTCTCTAAGTTAAGCATTATGGATGACTGATCATGACTGATCAATACCATGCAAGGTTAGGAATTGATCAAAATCCCTAAATTCCCGTCAAACCCTAATTCGGTTGATAAACCCTAGATTTGAATTCTAAACTAAGATTTCTTAGAATGTAGGCTTTGAATGAAGGAAAAAAAAAACAATCCTAAAATGTTGCTCAAGCCTATAAGGCATAGGAGGAACCCTATAAACCATAATGGGTGATCGACGGGAGATGAACACCAAGTTGGTGGTCTTTTGGAGGCATACCGATTGACCATACCGTTCACACCATATGCGACCGGTACAACGATCGGTACCTATTGGAAACTGGTTATGGGGGACCGATCGACTATACCGGTCGCACCATCCCTCATAGTGCCGCGACCAGTACCTGCGATTGATATGCACTGTATAGGGTATTTAACCTGGTTGGTTTTCAACCAACGTAAACTCTAAGGAACTAATCCTAATTAAACCCTAACACCATGTAGGACCTTGTGATAGCAAGATTGGACACTGTGATGCGGAGCAAACTAGTAACCAAGCGTCAGGCAAGGGAATCAGACCCAAACCCTAATTAACTAATAACAGTAAATGTCACACCCCAATTCTGATCCAACCAGAATGGTGTGAGTGAATCGTCATTGAACCAACGGTTCACACCAGGATCTCGAATAGGCCGTATCCACTCATACAAACCATTACACATAACCACAATCAGAATATAAATATACAGCGGAAGACTTTAAATAGAATGAACTGAGTATCTATTGATAACTTAAATAAATATCCAATTATCCAAATTCAAACACATAAAATAATATCCGTACATCCATTTAATCCAACCAAAAATAATTGAAAATAAATAAAAGTCAAATCAAAGGTACATGTAGAAAGGGCACTCGCATGAAGCGTCATGCTCGTCCTCTCCTGCCTGTACATCCAACGTAGCAACACCACCATACGTCGAAGCATTCATATAGTCGTCCACAGTGTAACCTGCATCAACATCTAAAAACAATGTATATACAAAGGGTGAGCTCACAACTTAGCTCAGTAAGACAATCAGACAGTTTTACAATATTATGCATGAGTAACAATCGTTTTATGCTGTGGTCTGGTTTTAAGTTTGCAATGTGCTATAGAAAGGTTCGGTGGCCCCCGCACCTCTATACACGAGTGTGTGGCACCTCATGGATCACACCCCCATTGGCCCACATGCACCGATCATGGAATAGAGATAGAGCTAAGATACCCTCGTACCTCCCCTGATGCTCTACCCATACCAGTACCTAAGCCCCTACTGGCCAGGGCTCGCAAACTGGGCTCGCAACTAACCAATCCTATATGTCATCAATGTATGCTCTATCCCAGCACAGCCATCTACGACATAGAGATAGAGCTAAGGCATTCCCACACCTCCCCTGATGCCAAATCCGAAACTAACCCACTAGGATAGAAACAATACGCAGGTAGACCCTATCCCAACATAACTCCCTACGGCATAGAGATAGAGCTAAAGCATCGTGGACAAGCCAGCGTCGACTCGGAGACCACAGTGCCACATAACCATGGTCAGGCCAGCATCAACATCGGAGACCATCGTACCACGACCTTCCCCTGATGCCCCACCCGTACCAAGCATGTTAAGACAGAATACTACAAAAGGTGCTAGTGTGAGGAGCGATCCCAGACCCATGCCCCACTCCACACACTAACGAAAACAATCACATCCTAACAATGCATGAACAGTAATAATAACTGAAATTAAAAGATGGCATGTAAATATGCACAAACATCACATCAGATCTAATCAGGTGGTTAACAACGATTTACTGTCCATTAATTATTAGGTTTAAGTCAGATTCCCTTACCTGACGCTCGTTCGATAACTTGCTCCACGTCACAAGATCCAAACGATATGTCACAAAGTCCTACAATATTATTAGGGTTTCATAAAAATATTTTTCTTAGGGTTTCATGTTGGTCGGAAACCAACATGGTTACAAAATACCCTCACAGAGCTGACCGGTGGCATATACCGGTCGCAGCTCTGTGGGGAAGACTAGCGACCGGTATGGTCAGCCGGTTCCCACAGACCAGCCTCCTGAGGGATACCGGTGGCAACATACCGGTCGCACCATGTGCAACCGGTATAGTTGACCGGTATGTCTCCGAAAGACCATACATGGGTTTTCGACTGCCGTCGATCATCCTCCATGGATTTCCAAGGTTTCTCCTATCCATTCTAAGTCTAAACTTGGAGTTAGAGTTATCCCCAACTCATTCAAGTCTCGTTTCGATGAATATCATCTCGAAACTCGAATCTAGGGATTGACGGCAACTTAGGATTTATTGGCCAATTTAGGGTTTTAGATCAATACCTACTTTGTATGGTATTGATCCACCCACACAACTAACATAGGGTAAGAAGATTGATTCAAACACTTACCGTTGACTGGCGTAGCGTGAGCGTCGTCGAACGGTAATGGTGGCACCTTATTCTTCTTCCTAGCTCCTTCTCCTTTCCAACCTCTTTCTCTTCTCTAGGGTTTGTGAGAGACAATGGAAAAGATTTGAAGAGGCTTAAGGGTGTATTTATAGACTAGATTTAGGGTTTAGTAACCCTACTAGGATTAGGAAAGTCTTAGGATTCGAAATCAGGAAAGTGGGACCCTCATAAGTCAATTTCTGGATTTCCACACTTAGCTGTGCAGACCTGACCGATCGACCGGTACCATCGACCGGTCAACATAAAATCATGTTGATTCGATCGTCATTGGTCCGATTTCATACCTGATTGTCATCCGCTCGTCCCGTCTGGCCCGGTGATGATCGGAAGACCTGTCACGACATAAAACCAAGGTTTAGACCGGATTTACGGAGTACGGGTCTTACAGTAAAACGTTGCTAATAATTATCTTGTGCTATGGAGTGTTGCTTGTGCATATTCACATGTCATCTTTACTTTCAGTATTATATTCTATTCATGCATACTCACTATGCTAGGATTGTGTGTTAGGCATGTAAATGTTTTTGTTGGTGTGTAGAATGGGAAGGGCCTGGGGTCTTGGATCTTCCTCACACTATCACCTTTTTGTATCGCTACTATCTTAGCATGTTTGGTGCGGGTAGGGTATCAGGGGGAGGACTTGGCATTGTGGTCTCCGGCCTGGCCACCAGACTCTAGCCCTATCTCTATACCGTAGGAAGCTGTGCTGGGATAGGACCTACTGTGATGACATATAGGATTGGTTAGTTGTGAGCCCAGTTTGCAAGCCCTCGCCAATAGGGACTTACGTGTTGGTATGAGTAGGGTATCAGGGGAAGTGTTGGAGGTGTGTGATCCGGACACTTTAGCTCTATCTCTATTCTATGGTGGGTGCATATGGGACGACAATGGTATTTTATCCATTGGGTGGATTCACACACTCGTGTATAGAGGTGCGGTGGTCGCCAATCCTTTCTATAGCACATTGCAAACTTAAAACTAGACCATAATGTGAATGTTACTCATGCATGTTGCTTGTTGCATTGTCTGATTTTCTTACTGAGCTAAGTTGTGAGCTCACCCTTGTATAGATACATGTTTTTAGATGTTGATGCAGGTTATACTGTGGACTACGTGGATGCTCGAGTATATGGAGGTGTTGCTACTTTAGAAGTGCAAATAGGGGAGGACGAGCATGATGCTTTATGCGAGTGCCCTTTCTGGGTGTACCTCTAGGATGGTTTTATTTTATTTTATTTTATTTCAGTTAGATTCATAAATTATGTAAATATATTTTATTTATATTTTGGTGTGGGAAATAATTGGTTACTATACTTATAATATAGAACTCAGTTCATTTAATTTAAGACTTTCGCTGTATTTATTTATATTCTGATTATGGTTATGTGCAATGGTTTGTATTAGTGGATACGATCTTATTGAGATCCTAGTGTGAACCGTTGATTTAGTGACGGTTCACTCATATTTCTGGTTCAGTCAGAATTAGGGTGTGACAACACTAACCACACATACAATTACATGCCTATTCCTAGAATCATCATCATCGTGTTATAAATAGATATAAATAAATATACATGAGCAAGAATAGCAGTAATATTGGATGACATGTGAGATACACATTACAAGCATACAAGCATAGAACCATTAATTGCATTGGACAAATAAAATAAAACAGTTTGTTATTATCCAATTAGTTTAGGTCTTGTTCCCTCACCTTTGATTGATGTTTATTCATCTCCCAAGCTTTGGAAGTCACTTTAAATCTATTGGGAACCTAAACAATTAATGTATTTAAGTTGGGGATTAATTTTCTCAAGTTATAGTAGTCAAAAACCTTGTTTGGTCTCAAAACATACTTGCTGTTATCATGTGGTCAGCCATGTGGTCTCAATATATGCAACCACACATTGTGTGGTCAACCCTGTGACCACAACATGCGACTACACGATTCTGCAAAATTTCTCGAATAGCTGTGGTCAACTCATTGGTCACCCTATGGTCGACCAAAGTTGTGACCACACGAAGTTTGGTCAATTTTTATCCTCAATCCAATTCCTTCATGAGTCGATTCCTTGGTTTATCAATAGGGTTCCTCCTATGATCGGTCTATGACCTTCAATTCATAATTTTTGCAAAGTTATCCACCCTAACCTACTCTCCATGGATCTCCCTTGAGTTTTTGTTCATGGGGTCTCATGGTTGAGATCCCACATCTAAATTTACAATGGGAGAAACCCTATACTATGTGATTTACTTCTACAGAGACAAGGTCCATACCTTACTTGCTGTAGAGAGTCTGAACTTTCTCTATAAAACCTTCCTCTCAACCTTCTTATCCAAATCTCCTTTTCTTTCTCTTCTTTTCTCTTTCTGTCTTAGGTTTAGGGTTAGAGATTGATCCAAATGAGCGAGAGAGGGTAGAGGGACGTCTTTTATATAAAGGAAAAACCTCCATATAGAGTATTCTTTCAATTAAGAAAGAGATCCCCTTTGATTTAGAAAGTTTCTAAATCACAGAGTTTGATCTGGGTTCGTACGGTCGCATAATTCGTCGACCACACAACCAAAACATGTGACCACACGTTGTGCGGTTTCATGTGTATGGTTTCATGGTCGACCATATATTCGACCACACAAACTAAATTTACTGGTTTGACTATTTTGCTTACCTGGCTTTGTGGTTTCTTCATACGGTTGGTTCACTTGAGTCGATTATGATGGAAAGACCGGTCACGACACGAGAACATGAGGTTAGACCGGATTCATGGCGTGCGGATCTTACAGGCAGTCACATGGGTATGGACGTGGGCTGCATCATTCTCCCATTCTTTAAAAGAATTCATCCTCAAAATCTTATTCCACCCAAAAGATATTTCAGCTCCATCGGGATGAAATGGAAGATGCATTAAATAACAAAATGTGTCATGCCTATGATGTGTGTAGGTGTCACTCAATGCATTAACAAATTGAATAAGTGATAATGGTGGAATGATACAATCATTCAATTTTGTGGTTCCAATATGTGGTAAAATGGTTTTGTATCTATATTGAGTGTTATTATCAAAAATCCTCTCCTCCAAATCTCTGATACCAAATGATGTAAGCTAACTTGTGTTTATAAAAATGATAGATCAAGAGAGTGTAAGATAAGACAAAATGGGCCAAAAGGGACGTGAAGTACATAAACGAATTTTGGAAAAATTTCCAGATTTCATGAACAAAAGAAATAATTAATAGAAGTGAAGGTAGAGCGACTTGCTTATCTTATGAGATGTAAATCAACTCAAATGGTGGCCTACAACTCTTTTATGATGTAGGTGAAGACTCTAGAATCATTTAATAGAAAATGTCACCTCACTCTCCACTAGGAACTTGAAAGATTATTAAAAGGGGGCTAGTTTTAAGGGGGCTAGAGCAATGTGTAAGCACCCCATTTTTGCCATCCCCAGCTGAACAAAGTCTTACTGAATAGTAGATAGCAAAGTGGGGGAGAAGAGAGAAAGTTTGAAAAAATACAAGGGAGGCGAGTGAAACTCTCTCAAAAATGATAGTCGATCAGTCCCGACATGCTCTCTATAATATTTCGAGAACAACTGAGATGATCCCCAATGTCTAGTTGCCTAAGTAAACGCATATGGCAAATTGGTGGATCTCAATGCAAGGTTTAAATTTTGACTGCTACTTCGAGATGATTTTCAGCGGGCCCCATAGTAAGGACATGGACTGCAACCTGCATGGATGCGTATGTCTTGAAAATACCTTCAAAATGAGGCCAGAATCGCTCAGTTCTGATGTCGAATGAAGAAGATATGACGATTTTAGTCAGGGAATAAGAATAAAGATATTTTTTGGAAATTAATAATAATTATCCAAGGGCCTGCATGCAAATTATCATAAGTTTAATTATTTAAACTTCATCTTCTCATATCTTGCTCATCCGACGTCCAAATGAGGTGATTCCAGTCTCATTATTTCTCATTTTTGGTGCTCTACAAAGTGGACGTGGAAAATCTAGAGCAGAAGTCTCCGAGGGATCCTATGCAGAGCTGCAAGTCGATATGCCTGTGTAAACTTCAATTCCTCATAATTTTATTATCCGACGTCCAAATCATGTGATTCAAGTCTCAATATGTTCCATTTTTGGTGCTCTATAAAGTGAATATGAAGGATTTTAAGCAGAGGTTTCCGAGGCATCCCATGCAGAGTTGCTAGCCGAATTATCATGAATTGACCTATTTAAACTTCAGAAATTCATAAGTTGGTCATTTTACTTCCAAATGAGGTGATTTAAGCTCCAGTATTTCTCATTTTTAGTATTCTACAAAGTAAAAGTAGAAAATTTGGGATAGAGGTTGTTGAAAGATTTCATGCGGAATGGCAGTGAAAATGACCCATGAAATGATAAAGAGAAAAAAACCAATCTTGGCCCAACCCGGCTCAATCCATATCAGTTTAACCCAGTCAACTCATGTAGGGCCAGCCCAGTCAATCTAGCCCAAACCCCGTCAGTTCAAGTTGTGTGTACATGTGCAGGTATATATATCATATATGTTGTATTATATATATGATGTATCTTATATACTATATTATATATTGTGTATATATATATATATATATATATTATGTTATATGTTATATTTTATGTATATATGTATTTATGTATTATAATACATATGAAGAAAAAATGGGCAAAGTGTCGAGATTGGAGAGAATCAGGTTGGTCTCGGTAAAAAAAATAGAAAAAAAAGGAAAAGAGATGGCTTGGTTTTAGAAAAGGAAAGCTGGCCACGGATAGTACAAAAAGGAGAAGGTGGTTGCTCTACATTAAGGACGAAAATTGAGGAGAAGAGGAAGAAAAAGGGAACGAGAAGAAGAGAAGGAAGAAGGAGAAGTTAAGAGAGAGGGAATTCTCTGCAAAGAGGTAAGTCCATTTTCCATTGTTATTTTCTAGTATATACCTGCAATTCATGGCCCCTCACCCATTGCTGTAATCAAAACTTTGGTTTTGATATGATTCCATGATGCTAACATGCTGAAAATTGCTTGAATATACCTATTTTTGATAAATCATGATTAGAAATGTTATATTGGGTGCATGTTGATGCTGTAATGTCCATGTTTAATATTTTTTATACATTATAATATGTTTAAAATACTCAATGAAGAAAAATTGAATATCATATATGATGATTTTTTAGTATTTTAATGCTTTTTCACAAGATGGATTTCAGATCTAGAATCCTATTTTGGGAAATGCATCTAATATAGATTTTTGATGAATTTAGAGCCCAAAATTTTATGAAATACTTATACATATGTTAGAAAGTTTCTCTACAAATTTCAACTCGTTTGGAGTTGAGAAAGTGGAGATAAAAAATCCCCAATGATGCTACTATCCTTCTCGGTTATAGTGCAAACCCTCATCGAAAAAGCTCTAAAAATGAAATTTACGACCATAATTTGATAATCCTTCCTTCAGAGAAAGTGATAGATATGAAGTCATGAAAAATTGGCACTAAATTTGGATTTTTTTGTTTTTTTTTATGGATTTCAAATGATTTTTGAAGTGCACCATGGTCTGTTTTAGGGTCAGTTATAACACACTGAATTGCATGACTGAGATGTGATGTTTGAGCCTTGAGGATCTTTCTGTTTATACAATATTCTTTAACAAAGTGTTATATCTATCAATTAGCTACATGACCATATACCTGGATTCTATTTTTAATGAGTGGTTAATTTTATATAAAATTTATGGTGCAGCTGGTCAGAATCTGAAACAGACTTGACCGATGCACATGCCTGCACTTGTGGTGCATATTCGAGCCATTTTGGTTTGCTGTTAGGATTTCCTTCCTTGAGATAAAATCTAGGTTTCTGAGTCATCTTTTTAGAGGATATATTTTGAGCTTAATTTGAATATGTATGTAGCCCCATATGCATATTTTAGCAAAGGTCCACAGAATCTATTGATTGCAGTAAAAATCATGAAAATCCATGCACAAGTGTCCTGTAGATATTTTTTGTAGACATCAATTCCTTGAAGGAAAAGGTAGCCACATGAGTCTGAAAGACAACCAAGTTAACAGATAATTTTTTGCAGGATTGAAGAATATCTTATGATTATTTTCCCATGACTAGTTCGAATCTGAAAATCAGTCTGATCAGTTTTCATAGTCTGACCTTGTAGACATGATTTAAACCGTTAGATTTCCATCATATTGTGCCTTCGAATAATTTGAGACCATTAGATCTTGATCATGAGCATCTTATTTGAACCTAAAACCATTGGATTGTCTTGATGATTGATTTGAATTGATAGATTATATTTATTGTGAGTGATTTGGAGTGATTTGAACCGTTGGATTACCTTTTTGAGTGATTTAATTGAGTTTGAATGGTTGGATTGACCTTGTGAATGTTTTAATTCATTCTGATCATCGATTAAATGTGATCTCGATCACATTGATGATGATCGATTACATCAAATTTGAGTAGTCGATCAAATATGATCTTGGTCACGTTGTTGATGATCGATGCTTAATCAATGCTTTCATATGCTTCTTGCTATATTTGAGATACCATGCTTTATTGCTATACATGAGATGATATATGTTGTTACTTGTCATACTTGAATGATATTTATTGTTGGCAATAACTTAATTTATGCAACACCCTAATCGAACTGTCATATCTGTACACCTAAAAGACATATTAGGTGTGGGGACGTGTATGTAGGCACCCACATTCACAGGAAGGATAAGAATGAAAATGATAAATCTTAATAAAGAAATATGAAGCCTAGCCAACACATGCCAAATTAGGGTTTTAGGTCAAGGGTAGCTTTAGGACGATCCGTACCCCTTAGCTCATTTTCCTCTAGAATACAGAGAACTAGATAGGTGTGATGTGAATCGAACCATAGAGCATTTAGGTTCCATACCCTGATCTTGAAAGAAAACATGAATGAATTGAATCCGTATTTCGAACTACGCAGATCCTGATTCTTAGGGTAGCACCCTAAGATACGTAGGCAGTTTGGAGAGATTCTCAAATACGAACTCAAACCCTTGATCCTTGAGAGTATCATATCCTTACTCCTTGAGAATATTAAATCCTTGCTCCTTGAGAGTATTTACCCCTTTGCTCCTTGAGAGTATTAAACCCTTTGCTTCTTGAGAGTATCAAACCCCTTGCTCCTTGAGAGTATCAAACCCCTTGCTCCTTGAGAGTATCAACCCCCCTTGCTCCTTGAGAGTATCAACACCCTTGCACCTTGAGAGTATTAAACCCCTTGCTCCTTGAGAGTATCAAATCCTTTATTCCTTGAGAGTATCAAGCCTTACTCCTTGAGAGTATTTGTCCCTCTTTTCTCCTCAAGAGTATGCTCCTTGAGAGTATTTGTTTCTCTTTGCTCCTTGAGAGTATCAAAACATCACAACGAACTACGTTATACTTGATTTTCAGGACCCCTAAAATACGTAGGCAACTTGGAGGACCCCTCCAAGTATGGTACTATATCTTAGAATCCTTAGGTCCACCACATCTTAGTATCCTTAGGTCATCCCTATCCATATCAATATTCATATTCACTTCAGTCCACATTAGGTTATCTCTAGATTCAATCTCAATCATCATCAAGCATAAATCTAAACTTGAACAATTGAATCTAAGAAAGCTTAAGCATAAATCACATCCATAAACCTTAATCACATTCTGTTCGAACTATTTTACGGACTTGATTTTCAGGATTGGAATACGTAGGCAATTTGAGATGTCTTAGACGTCTTAGATTCAGTCAATCATCGAATCATCTTTGGTTCGGTGCATTGTATATTATTTTGCTTGTTTATTTATTTTTGAGAACATGTTTGGCTGAACCTAGGTTATAAGAACTTAGCAACTTGGCATAGGATCCCTTATGAGCCCTAGTCATCATCCATTGACTATGAACAGTTAGAACAATAGAGTCTAAGGAAAGTAGAATCGCATAAGAGGTCGATTTTCCGATTGGGCAGCTTTATGTGCCTAACACATTCCCAAACTGTACCTTGAACACTTATCCGTTCTCTGATAGACCAAAGCCAATATATTAGGTCAAATGAGTCAATAGAAGTCTTTTATTATAATGAGACTATATTTTTATAGGTCCTATACCTTAATCTAGGTGGCGACTCCAAATCATTTTCCCGTCCATCAGAGATGGGTGGAAGAGACGTATTTTATCCTCACACCATGTTCATTGGTTCTTTTGTAACTTGGTTCATACCTTGATCCTCAGCTAAATGGGCATTACGGGCTTGGGCCTTTATGCAGGCAAATCTTCGTAATTGGATTGCATCAAACTAGGACTGCAGGGACTCATGACCTAGTATATATAATACTATCACAAAAACCTAATTAGTTCCACATTGAAACAAGGATTGTCTATCTCTTTATTTCATGACAAACTAGATCGAACCAATTAATCTAGTGACACAAACTCACTTATATTCTATAAGTAAGCTTAAAAACCTCCAATCTCGTTTCATTATTTACATTTCTAGTAGGTCCTGGAGAAAAGTTAATGCTTCTCCAGGGTCTAATCTCCAGTGCCAGGTAACTAGAGACAAACTTTCAAATTTTGCTCCTTTAATTTTAATTGCAAAATCGAACAAAATTTGAACAATCCTGTGCAAGTGGAAATGAAGAACAAACTAAGAAAACCAAGAGGGAAATGGAAACGAAAACAGAAATTTCTTACCTGCTACCGGAGGATAATGCCACCCTCACAGTCTCCTCTCTCTTCCCATCGTTACCGTTCTCTGTCATCTCTGGTTTGGTAGTCTCCTCTCTCTCCTCCATTATCGCAGTTCTCTGTCATCACCGGTTCGATTGGTTGCTAAGCGACAGTAGAAGTTAGGGATTTAAGATTGAAAACGCAAAGAAGAGAGATAAGAGAGAATAAAGAATGGATTGTGTTGCACGTATGCTTTGGTTTTGTACTCCTCAAATAATTACAACCATTATATGAGAGGAATACCACATGCACTCATCGAGCAACCATTAGTCTTCCTCCCATTTTCGTACACATTGGAGAGGATTTGGATCCAATAAACTTTCAACAATATGCTTAAACTTGTAATCATGTGTCATCCATGATCATAAAAAGAGAAAGAAATTTGAGAGTTTACGAACGTTTTCCAAATAAAGGTGTTAGTAGTCATTTACGATCCCCGCAAACTTTTACTAACTCCACTTCCTCGTTGTTCCAGAGGAGACTTAAATTTTCTGGATTTGAGAGACAATATAAGGAAAGAGGTAGTCATGGGTATGTGAAACCTTTTAAAGACCGTTCGGTGGTCCGGCATCTATAATGGTGATCATGACGGCGACACTGATGGTGTTTGCGATGGGGAGGAAGAGGTGGAAAAAAGGATCCGTGAGACGGTTTGTGAGTTTTAAGGGATTAGGGTTACCATCACCCCCGGTATGATCACTGATGAAATCGCTTTGTTCTTAGCAACATTGAGAAGAATCTGCAAGTGTGATTGTTACGTGAGGAGAGGATCATGGACCAAAGGGAACTTTACTTAGACAATTGACTAAGGGTATTATTGTCTTAAAAATAATTCAGAATTTCTCCCGCCCATTTTTAATGCCCAAAATCTAATGGTGTGGATTATACTACTATAAAACATTGTTTCAGGGGTAGTACGTGTAACTTTAGTAAAGAGATGGTAGTTATGTGTGGTAAACCAATTGTCAATGGGGTGTCTGAGTTAATTTATCCTGAAATAATGATTAATTTGTTTTAAATCAAAAGTTTTGTGTACGATCATACACGTGTACGGTTGAGCTTCAATTGTCTGAGAGGGTGTGTGATCACAAAATTACCTCTACCATGCATGTGCTCATACAGCCGTCTCTGAAAATCATCCCTTGGTTTTATTGTATGAGTGCATTGTTGTATATATTTTTTTGTAAGACTAAAATAATATAATATTCTTTTTTTTTTCTTTATGTATAACAACTGATATTTTTCTATAATAAATTATCTAACTACGACATCCTTCTTTGTAATTTTATGTACACATTATTCAAGTTTAAATTCATTCGATATCCTTGAATATAGTTGGTGAGACTTGTGCAATCAAGCTTGGGCTTCTCTGCAAATATCCATCGGTAAATGATTGATCATTTACTCATTGAATTAGGGGCTAAGAAGAGTTCTCAAATTTGAGTCTCCTCTGTTGCATCTGTTTCATACCCCACCCTACTAATAATGTAACTTAAAATAAGATCCAAAAAAAAAAAAGGGGATTCTCTCAACTCGTTTAACTAGAGTTACAACAGTGAAACTTCTCTCGACAACAACCATATTCGTTATCATCATCATCATCAAGCACCTAAAAGTTGGGTTTTAGTTTTGAGGAGTTCCCTAATAGTGTAGTTTGGAGGGTACAGGTGATGGAAAATCCTTGAAGAAGGGGTAAGATGGAAAGAGAGTGTGCTGCTGGCATAGTTCCCACTCCTCCTTCGTAGTTACTTTCCCGTAAACAAGATTAAACATAAGAAATATGTTTAAATGGCTATGTTCCTAAGGCATTAATGATCCAATTGTCAGGTCAGCAGAGTATATCCTACCCCACCTAATGAAAAGGGCTAATGAGATGACCGTTGTCCATTGTATTGCAACACAATTGTATGTCGGGCTACTTTTCGGTGAAATTATACAAGCCTCCACTTCTTCACAAAGATTGTTACAAGTAATCCTATCCGTTACGATAGGTTTGTTAGATGATGACGTCACCTCGATTAAACTGATTAAAAGACAAAGTTGTTAGAATATTATGTATTTAAGGTTTCAACCAAAATCATTACCAATCCATACAGTTACCCTATAACACAATAGAGAAGTCATTAACTATGAATCATAAAGACATATTGTCACACCCCAATTCTGGACTAACCAGAACGGTGTGATGAACCGTCAACAAACCAACGGTTCAACCAGGATCTCAAAATAGGCTATCCCACATATGATAAACCAAAACACATTCCACATTAATCAGAGGTAATAAAATAAATAGCGGAAGTCTTATAGATAATGAACTGAGGTCTAACATGATAAATAATTAATATTCCATTTATTTCCAAGTAACCAAAACATAACTTAATACATATTACAATATCCAAATAGGAAAACTAAACACTAAACGTATCCATCGCTGAAACGCTCGCTTAACGAACCGTGTTCGTCCTCCACAACTTTCTCATTCGTAGCCTCCACCCGTTCGTATGTTGGCATGTAGACATAGTTTTCAATCATAGTACCTGCAATATCATAAACTAAAAAGATTTGGGCGTGCGAGGGTCAGCTGTAAGAACCGTGCTTTAAAACCCGGTTTAACCATGGTTTTATGCGATGGCAGGTGCCCCAATCATAACCGGACCGGAAAGCGAAGCCGGGCAAGGGACCACGCAAGAAGCCGGGTGAAGAACCAATCATTTTCAGGTACGAAAAATGTGTAAAATTGGCTAAGTACATACCGGTCTCACCATACCGGATGCACTATAGTGCAACCGGTATGGCATACCGGTCTCACCATACCGGTCTCACCATACCGGATGCACTATCCTGCAACCGGTATGGCATACCGGTCTCACTATACCGGTCTCGCTATCCTGCGACCGGTATGTGCGAGACCGGTATGTGTTCGGAGCTGTGTTTCTCTCAAAAATGGAAACTTAAAGTTTCCATATGAGGAGGGAGCGTGTTTTGGACGGCCTCCCTCTATTAATAGAGGGGGAGACACTCCGTGAACCCCTTTTGTTCTGAGAAGGAGTTGAGGGTTCAAGGAGGTTGACGCCGCCAAGGAAGGAGCTGCCGGTGGAGGAACACGCCGCCAACTGACAACCGCTACCGGTAAAGTGCTCTATCCTTCCTGTAGGGTTGTTTATCGGATCGGAGCCACGAAGCGGCGTGAGATCTGATGGAAAATGCTTAGATTTCTTTCGTCTTTCTTTCGGATCTGGTTGGTTTTTGGCATTCTAGCCAAGATCCGTAGGACCCTTCAGAGACTGGACCTTAGCAGAAGATAGGTGAAACCTTAGGGAGCTACCGTGGAGACCTCGATCTCGGAAATCACGCCGTAGGGTATATCCTTGGGAAAGTCCCGCGGTATGGGCCGCGGTGTATACGGCGGCACCATACCGGTCGCGACTCGGCCAGATCCGAGTGAGACCGGTATGTGTGCATCCGGTATGCATACGTTGGCACCATACCGGTCGCACTCGGCCCGATCCCGAGTGAAACCGGTATGTGTGCATCCGGTATGCATACCGCCGGGCACCATACCGGTCGCACTCGGTCCGGATATGAGTGAGACCGGTATGTGTGCATCCGGTATGCATACCGGTCTCACCCATACCGGTCTCACCCATACCGGTCTCACCATACCGGTCTCACTATCCTGCGACCGGTATGTGCGAGACCCGGTATGTGTTCCGAGCCCTGTTTGTCCGGGGAAAGCCGGGTTTTGGCTTCTAAAACTCTAATAAATGGAAATTAACATGAAAATATGGTTGTGTAGGACTTGTATGTGAAACTTCTGACGCCGAAAAGGATTAACACCACGCGTCAGGTAAGGGACAAGACCCGAAACTTAAATTAAAGATTTAATAATAAACCTTAGAGAGCTCTTTAATTTTCTGTATCAAATTATATGCTTGTTTGATGGATTGTGCATATCACATGTCATGTAGTGTAAATTCTATTTGATTTATCTGTTCATGCATTTCATATGCTAGGTGTGATGGATGTTAGACATGTGATTGTTTTAGTTGGAGTGTGGAATGGGAAGGGCCGGGGGCCTGGGATCATTCCTCACTCCGATGCCTTTCAGTAGCACCTTATCTTAGCATGTTTGGTATGGGTGGGGTATCAGGGGGAGGTTATGGCAGGTGGTCTCCGATGTTGACGTTGATCTGGCCACAGTGATGTGGCATGGTGATCTCCGATGTCGACGTTGACCTGGCCATCACGCTCTAGCTCTATCCTTATGCCATAGGGAGCGATGTTGGGATAGGGCCTACTTGCGTATAGTTCCATCTTGGTATGCTTGTTGCGGGTAGGGTATCAGGGGGAGGTGAGGTAATGTGGTCTCCAGCCTGGCCTGCACGCTCTAGCTCTATCCCTATGCCGTAAACGGCTGTACTAGGGTGGAGCCTGTCACACCCCAAATTCTGATCTAACCATAATGGTGTGAGTGAACCGTCATTGAACCAACGGTTCACACCAGGATCTCGAATAGGCCGTGTCCACCCATACAAATCAATTACACATAACCACAATCAGAATATAAATATACAGCGGAAGACTTAAAATAGAATGAACTGAGTACCTATTGATAATAATTATCCCATTATTCAAATCAAACACATAATAATAATATCATTACACCCCTTTAATCCAATCAAAATAACTGAAACAAATAAATAAAACAAATCACAGGTACACGCAGAAAGGGCACTCGCATGAAGCGTCATGCTCGCCCTGTCCCGCCTCGTACATCCAACACCGCAAAGACCACCATACGCCGGAGCGTTTACGTAATCGTCCACAGTATAACCTGCATCCGGATCTAAAACAATGTATATACAAGGGTGAGCACACAACACAGCTCGGTAAGGCAATCGACAGTTTCACAAGATTATGCATGAGTAACAATCATTTTATCGTCGTGGTCCGGTTTTAAGTTTGCAATGTGCTATAGAAAGGTTTGGTGGCCCCCGCACCTCTATACACGAGTGTGTGGCGTCGCACAGTAATCACACAACCACCAACCCACATACACCCATCATGGAATAGAGATAGAGCTAAGGTATACCCGCACCTCCCGATACTCTACCCATACCAGTACCTAAGCCCCTCGCGGCCGGGGCTCGCAAACCCGGGCTCGCAACTAACCAATCCTATATGTCAACAATGTATGCTCTATCCCAGACAGCCGTCTACGGCATAGAGATAGAGCTAGAGCGTGCCGGGCCGGGTCGGAGACCTCCTAAACCTCACCTCCCCCTGATACCCTATCCGCAACTAACCCACTAGGATAGAAACAATACGCAGGTAGACCCTATCCCAACACGACACCCTACGGCATAGAGATAGAGCTAAAGCATCGTGGACAAGGCAGCGTCGACTCGGAATCCTCAGTACCACCAACGATGGTCGGGACAACATCAATATCGGAGACCAACGTACCACGATCTTCCCCTGATACCCTATCCGTACCAAGCATGTTAAGATAGAATACTACAAAAGGTGCCAGTGTGGAGAGCGATCCCAGGCCCATGCCCCACTCCACACACCAACGAAAACAATCACATGCCTAACAATCACATCCTATGAATGCATGAACAATAATAATAACTGAAAGTAAAGGATGGCATGTGAATATGCACAAACATCACATCATAGATATTCAATGATTAACAACGAGTCCATTAATTATTAGGTTTAGGTCAGATTCCCTTACCTGACGCTCGTTCGTTAACTTGCTCCACGTCGCAAGATCCAAACGATATGTCACAAAGTCCTACATAATATTAGGGTTTCATTAGAATATATTATTTAGGGTTTCATGTTGGTCGGAAACCAACATGGTTACAAAATACCCTCACAGAGCTGACCGGTGGCATGTACCGGTCGCAGCTCTGTAGGAAAGACTGGCGACCGGTATGGTCAGCCGGTCCCCCACAGATAACCTCCCGAGAGGTAGCGGTCGCAACATACCGGTCGCACTATGTGCAACCGGTATAGTCGACCGGTATGTCTCCGGAAGACCATACATGGGTTCTTCGACTGCCGTCGATCATCCTCCATGGATTTTCAGGGTTTCTCCTATCCATGCTAAGTCTAGGCTTTGAGTTAGAGCTATCCCCAACTCATTCAAGTCTCGTTTCGATGAATATCATCTCGAAACTCGAATCTAGGGTTTGACGGCAACTTAGGGTTTATTGGCCAATTTAGGGTTTTAGATCAATACCTACTTTGCATGGTATTGATCCACCCACACAACTAACATAGGGTAAGAAGGTGGATCCAAACACATACCGTTGACAGGTGTAGCGAGAGCTTCGTCAAACGGTAATGGCGGCACCTCCTTCTTCTTCCTAGCTCCTTCTCCTCTCCAAGCTCTTTCTCTTCTCTAGGGTTTGTGAGAAACAATGGAAAGGATTTGAGGGGTTTAAGGGTGTATTTATAGGCTAGAAATAGGGTTTAGTAACCCTACTAGGATTAGGAAACTTCTAGGATTCGAAATCAGGAAAGTGGGACCCGCAGAGACCAATTTCCAAATTCCCGCACATAGCTGTGCAGGCCATACCGGTCGACCGGTACCATCATCCGGTACCATCGACCGGTATACCTAAAATCAGGTATAATTGGTCGACTTCGGTCCGATTTCGTACCTGTTTGTTATCTGCTTGCCCCGTCTGGCTCGGTGATGATCGGAAGACCTGTCACGACACAAAACCAAGGTTTAGACCGGGTTTTCAGAGTGCGGGTCTTACAGAGCCTATTTGTATTGACATCTAGGACTGGTTAGAAACGGAACCCACTTGCAAGCCCTTGCCAATAGGGGTTTAGGTATTGATACGGTATGGGGTATCAGGAGGAGGACGTGGGATTGTGGTTCTTCCTGCCCGCCAGTGGATTTTGATGGTTTGCTCAGGGATGATTGGTTGACACGGTCTTTCGAGATCCTGGTATGAACCGTGGTTTAGTACCGGTTCACTCACACTTCTGGTTCAGTCGGAATTGGGGTGTGACATCAGCTCCACAACTTAAGCTCAGTGAGTAGCCAAAACAATGCAACAATACATATGCATGCAAAAAATCAATTTATATCTTTGGTCTTAGTTTATAGTTTGCAATGTGCAATAGAAAGGTTGGGTGGTCAAAGGTTAACGTTTATTGACACCGCCTCTATACACAGGGTGTGGAAGCCCGCCCGAAGGTTAACGTTTATCGTCATTCCCATCCACCCTACCATAACATTATACAACAAAGGTTAACGTTTATTGCTATATAATGCTATACCAACACGTAAGCCCCTGTTAGCGAGGGCTTGCAAACCGGGCTCATTGCTAACCAATCCTAATGCCAAACAGTGTATCCAAGGCCTCACCCCAGCATCCCTCAGAATGCCCATAGAGATAGAGCTAAGGCCCCCCGGTAGAGTCAGAGACTACAAGGACCGAGACCACCTCCCCTGATACTCTACGACATAATAGTTATGCTAAGGTAATGGCGATACGACGATGTCAATGCACAAGACTTGAGTTAGAGATAGAGCTAAAGTGCTGAGACCCGCCAAAGGTTAACGTTTATTGACGTTCTCATCACACCTCCCCTGATACTCGCTCGCATCAAGCACATCAACCACACACATACAAGCACATGCCTATTCCTATCATCATCATCATCATCATGTTATAAACAATAAAGTAAATATGCATGAACAAGTAATAGAAATATTGGATGGCATGCTGTATGCACATTACAACATATTCGCATAGAATCAAACATGGCATAAAACTCAAGAAATAGAAAACAGTTTATTATTAACCAATTTAGTTTGGGGTTAAGGTTCCTCACCTTAGCTTGCTAATAGATACTTTTTCAAGCTTTAGAATCACCTTTATAATGTTATTATATTGCTAGAAGACCTAACAAAGTCGATAAAATTTAATTAGAATTTATTCGGAATTTAAAAACCATTCCGTTACCGAGGGTCGGAGGTAGGGTCGGAGTCCCTGATCGACCCCGGGTGCGACCCTCCCCCTAATCTGAACTTCCCAAACACTGAGGGTCGATGCTAGGGTAGGATCTGCCATCGACCCTAGGTGCGACCCTCCATGGTTTGAGTCGAAAATATCAGATTTTGTCCATTATTCCATGTTTGGGTCCTATGGCTTACTTCCACAATCCATTCTATACATGTTCTATGGTTTAGAACTATACTTTATTCACCTACATGGTTTTAATGATCTCCTCCATGGTTTTCCATGAAACGAAACCATGGATGGATGATTTGGGTTTCTTCTAAGTCATATCATCTTCATAAACGATTCTAAAGTCTTAAATAAATCTTGGGGAATGTATCCATACCTTAGTTTTGCTGAGATTCAGAGTTCCTCTGAATTTCCTCTTCTTCCTTAGCCTTTTCTTCAAGTCTTCCTTCTCTTCTTCTCTTCCTTCTCTTCTCTTTCTCTCAATCCAATTAGGGTTGTAAAAGGGATTGAAAGAGGCTAAGGGACGTCCTATTTATAGAGTAAAACCTCCCAAAATAAGTCCCATTAAGTTTAGGAAAGGTTCCAATCGAAATTAGAAAGGTTTCCAAATTTTCAGTTCGTGCTGTTTTTTTCCCGAATACCGAGGGTCGATGGGAGGGTCGGACCTGTCTGTTAAAACCTGCGACCCTATCCTTATTTTGACTATTTTTGGGTAAATTTTCATATTGGGTCTTGGGTTTCTTCACACCCTTGGTCCACTTGGCTCGACCATGATATGTAGACGGGTCCCGACATGAAATGTAAGGTTAGGCCGGGTTCGTGGCGTGCGGGTCTTACACATATCTCTTTGAAGAGATCGATTCCCATATGTTTTAAGCTTTAATCGAAATTCCTCGGCTACAGTCTTCCACAGTCTTTAGAGGATATCATGATGTCTCTTGCTAATGGGTGCAGAGAGAACTGATTAACTATGGCTGTGGGGACTTTAACATAGTATTTATAGAATACTGTTGTAACCCTAAGACCATTCCCACAATAGAATTAAGGTTACTAAATCTATCTCATACCATGTGACGAACCAAACTAAACCGGTTCTACTGTGTTCATTGGACTCCCACTAAATAACTGGTTTAGATAATTAATTAAGCCCACATAGATCTAACAATCTCCCACTTGGGCTATATTAATTACAAAATCACCGTCAACCAGTATGGCCACGAAATCCAACACACTAAATCGCCACTAACTTTGAAACATCCATCAAGTTTTCCAATGCGAGCAACAACGGATAATACACCTCAATATAGAGGTCTATTTAATACATGAATCGCCTAAGATAATGCATAAAATTAAACTCAAATGCGAGTCCATACTTGATTAAAGAACCTTAATCAAAATACTCTAAAGCCTTTATGGGAAACTAAAAAATGGTATTTAAATAATCCAAAAATATAATACCATACCTTGGTTAGACACCGCTTTTATCCTTTGACCAAATGCTGCATTCTTTGGCTAAATACTACCTTGTATTTTTTAGCTAAATACCGCCTAGTACTCTTTGGCTAAATATTGTCTCAGTAACTTCAGCTGAATACTGTCTTGTTACAACAGTTGAATATCACCCAAATTTTTTTGACATGTCAAACACACAACTATGTATGCAAAATAACAATAACGCAAATACTAATATAAACAAAACCATAGTTACAAAAATTATGTCCATCAAACCATGAGCAATACATTCTAACACAGTAAGCAATGTGAAAATACAAGCAAAAACATATAGAATATCCCACTGATTAAGCATATATAGAGACTCTCACTGATTTTCAGATCTTTAGCCACTCAAGCCTCTAATAAAATTAATTGATTTCAATCATTCCTATATTGGACATACCATCCCTTTGAAGACTCCCACTGATAAAACCTTTGTCAGAGAATCTACAATGATATAAATTCCTTTGACCTTTTTCTACCTAAAGAGATTCAATCTCTATTAAGCTTTGAAATACTATATTTTTTATTATTTTTTGAGAATAACACAGCTGAACCGCTGTCACAGCATATCTCAGTAGGTTTAGAAGTAGAGTCTACAAGCTTAAAATCAAATAAGAAATTTTTACATCAGATACATTGTTTATTATCTTCACATAGAGTTATAAAATCCTACCACCATGACAATGAACATTGATGTTGGTTTTATGTCATCAATGCAAACATTAAAAGTTGCATCAAAATAGTATAGAGTGTCACTATTTTCATAAATGAACATATAATATTTGGTCATCTGTGTATACCGCATGACCATCCTTTTTTTCGTTGTCCAATGAACTATATCAGCATCCAACTGAAAATGTCCCATAACATTTAATGAAAATACTATATTAAAAATGATTACAATCTTGAGCATATATCAAGCTCTCTACTGCAGTGTAGATGTTCACAATCAATATCATTCCTCATTTATAATTCTATCAATTTATCTCATTTACTGATTTAAGTATCCGCAAGTTAATGGTTATATATGCACACTAAACATTTTAAAAACAAGAAAACATTTACACTTTGAGACAAATTCAGAATTTTATCTTTTTTGTCACTAACAAACTCAATCTCAGGTACAAAATTACTTGCTCACATATTCTACATCTTAAAGTTATCAGACAGAAAAATATTGGTTTCAACTAGTAAACTATGTCACTACAAGCCAATGATTAACCATCAACACACATGACTATAAAGTGAATCTGCTCTCACTGTCCTATAAATATATATAATGATCAAGACAATCTTAACAAAGTTGAATGAAGATACAACCCTGTCAAACTTCATATAGCATTACCTAGATACCTGTTTAATCCACAGGTTGACTTTATAAGTCTACAAAACATATCTTCTTTACCCTTATCACAAAACCTTATGATTAAAATATATAAACATCTTCTTTCAGATTTTCTTTGATCAAAATGATATTTACATTTATCTGATGCAACTCCAAATCTAAAAATATAACTAAGACCATAAAGATTTAAAGTCAATACCTTTCATTCTTTTTGTGTTATTTTACTTCGCTATAAGTTTTACTAGCAATCAATTCTCTGACTGGAATCGCATATTTTATTGTATATCTATTTTGATTTTATGAGTAAACCACTCATCGACAAAAGCATAAAATCTCAAGTCTTGTTATTGTTCATAGACAACAACACATCTTTTATAATCATTAAACATTCAAGAGTAATTTCATTACTGACAACTTGCTCAAAATTATTGGGATCTTTATTTTGTCCATCATCAAAATATCTATTTTAAAATACAACATGTGATTAAATGAAGTCACAGATAGTCTAGTATATCTCCTTGTTCCCTTGTCTGACTCTGCTTCTATGGCTGAAGCATCGATCTTAATGAACATTTCAATGATCATTTCATTATAATCTGATAATATTTCTGTTATCTCAACTAGTTGCTTCATAGCTATTTTCATGTGGTCTCATCAAACTTCAAGTTTCTTGTTGTATCATTCGGATCTGTTTTGACATCCCATAAAAGTCAACTCAATGTCCTAAAATAATCATTTTCCTACGAGTGTTATGAAATCATGTCAATTCTATAGTCCCAAAGAAGATAACTTAAACTGAAACTGACTAATTATGTATTCTATTAATAATATAGGCTACAATATCAATTATTTTCCTACAAGATTAAATATATTCTTAGGCTCTTGTAAACACTTGCTCAAATTTATCAATGAATAGATCAGTATCACATGATCTCCTATAATACATACCCTTTCATTCAGATCCAATAGTTTTAATTCCTTCAATAAAAAATTTTCATCTTAATTTTCATTATTTGAAAAAACACCTATGGAGTAAACTGTGAAAAAAAGTCTTAAATGAAATATCGACGTCCACTAAGTCCAATAAATCTTTGTTATAAATAATCTTTATTTACCTTAATCTTGTCATCTTTTCTTTTAATCGACTCTCACATATATACATGTTATGAACTTTAGAAGAGGGAGTTTCAGAATATTATTCTTACCAATATTTCTTTAGACAATAGTCTTAAACCCTTATGACCAGGGCAGAAGATAACAATATACAGTTTAACTTCTAAAGATAGATAATCTAAAAAGAAAAAAATTAAAGGTTTTGGTACTCCTATAGGTTCAGACTATGATTAATGCTTAAGTGTCTAATCTACTGCACCTTCTTGCTCATAAATTTCATAATCCTTATTCTTTTTTCACTTAAGTTTGTCCAGTTTTACAATCTTTCTTCACATGTCCTTTTTGAGTCACACTACAAGAATTTCATTATACTCAGATCTATTTTATCTTACAGTTTCTTAATGTCTAATTCTTTATCATAAAGTTTCTGACTATTGCATGGAAAAATCTGTTTCTTTCTATGGATTTCTCTACTACTTTCATAACTTGTCATTGTTTAGATATGTATTATGCATTATGACATTGGCATTCATATTTTTTCTTTTCCTTTGAACTTATATCCTTAGTTCTTTTATTTTAAGTTGACTATATATTTTAAGTACTATGGGTCACTAGGATTTGACTTTACAGTTCTTGTGAGGAAGTAAAAGTTTAAAGTATCACCTACATAGGTTATAATAAATTATTTATAAATGTTCACTTATCTTTGAGCTTATCACTAATAGTTAACAGCTTTACCTTGTGCTTCCTCGCACTCCATTACCATTAAAACTAGTACTGATGGGTTTGAGTAACAAAACATCTCTCTGCCTCTTCTTAAAATATCAAACCTTTCTTTGGATTTCACAGGAAATATTCTTTTTCAATGTTCCTCATCTGAACATTGCTTTACTTGATCTTAGGGATTGAACACCCTAAGAACTATAATACAATTTTCTGTTGAGTACATATAGGTTAAACATTCCTATATTAGTTTTTAATTTTCATGTTAATTGATAGAACTGACTGTCAATGACAAACATTTTGAGATATTTAATCATTACATGTCCACAACTATATTACAATATAAATAATTACAAGTATACGAAAACAAAATTAGCTAGCAAGAATATATGCATAACATGTGCAATCTAATTTATATCTTTAAAAAGTCAATCGAACTACAAACACATCATTTGGGATAATATGTGCACTGGTCCTCTCGATAGCTATACAATAACTGCGTAGAGATAATGACTCTTAGAAATCTCACCACCTTTGGGTGGATGAAACCCTTAAAGTCAAGATTCTTCAACCATATGTATGAGTTTTTTATATTATTTGACAATGCCACCTTTGGGTGGATAGTGTCGCTCTTAACTACATCCATAAGAGTAAGAGTTTATGTCGATGTTACTTTTGGATAAGCACTGTATTTTCTTATTGTAATTTGTAAATATACAAATATTAAATTTGAGCATATTATAATAGAACTAAGTGTGTCACTTTAGTGGTCATCATAAAATCTTTACACAATAGCTACAAACCTTAATTTAAATAAACTTGAACAATGTCACCTTTGGGTGAACACTATCAAACTAAAGTATTTACAAATACAGACCCTTGAATTTGAACACATCATAATAAAATAAGATTGCTACTTTGGTAATTACACCAAATTCCACCATGATATGAATAAATCATAACCTGCAGCTCATGTGAGATATTTATTTAACCATGAATGTATTAAAATACAACTTTATAAGTCTAAATATTCAAATAACCATGCATAATAGCTCAACAATCAATTTGGTATAACAACTTTATGACAAAAAATCAACAGAAACACTATAAATTAGGTTCCTATAATTTATTTTTCTATAATAACATATTTTTCAATGTATTTAAATGTACCAAAATATATATCAGATTGAAGATCATAAAAAATAGAGTCCAATGGAACAAATCGAAAGTCAATTCGACTTTCTTAGCTCCCAAAATTGCATTTTAATGTAGTTTTATCAAAAAATATAAGCCAAACAGACCTTTATGGGCTGTCAATATAAGTCCGGTTCGACTCGGGCTGAATCGATTTATCCAGGTTCGGGTCAGTCTGTTTAGGATCGGTTCACCTTTGGTTCAACTCAAATAGAACCGAATATACCTTTAAGTTTTTTTTTAAATTATTTTGGTCCAGACCGAACGAAACAGTCTATGATATAATCGAACTACGATCTGATTCAACAGTTCAACTAATCAGTGGTCCGAGTCAGTTAATCAGGATTTCGGGTCAAGTAAACTGGTCAACTTTATGGGTCATCGGATCAACATACCGAGTCGAGTCAATGGGCATGGGTCTGCTGACTGGGTAGCCAGGTCGCAAGTGCTGCCCACACGTGTACTGGCGATCTTGTCTTGGACCTGGTTCAGTTCTGGATCGGGTTGACCCACCCGTGTTGACCCCGATTTATATATTAAGGTTCCCAATTCATCGTTGGGTCAACTCGGTGATGAATCATGTAAGACCCGCACTCTAAAAACCCGGTCTAAACCTTGGTTTTGTGTCATGACAGGTCTTCCGATCATCACTGGGCCAGACGGGGCAAGCGGATAACAAACAGGTACAAAATCGGACCGAAGTCGACCAATTATACCTGATTTTAGGTATACCGGTCGATGGTACCTGTCTTGGTACCGGTCGACCGGTATGGCCTGCGCAGCTATGTGCGGGAATCTGAAAATTGGTCTCTGCGGGTCCCGCTTTCCTGATTTCGAATCCTAGAAGTTTCCTAATCCTAGTAGGGTTACTAAACCCTATTTCTAGCCTATAAATACACCCTTAAACCTCCTCAAATCCTTTCCATTGTCTCTCACAAACCCTAGAGAAGAGAAAGAGGTTGGAAAGGAGAAGGGGCTAGGAAGAAGAAGGAGGTGCTACCATTACCGTTCGACGACGCTCTCATTACGCCAGTCAACGGTAAGTGTTTGAATCCATCTTCTTACCCTATGTTAGTTGTGTGGGTGGATCAATACCATGCAAAGTAGGTATTGATCTAAAACCCTAAATTGGCCAATAAACCCTAAGTTGCCGTCAAACCCTAGATTTGAGTTTCGAGATGATATTCATCGAAATAAGACTTGAATGAGTTGGGGATAACTCAAACTCCAAGTTTAGACTTAGAATGGATAGGAGAAACCCTGAAAATCCATGGAGAGTGATCGTCGGCAGTCGAAAAACCCATGTATGGTCTCCCGGAGACATACCGGTCGACTATACCGGTTGCACATAGTGCGACCGGTATGTTGCGACCGCTATCCCTCGGGAGGTTGTCTGTAGGGACCGGCTGACCATATCGGTCGCCAGTCTTTTCCACAGAGCTGCGATCGGTACATGCCACCGGTCAGCTCTGTGAGGGTATTTTGTAACCATGTTGGTTTCTCCAACATGAAACCTTAAGAAAAATATTATAATGAAATCCTAATAATGTTGTAGAACTTTGTGACTTTTCGTTTGGATCTTGCGACGTGGAGCAAGCTAACAAACGAGCGTCAGGTAAGGGAATCTGACCTAAACCCTAATAATTAATGGACAGTAAATCGTTGTTAATAACCTGATTATATGAGATGTGTTGTTTGTGCATATTCACATGTCATCCTTTACTTTCAGTTATTATTATTCATGCATTGATAGGATGTGATTGTTAGGCATGTGATTGTTTTCGTTAGTGTGTGGAGTGGGGCATGGGCCTGGGATCGCTCTTCATATTAGCACCTTTTGTAGTATTCTGTCTTAACATGCTTGGTACGGGTGGGGTATCAGGGGAAGGTCGTGGTACGGTGGTCTCCGATATTGATGTTGTCCCGGCCATTGTTATGTGGTACTGTGGGCTCCGAGTCGACGCTGGCTTGTCCACGATGCTTTAGCTCTATCTCTATGCCGTAGGGAGTTATGTTGGGATAGGGTCTACCTGCGTTATGTATCTATCCTAGTGGGTTAGTTGCGGATAGGGCATCAGGGGAGGTGTGGGAATGCCTTAGCTCTTTCTCTATGCCGTAGACGGCTGTGCTGGGATAGAGCATACGTTGATGACATATATGATTGGTTAGTTGCGAGCCCAGTTTGCAAGCCCTGGCCAGTAGGGGCTTAGGTACTGGTATGGGTAGAGTATCAGGGGAGGTACGTGGGTATCTTAGCTCTATCTCTATTCCATGATGGGTGCATGTGGGCCAATGGGAGTGTGATCCATGAGGTGCCATACACTCGTGTATAGAGATGCGGGGGCCACCAAACCTTTCTATAACACATTGCAAACTTAAAACCAGACCACAGCATAAAATTGATTGTTACTCATGCATAAGCTTGTGAAACTGTCTGATTGTCTTACTGAGCTGTGTTGGTAGCTCACCCCTTGTATATATACATGTTTTTAGATGTTGATGCAGGTTACACTGTGGACGACTATGTGAATGCTCCGGCGTACGGTGGTGTGGCTGCTCTGGATGTACAAGCAGGGGAGGACGAGCATAATGCTTCATGCGAGTGCCCTTTCTGTGTGTACTTGTGATGAATTTTTATTTAGTTGTTCCCGTTATTTTTGTTTGGTATTAAGAGATGTAAAAGATATTATAGTTTATGTTTGGGTTTGAATAATTGGATATTTTATTTAAATTATCAATAGATACTCAGTTCATTCTATTTAAAGTCTTCCGTTGTAATATTTATATTCTGATTGTTGGTTATGTGTAATGGTTTGTATGAATGGGCACGGCCTATTCGAGATCCTGGTGTGAACCGTTGGTTCAATGACGGTTCACTCACACCATTTTGGTTGAATCAGAATTGGGGTGTGACAAATCGGCACCGTCATAAAGTTTTTTTTTTTTTTATTATTTTTTAAATCCTTCCCCCTCGAGTGAGATCCACTCAAGGCTACCACCGACAATTGGGGGCACGTCTGGTGGCCGACGCAGGCGATTTTTATATCATCGGCTCTGTCTTGATCTCCTCTTTCCAATGGTATATGGCTTGACCTATTTTGCCGATTGAAAATTTTCATTGATGGAAAAACTCGACAGATTCGATCCAAAAACCAAAATTTTTCTTTTCAATTCATTCAAATCTCATGGGTAAGTCTTTATAATGATTTACCATTTATTCTAAGTCTGTATGGTTTGCTCTGATACCAACTGTTAGAATATCATGTGTTTAGGATTTCAACCACACCCATTACTAATTCATACATCTACTCTATAACACAATAGAGAAGCTATTAACTATAAATCATAAAGACATATATGTTTGAAGAGATCAATTCCCATACGATCAAAGTTTTGATCGAAATCCCTCGGATACAGTTTTCCACAGCCTTCAGAGGATATCCTAATGTCTTTTACTAATGGGTGCAGAGAGAACTGATTAACTGTGGCTGTGGAGACTCTAACCCAGTATTTATAGAATACTGCTGTAACCCTAAAATCATTCTCACAATAGAACCAAACATATCTCATACCATGTGTCGAACTAAACCAAACCGGTTCTACCATGTTCATTGGACTCTCACTGAATAACTAATTTAAGTAATTAATTAAGCCCATAAATCTAACAAAAGTTGCCCTTAAATTGGTATGAACTTACATTTTTACTCTTTTTCTTCATTTTTTCTTTCTGCAAATCATATTTTCCCATTTGCCATGGAGGTTGGGTTATCTTCAAATAACTCATCGGTGGAAACCCTAAGCTCGAAAGTTGTTCATCCTTCATAATCTATGCGCTCTGGTTTTTAATTTTCAAAACTCTCCCGTCTCTCATTCTCTTTCCCCATCTCTCTCGTTAGTAGATAGCACTGAACAATAAACAAATTTTGTTTAGCCAAGAAGATGAAAAAATCGTAAGCTTATTGAAAGATGTGATTGTATTTTCAAGCTTAATTATTCATTCACATATTGCTGTGAATTTATACATTATAAATGGAGACAATTTCTCCTTGACAGATGCTATAGAGATAATATATCCTTGATGCAGGTTATACGATCCTTGGAAAGGAAACCAAATATTCTGCTGAGTAGGATAGATTAAAAATATTACACAGATTAGGTTAAGGATGAACAATTCATGGGAATGCTATTGTTAGGGTAAATATCGGTTACCAATCCATCTGACCATAGAAAAAGGATCATCAAGAAAAATCATGTGGCGATCATCTAACACATCAAGGAAATGGCATACGAGTAAATACACCGGGCGGTTCGTGTTCGACCCTCGTGGTCTGACACTAGCCCAATATGTTGACGATACAAGGGTAGGTGGACCATTAATGGCTCGCCATTAATGATAATAAATGCTGACACCAACTGCGGACAGGAGACACACTGGTCTGACCCGTCGATTCCAGAGATCTCGGTCCAAGTCGGCGGAAAAGAAGGCTATCACATGGAAAAAAAACCTTGACATGGATAAGGTTTGGTGGACATGGGAAACAAGGCCCACGAGGGGTCGAATTCAACCCTATGAGGGTCGAAAAGGTCATCTTGTGGGGTCGAAATACGGTAGATATGAAATAGTAGCCCATGCTAGAGGGTCGTAGGATTGTCAGCCTATTCTGCCTGTAGTGGCCAGAAAGGGACAAATGGCGGCTATGTGACAGAGTTCTTCAGAAAATAGAACTCCAATTTACCAAATATGTATAAATAGATATATGCTTGTAAAGGAAGAAAAGGAAGGAAAATGGTGACTTCGGACGAACATATGATCTTCTCTCCCTCTGGGACACCTTAGTCTTCTTCCTCAATCCAATTATTCCCCTCACCCTGCTCCCAAACCAGTAGAATGAGACTCATCAAACCCAGGACACCTCAGGGAACCCCTCTATACTGAGAAGGAGCCCCAGTGTTTCACTGTGCCTCCATATTGTTTGTCCTGGATAAATCCACTCGCACGGAATCCACCGACAACAGCTGTCACCCAATATTTACGTGACTAACATTCCCCCGCAAACGGATGGGACACTCGGTCACAGTGAGTTTGGATCTCAATGGTAAATCGTGGGGTTATTAATCCCTTTGCGAATAAATCCGCAATTTGATATTGTGTATATATATATATATATATAAAACTTTCGTGTCTTTGCTAGTGACTCGATCGCGGATGAGATGATAATCCACTTCTAGACATAATACATGTTGCTTATAGGGCAATGTAAACCTATTCCAATTTGAAAGTAATTTATTACTATATCATTATTATAACATCAAGTTGGTGATCTAATGGACTGAACTCCAACCATTGGATCACCAACTCGAGGAACAACCTATTCTGCCTATGGTGTTGAGAGAAGATGGAAATGAAGCTGTTGGGGGGTCACGTAGCGCTCGTTGGGCTCTCTTGAACTTCCTGAATGATTAGGGTATTTCTCCAATAAAACTATTGCGATTGAGGTGTAGAGTTGTTAATTTGAGAGCATTGGAGAGGGAAGATAGGATCGAATTGGAGAACTAGTTGAACGAGAGGTAAAAGTCGTGTGAGTGGTTTAAAGAATGAGGTGTATTAGAAGGGCAAATTGGCATTTTCACTTTTTTTGTTTAATACCGTTAGCATACATGATGTAGTTGTAATTTCATCGAAAAAATGTGAAGTCCTTGACATTAGGAATAATTACAGGGGAATTTCGTGTAATTTTCAATTATAATTTTAATGGAGAGGGATCAACACGGCAGGGGTGAGAAAATAGAAATACAGGAAGACTAGGGAATGAGAAAATAAGAATCAGTCGAAGAAATAGTAACTAATCACTCGAAGAAAAGAAATATATGTGGTTAAAAAAGAAAAGAAAGAGATAGGAAAGAAACAGACACCATTACTATGTACTTCCTTTTTTTAATTAAAAAATTCATATAAATATAGATGGTTCGGAAGTACAAATCCATAAACAGTGGACATTTGGCTATAGTATACACAACCTACCTCCCGGTGGGACAATCGATAGTACAAAGTACAAACTATCGATTCAAGGGGATTGGGACATCCCCGGAACGCAAATATAAAAAGCTAGAGCAGCGAGGGAACCTAACCGCAACTATTTATTTGAAAAAAAAAAAAAAAAAAAACTCTAAACCAGCGACGGGGGTTATGACTTTCTCTCTCTTCATTCCCCGCCTTCGCCAGTCTGTGGGCTCCCTCCACGCCACCATCGAGAAACCGCAGCCTTAATTTGAAAAGTCTGACACATTTCGGTCTAGTAGGACCATTCGTCCGCCCTCACTCCATTTTCACGCCGACATCGTGGACTAGAGCTTCCTACTTTCATCTACTCTGGCCTTCTGGGACAAGGTATCCGACGCATATGTATTCCACCATTCCAAGCGTGAACGGGAGAGAGTTTCGTTTTTAATCAGTCTCTCTAGGCTCTAGCTCTTCTTGGCTCCCCGAATCCTTCAGATTATATCATATAGCAACACAGCGGCACCAGGAGAGACTAGACGAAGACGGAGAGCTAGACGAAGGCCTAGGTATGGAAATTGTCTATTGTTGAAGTTCCCCTGGTCAATGTTTGTTCTTTCAACTTCCTGGCTGTCATTATGTGATGGGACTGCACAAATAGATGAATATCTCCCCGCTTGAAGCCTGATAAACTACTGTTTTTAATATTTGTATTACTTATCCACTAATGTAATGGAATGTAGCCCTAAACTGTCATTATGTAATGGAATTGCACAATCATATCTTGTATATTAGTCTTCATGTTGTTGTTAATTGTTATCCATTTTATTTCTGCAAAATGTTTTGTGTTATGAACCTTGAGGCCATTACTGCTGTGCCACTAACCCAAGGGATCAGGTGAGAACAATTTGGCGGGTTATGGATGCGCATGCGTAGACATAAGACCCTATGGGTGTTATACAGTATGACTAGGATAGTTTGTTACAACTGTATGTTGTAGATGGTTAGATGAAAGGGTTCATCGCTATATAAGGGAACTATGTGTTCTGTAATGGATATCAATATACAATTCAGTTTCTTTTAGATTCTTTCCCTTCTTTGTCCTTCTTTCTAGGAGGTCTGCTACCTTCGAAGTAGCAATTCCAATACTAATCTTAACATTTGGTGTACTCACACCTCCACCAGTTGGATGAAACTGTTAAAACACTCGAAGAAGTTATGGCAGCACAGGAAGGGCGAATGGAATCGTTTCGGAGTACTTTGCGTGATCAGCAGCGAACCAACCTTCTATGAGCTCTCTTGGCTCTTGACCTCTATGGTGGAAAAGCTCGATCGACTGGTCCCTCGTTTACCTACCACTCAATCTAACCATCCTGATCCCCTTAGCGTTTTTTTCAACTCCTTTCCTTCCATTCTCCAACTTCCACACCATCTTCATCAGCATCAGCTTCTCCGCATCAAGTTTCATCAAGGTTTTCTTCCGGTTCAACATCTTCATTATCGAGCCATAGCTTTTGATTACCTCTTGGTTTTGTTTCATCGGCTTCCGCCGCTCCATCTTTTCCACTTGGATAATTTTCGAGTTCTGTATTTGGAGCGAGTACCGGTACGCCTCTGTTTTACAAAATGCTGCGGAACTCAAGCCTAGTTCCTCTATCTTCTTGGTTTCTGACCATGGTATTCCCTCTAAGATTATTAATCAGACGATCATCGGCACCAACGCCTTCAATGAGCAACTGTTGGAGATTAAAGTGCTTTACTGCAACCGCGAAATAGAATGCAACATATCATTTTTTTGGACAAGGATCTCTACATATCGAAGACCGCGATCACTACGGCTCCAGTCCTCGCATTTCAGTGGGATGACAAAAATTCAGCAGCGGTAAGTAATCTGCAGAATCATCCACTCCAAGCCCTGGAAATGGTGGTATTGGCGGTTAAGCTCTTGCAAAGAGCAGCGGTGGAGACATATGTGGATGTGGCGAGATTATAGCTGGTAAGAAGATATGGTTCGACGGCTCTTGGACCCCCCATTTGATTCCTCCATGGCCTCCTCCAGAAATTATACCCCAAAAGAGGATGGAGATCTTCCTCCACAACAGATCCGGCCGCGTTCGTTCCTACACCAACACCCATGTCCACTTTCTTGATTGATGCCGGGGAAACCCTAGAGCATCCAACAATGAAATGGCTCGTGTCTCCATCACATACTCACCTTATGTCTTCATCACCGATTTCTTCCTGGACTGGACTCAACACCTCGCTTTTGAACTCGACATCCCCTGTGTCGCTTTCTACCCCTCCATTGTTTTCATCTCTTCCGTCTTCAAAGCTCTGTCCCAAAAAATAGGTTCTCTGCAGCCCTTTGCTGACTTGTCTCATCTACCAAACACTCTTTCTTTTTTGTTTGATCACCTCCCATCCATGCTTCGCCTATTCAAAGAACCAGATTCCGATTGGGCCTGCTTCAAGGATAGCTTCATCGCTAACTCCTCCAGTTGGGGAGCCATCTTAAACACTTTCGAAGCTCTCGAAGATATCTATCTCTATCACTGGAATCAGGAGATGGGTCATACGCGTGCCTGGACTGTCGGCTTTCTGATGAATTTGGATGGTGCTGGTCCAAGCCCAATCGACCGTGGCAAGCCCAGTTCAATGCCGGCTGACGGGGTGCCGACTTGGCTCGATGGCTGTCTGGATGGTTCTTTGTTGTTCGTGTGCTTCATCTGGGCCATCAAGTAGAGCGGTCCAAGGAAAACTCAGAACCATAGTTGTCAAGACGACAAGGCGATCCAAGGCGTTCGGGACCATCTTGGGAGCCTAGGCGACCAAGGCATTCCCAGTGTGTGTGTGTGTGTTTTTTTTTTAATTTAATTTTATTTATTTATTTTTAATTTCTAAAATATTAATGTTTATATATATGCAACATTCTACATAAATAATCAACATTTAAGACATAACTTAATTAGTATGAGAAAACCAACAAGACAACAAATAATGAGTTAAGTAGGCAACACATATTTATGACTAAAATTTGCGTACTTTTAGCAAATTTGATTGGAGCGTAACTCCTTTAATAGTTCAGATTCAAGCAATCTTGAATTCGTTGCAAAGCTAGCATAATCAGCTTTCCAACAAATCCGAGATTGCTTGAAACCGAGTTATAATGAAGGACTTATACTCCGATCAAACCTTGTTCGAAGTACGTGAATGCTGTTTAAAGTCGTTTGAATGTAAATTATTTTTTAGGCATCAAAGCAAGATATTAATTTGGCACGCTCTTGGTTTTTAGTGATGCTTTACTATAATAAGATTTATGGAATTTTTATATTTGAAAAAAAATCTAGTATTTGAAAGTTGAAAATTGCTCCCGCACCAAAAAATAGGGTTTTTGTTCATGAACTGGAGGGTTGATTTTTTATCCTTCTGGAAGTTGAATTTTAAACTATTTTTATTGGATTCAAATAGAGGGGTATTTTCTTATTTATGAATAATATCTTAAGTAAATGAAATCATTTACTTAAATGATATTAGTCATAAATAAATACTGTCTGACAAATGTTGTTTCTGTCTAGTCTGATAAATCTTGTGAAGAAAATTCAGAGATTAAGAAAAAATATGAGAACAAAAAAAAGACACATTGAAAACAAGGCGACCGCCCAGACATTCTGGGCATCCAAGGCACCCTAGGCGACGCTCAGAGTGCCTAGGCGACTGCCTTTCTCACACACACAAGGCGCCCTAACCCCCAGGCTTCAGAAAACCCCCCGGACGCTTAGGCGTGGCCTAGGCGACGCCTTGACAACTATGCTCGGAACAGGTGGCAGAATAGTGCGATGAGATCCCCACTGGGTTGGAAGATCGAGTGGTTGGGAAGGGACTGATCATCAGAGTGTGGGCCTCACAGAACACATTGAATTGGCCCTTGGTTGCTCCTTTACCCTTTTATGGAAGGGGCAGAGAACTACCTGGCGGGAGGTATTTGAGTTTTATCCATGGGGATGGGGTTCGTGATGCGATAATTACAGGTGAAAATGGTACTATTGATGGCCAAGGTGATGTTTGGTGGAATATGTGGAGGCAAAAATCTCCAGTTCACGAGACCAAATCTAATTGAGTTTATGAATTCAAGACACATCATCATGTCCAATGTGATCTTCCAAAACTCTCCCTTTTGGAACATTCACCTTGTTTATTGCAGCAATGTTGTTATTCGACATGTCACCATTTTGGCTCCACATGATTCTCCCGTTACAAATGGAATCGATCTAGATTTGAGCTCCAATGTTTGTATAGAGGACTTGTTTGTATAGAGGACTCTTACATTTCTACAAGGGATGATTTGGTAGCATTGAAGAATGGGTGGGTTGAGTATGGTATTGCATATGGACGGCTTAGCTCTGGCATCACCATCCGGCGGGTCATGGGCTCATCCCCTTTTGCTGGAATTGCAATTGAAAGTGAGGCGTCTGGTGGAGTGGAGAATGTCTTGACTGAGAACATAAACCTCTACAACATGGGGATGTCCGTAGACATTGAGAGTGGCAGCGAGAGAGGTTACTTGGTGCTAAGTGTGAGTAGGGACTGTGGTTACTCAGTACTGAGCGTGAGGAACAAGGACTGTCTTAACTTGCTCTTTGACACTGTCTGTTCCTTGACTGACATGATGTATATCGTCTTCGAAGTCTTTGTTCAGTGAGACTGTCTTTTCCTTGCGGATATTGCACTCCTCCGTCGACGACATCCTCAGCTGAACCTTGAGGACAAGGTTATCACAGATGGTAATGGTAATGTTATGAACCTTGAGGCCACTACTACTGTGTCACAAAGGCAAGGGATCGGGTTAGAACAATTTGGCGGGTTATGGATGCGCATGCGTGGGCATAGGACCCTTCGATGTTATACAGTATCACTAGGATAGTTTGTTACAACTGTATGCTGTAGGCGGTTAGATTAAAGGGTTCATAGCTATATAAGGGAGCTATGTGTTTTGTAATAGATATCAATATACAACTCAGTTTCTTTTACATTCTTTCCCTTCTTTGTCTCTCTTTCTAGGAGGTCTGCTACCTTCAAAGTAGCAATTCCAATACTGATCCTAACATGTTGCTTCTTCAAAATCAAAGTGGAGTAAAAATAAATTCCTTTTTATTTTCCTCAAGCATGTGCTGTTTAATGTAGACCAATAGCTACTTGAGAAGGAAATGGAAGCAGAGGTTCACCAAACTGGTCGTTTGATACAAGATAAACAAAACATGTTTGATTTATTCTTAGCTTAATTTCCTCTATGGTTTTTAGTTGCTATGTCATATGTCAAATTACATAAAATATGGTCGAACGATCCACTTAGGAACCGTTCCCTAAACAACCCTAATAATCTGTCATGTGACAGAATACATGGGGCCCATATTTTATGGACAAGTAGATCCCTAGATCTCTATTCACACATTAAGTTTCAGTCGGTCGGAGTTTGCTAGGGCCATAACATTCCTATTCCCAGGCGTTGTTTCTCTTCCAGAAACAGCCTTTTCTATTTCTCTTCCTTGGCCAAAATTTTGGGCAAAAAGAATGTGTTTGGTAATGTATTGAAATTTGTATTCCCGGGTAAAAAAAAAAAAAAAAAAAAAGAAACAACAAGGGGTTTGTTAATGTGGCACTTGTACTCAAGGGTCCTGGCGCAAAGCTTAACTTCCATGCTTGGCCTCATCCTGCCTGTTTCGGATCAACTTCTCCGCTTGACATCTAAGCTGCTGCCTCCAATGCCGTTGCGGTGGCTGGGGTTGTAATGTCCCAATCTTTGCATAACCGTCAAGATATTGTCCTCTTTTGCCCATGGGCCTCAAGGCTTTAAAACACATTTTGACATGTTGGGAAGGCTAAGGGTTATCAACTAGCCTAGTTTCTTCCCCCTAACCAATATGAGACTAAGTTTGTACACCCTTATTGATCTCCCGAACCACCTGGAACTTGGCGTATCTTGGTGGGGACCCCTCAATGATCTCCCAGGATGGTCGGTACATGCCGCTCTCGGGTGTTACAGGGGCAGCTGCCGATTGCTTTCTAGATTCAAGGAGATACAAGGGTAGGGAATAAACCAGTGAACAAAATTGATAATTTCTCTTATTTTCGTCCTGTAACAAAATAGAAAATAAGAGAAGATGGAGAGAATCGACATCTTCTGCTCCTCTCCTTGTAGTTTGTATTGATAGAAAAAAAAAAAAAAAACATTAGATATGATCTAGGACTGGACAAGTCAGAGTTTTAGTCACAAACTAAAGACAAAGTAAAATCAAAATAGGAAAAGGAAACTAACAAACCAAATTGGTAACATAGTTGTCAAGGCGTTAAGGCGAACCAAGGTGTTGGAGGCCTGACGGGATGCTTAGGCGACCAAGGCGTCCGATTTCCCAAGGCGTCACAAGGGTGCCTGGGCGCCTAAGCGATGCCTTAAAAACTATGATTGGTAAATGAAACTCATAAATTAATTAGGATTCCATATACTAATAGGAGTCAAAGTCCTAGAAACTAGCACTAACTACTTTGATTAAGTCAAAGCAATGTAAGGTTTCAATTTTATTACACTAACACCCCCCAAGTTGGAGCATGGGAGAATGTGAGAGCTTCAGCTTAAAACAACGTACTAGCGGAAGTAATAGTTTTAGTAGTAGGAGCAATAAAGTAGTAGTAGCGGCAATAGTAGTAGCAGCAGCACAACATAGGTCACTGTGAACCAAGTAGTAGTAGCAGCACAGTATAGGTCACTGTGAACCAAGTAGTAATAGTAACATCACAATATATATTACTTACCAAAAATAAATAAAAAATCACAATATATGTCATCGTGAACCAAATAGTAGTAGCAGCATAGTATAGGTCTTGTGAACCAAGTAGTAGTAGCAGCAGTAGTAGCAAGAGCAACAATAGTGGTGGTTGCACACCTAAAAGAGAAAATTAAACGACTCTCAAAACGGCAACCCAGGGGATTGCTCTGATACCATGTAACAAAATAGAAAATAAGAGAAGATGGAGATAATTGACATGTCTTGCTCCTCTCCTTGTAGCTTGTATTATTTGAAAATAGAAAACAATTATTAGATATGATCTAGGACTCTACAAGTCAGAGTACTAGTCACAAACTAAAGACAAAATAAACTAATAAATTATAAACTAATTAGGAGTCCATATATTAATAGGAGTTTAAGTCCTAGAAACTGGCACCAACTACTTTGACTTAGTCAAAGTAGTGTACGGTTACAATTTTATTATGCTAACACATCCAATTATCATGGAAATATGTATCAGTTCGGTTGGTGAATCCTTCATTCGTCTAGGTTTTTGCACACATTATTTGAATCTTTGCAAGATGAAGCAAATCGTAACTCAAAGACAAACAACTTTGAAGGATTGAAATCATAGTTGTTAAGGCACCAAGGCGAACCAAGGCGTTTGAGGCCTGCCAGGGCGCCTAGGAGACCAAGGCGCCCGATTTTTCAAGGGGTCAAGGCCTCCTGGGCACCAGACGCCGCTTAGGCGATGCCTTGACAACTATGATTGAAATCTTCATAGACTCGCAGAGAAACCTCTAGAACTCAAAAGTTCACAGAAAACGAAAGAGGAGCTACAAAATTTCAAAAGAAACAGATTTGCGAGGGATCAGGATCCTCTCATGTTGCAGTATCAACAGGAGAGGCGACAAATTCCCTTGGATGACAAGTGGCGGAAGTAAGATCCAATGCTTTAAATGGTTTGGGAGTAAGATAAGGGAGAACAAATGAGAAATACAGAATCGATAGCATCATCTTCTTCTTTATTCTTCATCGCAGCATCATCTTTTTCTTTAGTCTTCATCGGCAACATCATCTTCTTATTACTCTTCAACTAAAACCCAAAGGGGAGTTCTGAACCCGTTGGGGAAAGAGCATCAAACGAGGAAACACAAAATCAGACTGAAAGGGACGCAGAGGAAGAAGTCCGGCCTTTGAGAAAAAAATAACAGAATCATCCAAAATTATTCAGGGTTTAAGTTGCAAGGTTCATAGCTTCTCCAAGATTTTCACGATTTCCCTAGTGGGTTCACAACCCCCCTCATAGGTTTTAGTAGAAGAAAAGAAATCAAAATGAATTGATTACCTTGTAAATAGCTGAACAAATTTAATGATGTATACGTCATTCGCAGAGAAGACAAAGAACAAAATACAGACAAAACGGTTGAAAAATACAGATCAGTTTCAGGGAAACAAAAAGGATTCATAAAAGAGAAACATAAAAAAAGAAAAGAAACTCACCCGCTATGGAGGAAGATGGAGGAAGCCAAAGCTTTTAGCGGGATTCAGATCGGGAGTTCAAAATGGGGTTTGCGATGTTTCAGAAGAGAGACGAAGCTGGAGGAAGCCTAAGCTTTCAGCCTGGGGTTTGCGATGTTTCAGAGGAGAGATGAAACTGGAGAAAGATGGATTGTGAAAATGGGATTTGTTTGCGCTGATAAGTTTAATTCTGTGTTTCCTAACTTTTCCCTCCTTATTCTATTCCCAAACAATGACCACCATTAGATATTTGCAGTGTCACTTGTTGGTCATCCAATGGAGGCTGGCGCCTTTCCTGTTGATTCCACACAGGAGAGGATCTTGATCCATTCGCAAGAGGGAGTGGAAATGAACCGGTGGTAACAAATATATATATTTTTCCTGTTCCCATGAACAAAAGAACCAAAAAAAAAGAAATAGGAATGTTATTATGTAGGGCCCAAGTGGCCAAATAGAGCTTTGCAAATCCAGTACCAAGGTTTATAAGGCGACGAGGCGACACAAAGGGTTGTTGGATGGCCAAGGCACCTGGATGCCTGGGCGACGCCTTCACAACAATGTTCAATGCTATAGGAGTGCTCAATAATGTTGTAGTACCCTAGGTGTGCATGGACAGACACAAGGATGCATGGAAATACATGGGAGGGTATTTTTGATTTTATCAGGTTATGAGATTTGACATGTGGTTAATCCATTCAATGTTTTCTCCATTTGGGAAGCCTTTCCAAAAACTGGGCGTGTAACAACAATTTCCCCAAAAAAAATATAAATAAGTAATTGAACCAAGGAGAACATATTTTCATCCATGTTGTATGATTTGAATTCATGGCTTATTGCTTCCTACTATAAAGGAGAAGCCTCCTCCTGATCTTGATGATGCCAATGTTGATCCAATCGTGGTAAACAAAAGTGCAAATAGAAGTGAAGTTGTCACATAAGTCTCATGACTTTTGAGAGGGAAAACAGTTGTACTCATAGTTGTCAAGGCGTTGCCTAGGCGTCCAGGCAGTTTTTATAGGCGTGGGCGCCAGGGCGCCTTATGAACATGAGAAAGGCGGTCATCCAGGGTGCCTAGGCGATGCCTTGGATGCCCAGAATGCCTGGGCGGCCGTCTTGTTTTCAATGTGTCTTTTTTTTTCCTCATATTTTTCCTTGATCTTTGAGTTTTCTTCACAAGATTTATTAGGCTAGACATGAACAACATTTATCAAGCAGTACTTATTTATGACTAATATTATTTAAATAAATATTTTTTTAATTTTATTTACGTAAGATATTATTCATAAATAAGCAAATACTCCCATTTGAATCCAATAAATAGTCTAAAATTCAAATTTCAGAAGGATAAAAAGTCAACCCTCCAGTTCAAGAACAAAAACCGTATTTTTGGGTGCGGGGGCGATTTTCAACTTCCAAATGCTAGGTTTTTTTTCAAATATAAAAATTTCATAAATCTTATTATAGTAAAGCATCACTAAAAATCAAGAACGCGCCAAAATAATTTCTTGCTTTGATGCCAAAAAAAATTTACATTCAGGCGACTTTAAGCAGGATTTGCGTACTCTGAACAAGGTTTGACTGGAGTATAACTCTTTCATTATAACTCGGATTTAAGCAATCTAGGATTTGTTGGAAAACTAATTATGTTAGCTTCACAACGAATTCGAGATTGCTTGGATCTGAATTATATTAAGGGAGTTACGCTCCGGTCAAATTTGTTAGAAGTACGTAAATGTTAGTCATAAATACGTGTTGCCTACTTAACTCTAGACACAATCCCAGGTCTCAGCGTACACTAGCAAACTTGGGTCCACACCACATATTATCATTTTGGATGTTTGTATTTAAACTATGTGGGAATATGTGTAAAATGGTTAAAATAGGATGTAGAAAAAAAAAACTCAGATCAAGAAAAACACTTTTGGGCTTTTGAAACCAAGCTTCAAGATGTCCCGGGAAAAATACCAGGCCGGTTGAAACCCGAGATATCTCGGTTTCGAGGTTGGCCAAAACTGGCCTCGAAAGTGGCACCTCGAACCTTGGGTACAAACTTACTTTTAGAGGAATAGAGGCATAAACACTTATTTGGCATCATCGAGATAAGTAACATTATAGTTTTCCTCTTTGCAGTTTTGTTTCTTACTTATATGCTAGGATGTTTTAAGTTCTTACTTCTTATTTTATTGAATTGTGATTTTTTGTTTATTATAAATATGTTTTTTTATGTCCTATACTTTATTCATTATTTGTTGCCTTGTTGGTTTTCTCATATTAATTAAGTTATGTCTTAAATGTTGATTATTTATGTAGAATGTTGCATGTATATAAACATTAATATAGTATTAATATTTTAGATTAATATTTTAGAAATAAAAAAAAAACATTGAGAACGCCTTGGTCGCCTGGCAATGCCCAGGTAGCGCCTAGGCCCCTATGATGACCCCGAACGCCTTGGATCTCCTTGTTGCCTTGACAACTATGGTTGTACAAACCAGCTGTACTAGATGTAAAGAATTGTAAAGAGCTTTTACGTGTCATTGTATCAGTTTATGTAATTGATGCAGTAGCGTGCTCATGGCTGGACCGATACTAACCGATTTGGCTACTCAAGCCAAACTTGAACCGGTTCAAACCCATACCCATATCCAAACTAACCTTTTGGTCTGGACAGGGTTGGTAGAGAATTATTTAGAATAGGAAAGTTTTAATTTTATGTTTCCTTATTTATGATTTCTATTTTGATTAGAAATTTTATTTCATAGAGATGTTATTTAGTTACTAAGTTTATATCAATTATTTTAGGAAAGTATTTCCTTTAAATAGAACATGTAATAGGACTTTATGGGGAGAGTTGAGAATGAATTGAAAGTTTGGTATTTTGGTGTCTGCGTGACCCGTTGAAGATTTGTGAGCTGCGTTCCGGAACAACCTATTCTTTGATTGCTTCCTTTCCATCCCTTCTTCCTTAGTCTCTCTTCCTCTAACTATTCCTCTGCTTCATCTCTTTTATTCTCGGTTATTGTCATCATCCTTGCTGTTGGCCCTAATACAGAACCGCACCAATTGAGCTGCAGTCCTCTTATGCTTAATCCATTTGGCCTGAAACTTGGGGATTTACTACCTTACTCTAGGGCAACTGGAACCCTAGAATCTTGGCCACCAAAACTAGTTCTACTGAGAGGAATTGAATCTGCAACTTGGCTGCTACAGTAACCTCCACACAGATCTGATTCAGGTGATTGTAATCCCCTTTATGCTTGATTATTGGGTTCGGTATTAACTGGAAATAAGAGAGGTATGGGTTATCATACCTTGGAGTTCAGTTCGATTGGGCTTCAAATGAGTGAGATCCCTCCTTTTGAAACCAACCTGGTTTCCACCTCCTATTCCAACGCAAGGTTGAAGACAACCTCAAGTCACGGTTAGTTCCCTTAATTGTTTTATTTCCTAACTTTCCAACATTACCCCTCCTTTAATACTTTATTCATAAGTTATTCTTTCTTTTATATTAATACCTACACTACCCTCACGTATTTAAATAGGAATGCCTGTTTTGTTCTAAGGATCTGTTTGGATAATAAAAGTTATTACAAGGTTCTGATTATTTATAAAATTGCCACTGATTGGTTCAAGTAAAGCTTATATTGTTTGGTTGGGCCCATTAGCGGATCCAATTAGGGTTCTCAAGCCGGGTCCCTCATCAGTAACAGACTACTATTCTAAAGTTGTAAATAGAACCCACTGTAACACAGTGGATGTTATCGCTGCAATCTATTTCCTTTCAAAAGTCATGAGACTTATGTGACAACTTCACTTCTATTTACACTTTTGTTTAACACGGTTGGATCAACATCGGCATCATCAAGATCAGGAGGAGGCTTCTCCTTTATATCCCCCCTCAAACAGGGGCTCGGTTTAGTCAAGAGCATAGTTCGAAATTTCGAGTCTCGAGGGTGTCTCGACCCTCTGAGAGACCGAGATCTCGGAAATCTCGGTCGAGATCTCAGCGAGACACTGTACAAAAGCCGTGAAGGCTTAAAATGTGTATTTCGACCCTAAAATGACCATTTTAAAGCTTGATACTCTGGGGGAACCTTATTTTAGCATATATAAACATATTTAAACCATAAAACTGTATAATAATCACACATGGTGGTTGTTTGGGTTTGCCCCCATGTTTAGCAGTGTCAGTTTGAAATTCAAATGTAAACTTAGGGTAATATTGGCTATTCTACATAATGTAACACTAATAGAAGATCACAGAAGACCAAATGAGCCAGTAAAATGATATATTAGGAAAAGAATAAACATAATAACACTTAATTAGTTAATTGTCATAGAAAAAAAAAAACCCAAAGTAGTCAAGTAGACTATACAATCATAATTCATACATTATGTCGAGACCAGTCAAGAACTAGTCGAAAAATGGTCGAGAACTGGTCGAAAATGTCGAGAACTGGTCGAAAATGTCGAGAAATGGTCGAAAATGTCGAGAAATTGTCGAAAATGTCGAGACCAGCTCGAGAACTAGTCGAGATGGTCGAGACACTGTATCGAGGCGAGATCTCGTCTCGAGCCCCTCGAGATCTTCGAGATCTCGCCGAGATTTAAAACACTGGTCAAGAGTCCCCGTTTGATACATAGTCTGGAGAAGGCAGCATGAGGCAGAGGCGTAGGTGAAGAGGTCAGCCAATTGAGAAGAGGAAGGAATGAACTGAGTTTGGAGAACACCAAGTGCAACTTTCTCTCGGACAAAATAATAGTCCAACTCTATATGTTTAGTACGAGCATGGAGGACAGGATTCACTGTCATATGGAGGGCACTGATGTTATCACAATAAAGTAAGGCTGGCTGATGTTGGGTGATTCCAATATCTCGTAGGATGAAGGACAGCCAGGTGAGTTCAGCTGTAGTGGAGGCCATGGCTCGGTATTCAGCCTCATTGCTGGATCTAGCCATGGTCGGTTGCTTCTTAGCACTCCAAAAAATAAAGTTGTGACCAAGGACGATGTAGAAGCCTGTAGTTGAGCGCCTAGTCACAGGGCAACCAGCCCAATCAGCATCGGAGTAGGCGGACAAGTCAAGAGAACTTCCTCTAAAGATATGAAGACCATTGTGCAGGGTACCACGCACATACCTAAGTATACGTTGACAATTTTGAAGTGAGCTGCTGTAGTTGAGTGCATGAATTGACAAGCGTAATTGACAGCATATGATAAGTTGGGTTGTGTCATTGTGAGGTACTGGAGTCCGCCAACAAGGCTTCTATAGAGCAGGGCATCATCAGAAGAGAGGAGAGGTTGATCTGAAACAGTCAAACCAAATCCCATGGGAGTGGATATGGGCTTCACAGTAGTCATTTGTGCTCGGTGGAGAAGTTCAGCAGCATAGTTTGATTGAGACAAGACAGACCTTTTGGATTGGATAATACTTCAATCCCAAGAAAGTAATGGAGGGAACCAAGATCCTTCATGGCAAAAGTAGTGCTTAAGCTGCTGACAAATGAGTCAAGTACAGAGGGAGCAATACCGGTTAGAAACTTAGAATAATGTCATCAACATATAGAAGGAGCACTATGATGTTGCCGTTGTTGTTGTATACAAACATTGATGAATCTGAAATGCTGCAAAAGAATCCATAATCCAGTAGAAAGTCACTGAAACGATCAAACCATGCCTTGGAGGCTTACTTAAGACCATACAAGGCTCTCTTGAGAAGACAGACATGAGTAGGTCGTGTTGAGTCCACAAAGCCGGGGGGTTGATGCATACTGTTGTTTCCAAGAACCCGTGAAGAAAAACATTCTTCACATCTAGTTGTCGTATAGGCCACCCATGGATAGTAGCAACACTAAGAACTAATCGAATAGATCCAGGTTTGATCACTGGAGTACTGAACTGAAAGTCTTAATGTAGTCGAGACCAGCCTTTTGGTTGTATCCCTTATCGACAAGCCTTGCTTTATGGCGCTCTAGGGACCCATCAGCACATAACTTTGTTTTGAAAACCCAACGGCAGCCTATCACATTCTGATGTGGTTCAGGGGGAATGAGAATCCAGGTTTTATTGACTTCAAGAGCAACCATTTTGTCTTGCATAGCCTTCCTCCAACAGCATGACTGAGAGCATCCTTTATAGTAGCAGGTTCTGTGGGTGGAGTAGTTGTAAGAAGTGCATACCGTGGATTCGGTTTGTGAATGCTTGCTTTGCTGCGGGTGATAATAGGGTGTGATATAGGTGGAGACACATCTGCGGGTGCACCACTATGAGCAGTATTGGATTCGGGAGTATGTTGCTCTTCATGTGAGTAGTAGCAGATTCGGGAGTATGTTGCTCAGTTGTTGAAGAACTAAATGTATCTGAAACTGTTGAGGTGGTGACAACATTAGGCTCAACCATGTCTTCAACAGGAAGAGTCTCAGTAGGTATGTGAACCATAGGTGTAATGTCACTACTTGTAGTTGTCATATCTATACTTGTGGAGTTGGTATTGACAGAAGAAATGGGTTGTGTTGAGACATCATTAGTGCTGATCCATCGTTCGACTGTGCATAAATCATCTGTAAAAGGTAACTTAAAGGGGGAAACCAAGGCCTTGCTCTCTGGAAATACATTCTTATTGAAAATCACATTTCTGGATATGTAGACCCTCCTGTTATCAGGTGCAAACACCGATATCCCTTGTGGTGATCAGTACTGATCACTGTATCGCAAGAACAAACATGGAAAGGAATGTGGTTCCAATTTGTTAGCATTATAATCATGCAAGCATGGAAAACAAAATGGGCCAAAAACTCTCAAGGAAGTGTAATCTGGTTGTTTACTAGAGAGGAGTATCATTGTTTAATACTGTAGAAGGTAATCGGTTAATGAGAAAATGGGCTGTTGAAAAAACCTCTATCCAGTAGGATTTTGATAGGGAAGCTTGAAACAACATGGATAAACCGAGTTCTACTAGGTGTTTGTGTTTTCTCTCAACGATACTGTTTTGTTCTGGTGTATGGGGACAGGATATGTGTTGAACTATTCCAGAATTTTTTAGGTGAGTTTGAAAGCAATTGGACACAAATTCCCCTCCACTATCAGTTTGAATGATTTTTATTTTTTTGTCAGGTTGTCTTTCCATCATAGCCTGAAATTGAAGGAAGACTGAGAAGAAATCAGACTTGCATTTAAGGGGATAGAACCAACTATAATGTGAAAATTCATCTACAAATAAAACGTAGTAATAGAAACGTTGAACACTAGGAACAGAATATTTTCCCCACAAATCGCAATGTATACGTTCCAATGGAGTTGTACAACGACTGAAAGAAGATACAAAAGGTAATCTGGAGTTCTTGTTCATTTGACAACTTGAACAGAATTGTGTAGATGGGTGTGTTACAGTAATAGCACCTGATTGTGTAAAAAGGTAACTATACGGCTTTGCGGATGTCCTAGGCGTTGATGCCAAACATCTGTCGTAGTAGTCCGAAGACGATTTGAAAACAAAACTATAGATCGAGTTGAAGAAGAGCAGGGGATTTTGATGTCTCCGGTTGAAGTGCACACAATCCTCTTGATTTAATTCCCGTGGCTAGCTGCCTCTGTGTCTTGGTGTCCTTTATAGAAAAACCACTCTTAGTAAATTCAAAAGAACAAGGAAAATCCTATGTAAGTTGAAATACAAAGAAGAATATTCTTTTGAATGGATGGAACAAGAAGGGCATTTTTTAGAGGTAGATCAACCTTACCAGTAGGTAATTCAATGTCTCCAATATGTGAAATAGGTAAGTGATTACCATTTCATACCATAACAGTATCTGAACCATGATATGGAATTGCATGACTGAGTATACCTGCTGAAGAGGTTATGTGAGCTGTGGCTCCCGTGTCTGGAAACCATTCACTTCCTGGAGAAATATCTGAAAGATGTAATGCAGCTAAGGTTTGAGGAACATCCTCTGCTTGAAAGTTATTATTGAATCTGCTCCAACATTTTAGAGCTCTATGGCCTTATTTGTTATATATCTGACATTGGATTGTGTATCCATGATTACCAGGAGCTCCATTTGGTATGACATTTTCTTTCTCAGTTGAAGATATCTTCTGGCCAGAAGTTTTGAAGGAGCCTTGAGTGTTGGATCTCTGATTTTTCTGTGAAAAACCATAACCTCTTGAAGTAAATCCATGACCAGTGCGTGGCTTTTGGGTTCTTTCACTAGAAAAAGCTTTCTGAGAAGTAGTCCGACTGTGATGGCTTTGAGTTCTCAGATCATGACTCATCAGTAATGGAAGAAGATCGGAGTATGAGGGAACTGGTGGCTTCAACATCGTTGTAGCAAATGATTCATGGGCAGATCCAAGATTTGTTAGTAGTGAAAGCACTTTAGACTGATCAGCTAAGGGCTTACCGATAGCACTCAATTGATCACATATGCCTTTGAACTCCATTAGGATTTCACTCACTGGTGTAGAGTCCTTCTTCCTCAGGAAATGAAGCTTAGACAACTGTTAGAGATATAGCTATACTTGGCTGTGGGTCCCACCTTTATATGGCTTATTAGTTTTTTTATGTGATTTTTCTCTATTTTTAGTAAGTAGTGGATTTGTTTCGACCATAGTTGTTTATTTGTTTCCTTATTAGTTAGGGTTTATTTCCTAAGTTGTCTAGATTTACTTTCCTAATTAGTTTATTATTGTAATCAGGGAAGTTTCCTAAACTATTGTTTCTCCTCTTGGATTATAAATGAAGGAACCATAATAGGAGGAGAACACATTGACTCTTCTTCCCTCTTCTCCATTCTCCTTTCCCTCCATCTTCCCTTTCTTTCTTTTCTATTTTGTTACAACAACAATTTGAACTCTTGTGCTTCAGATGCTTGAGAGAAAGCTTCAGAAGAGTTTTCCATAGATCTGAGGTTGTCTTCACTCCTACTGCTAGGCTGAGGGTCTCTTCTGACAAGGTTGCTGTAATCCAAGCTTTAATGTGCGAATCCAGAACGTATAGTCTGGATTCGGAGTGGTATGGCCATCAGCGTTGAATATTTCTTGATCTGGAGCAGGAACTTTGCCTGTAACGAAGCCAAGTAAGTCTTGGCTCTCTATTAGTGATTCTATTTGTGTTTTCCAGAGAAAATAGTTCGATTGAATAAGCTTGAGGGAGACAAAGTTTGACACATTAAGTGTACAAGGAAACGAGAAACGAGAGGAAGATGATGATGAAGACATTTCGGTGTTAGAAGAAAGAGATTGAAGAGAAAATTTCGGAGTGGTCCTTTCAATGCTTTGACACCATGAAAGGAAATAGATTACAGCGATAACATCCACTGTGTTACAGTGGGTTCTATTTATAACTTTAGAATATTAGTCTGTTACATAGACTGATACGATGACACATCACAGTTTTTTACAATTCTTTACAGCTAAGTACAGCTGGTTTGTACAACTGTTTTCCCTCTCAAAAGTCATGAGACTTATGTGACAACTTCACTTCTATTTACACTTTTGTTTACCACAGTTGGATCAGCATCGGCATCATCAAGATCAGGAGGCAGCTTCTCCTTTATACCTACTAATCTGTATGCACTTCAAAATCTATAAAGCTTGAGACATTTGGGGGAAGTAGGGAACTGAATGTGTGAGGGAAGGAAGGTAGAAATCTACATTTTGACTTTTTGTTGGATATATATATTTATTCATGCTAGGATTATTTTGTTTTCTTTTTATGGACAATTTTATATTTAGTGCATATAAAACACAGTAAATAATTGTTGCCTCTACATCCATTTCCAATTTAAATGCATCTTATTTGACAAAATTTGACAAGTAGGTTTATTATACGAACAAAACGTGGAAGGCTGAAAAATATCATACAAAAAAACAAAAACAAAAAAAGAACATCAAAGGAGATAGCAGAAATATGTATCTCTTTGAAGCTTTCTTTTTTCCCCTGGTTCTACTGTTTATAGTCATTGATCTCAATCTGTCTGTTTCATCTTGCTTTTCCTTTCTTCACTATCTAGGATACTGGCTTCCTCACTTTTCTAGATTTATTCTCTTCTAACAGACCATTAACAGCATTTTATGTGTACTTATATGTTACTTCCTAGATTTAAAGCCATGAACTGGATTCAACGCAAGATGTACCTGTACAATGTTACTTTCGGGCTGTACATGTTGGATTGGTGGGAGCATTACATAATCAGTATCCTTTTATTTTTTTTTGTTTAGTTATTTAAGGCTTTATACTTGCTCTTTGAGTCTAGTATTTGGATAGAAAACACCAAAATTTTGTATTTGCATCTTAATGGTTAAATTAAGGGTTATGGAGATCACAACCATTGGGAGGGTTTTATTGTTGAGGAATATCCTCGAGCAACTGCTGGGTAGCTTGACTCGTAGAAAAAAACTGTTAGAGTTCAAACTTGGAATTGAAATAAGGTTTTTCTAATTAGAAGATATAATATGTTGAATAATTGAATTTGATAATTAAGTGCAGAAATAAGCAGATTAAAAAACTGAATGAAAGATTTGACAACTGTACTATGAATTCTGGAAATTCTAAAATAGAGTAATAGAAATCATAAATTAAGGTTTTGATGATAATTTAACCATGAAAGGGAAAACAGGGATTCCGCTTTGTTTTAAGGGCATAAAGCGACGGAATTGGATTCAGATCATAGTTGTCAAGGCGTCGCCTAGGCACCCAGGCTGCCTTGGGTCGCCTTGGAAAATAGGGCGCCTTGGTCGCCTAGGCGGGCGCCTTGGTCGCCTAGGCGCCCAGTCAGGCCTCCATCGCCTTGATTCGCCTTGGCGCCTTGACAACTATGATTCAGATTTCTCAAATTGTTTGAATTATTACAGGAAGGTTGCAAATTCACTCAATGCCTGATAAAGTTAGGTTAGGGATGGAGGAAAGTAAAGTGTTTACGAGAAGAGGATAGGAGAAGAAGAAAAACACCAGAACTGTTAATAAAAACACAGAGTAGCACTGAGAAATAGAGGATTGGAGTGGGAAGTTTAAGAACAGTATGAGAAGAGCAAATCATGTGATAAGTGTAGAGACAGATTACGAGAATAGAGAATATGGAGAGAAGGGAAGTAAGACCTTTAGAATATTTAAGAAAGAAGAAAAAAAAGCCACCTGTTTGGGGCAGTTATCATAAATCCACTTTCGTAGTAGTTCCTCTATCTGATCACAGGGAGAGAGTACAATTTTAATAACTCACGTTCACTTATGTAGTTACACAAGCTCATAACCCAATGTGAAACTAAATCCTTTACATGATTGAACCTCAAGTTAAAGTCCAACTAACACTTGGTTGAAAAACCCTTATGCACCCACCTAGTTTCTCCAGACACATGCTGTTAACATCTTGAAGATCTCGGCATTGAGGCTTGTTTGTCCAGGTTTTGGGCTTCCACATGGGCTGGAATTTATCTACCCAACCTGATGTAGTATTGTTCAGCCAATCATGATTATATCACGATCAAGTTGCAAGATCAAGAACTGATATCTGTTTTGATTAGGCCAAATCAGTTTTTTAGAATCTTTCCAATCTTAGTAGGATTCTATTTCCATAATTCCATATAGTTTCAGTTTCCATTGTTAGTTACTTTCCTAGTTGATTAGTTGTCAAGTTGGTTGTTTCCATTGTTACTAAGTTGCCTAGTTGGTTAGGCTTTCCATTGTTAGCTCTTTTTTCAATCCCTATTTAAATCATGTTAGGCTTATGCCAAGACAGTTTGGAGAATCAATTTGAATGAAACAATGTTGCTGGTTTATGCCTTGAGTGCTTGTGTCATGCTGGCCTGGTGAGAGGTCCAGAACTGAGAGAGGCCGTCCCTTTTGGTTACCCTTTCCCTCCCTATCATCTCTCCTCTCCCTTTCTCTATCAGCGCCATCGCATATTATCATCACTGCTGAAATACAAGTGAGAACACTATCCCTGAAACTGTGAGCTATTCTTATTGGGACCTTCTATGGGTCATTGTTTTGTGTTGGCTTGACAACCCGACTGTTCTTTCATTATGATGGCTTAATTTGGATTTTTCTTAATAAAAAAATAATGCACAAGATATAAGAGAGAAGTTGTAGCATTTAAGGGCTATGTTACGAACAATCACCACATATAGTCACGAACAACTGCCTTTTGTATAAAACCTTTTCTTTTCTTTGTTTTTGAAAATTTAATGGTATTATGATTGTGAGCTCTTAACTGGCATAGATATATTGTTGATCATATTGCTATGGTTTGTTTGCTACAATGGATCACGATCTGCCGCTGACTTTTACATAAGGTAATCCCCCCCTCCCCCTTTTTATTCATTTAGTTTCTTCAGGTCAGTTTACATACATATTCTTTTTGGGTTTAACAGCAGCACTATTGACTTTATCAAGACATCATTAATTTAGGGTGTTGAAATGCAAGTCCATAGGTTTGATGATGCTCTGTATTATTTTGTTTGGCTTCTGGATTTCCTTTGATGCCATGATTTGCGTACTTAGACAAACTCATTGGATCTTAAGAGGACTCCTTTTGGGAAAATATAGTTTTGCTTTTGTGAAATCATTGTTATAGTGGCATGATGTAAATGCATAAACTTGGTGATGAATGCTTTAAAATGATTAGAAGAATGAACTGGGCATTTAGGTTTGCATGTTCATTGCTTAATCAAGTAAGAAAACCTTAGTCCTTGCAAATTATTTCTTTCCTGGTCAATGAGTATTGTGGTTGTTACCTTGATCAAAGTTAAGTGTTTTGACTTGAGACAACAAAAGAGCACCTCTCAGCCACAAGCAATTCAAAGGAGTCTAAACCTACATAGCCAGTGATGTATATCGGGCGATTGTTCTTCATCTTCCCAAGAAGCCGATCCTCATCCTTAAAGGATATATTTGTCGAACAAACTCAACCCCTTTCCTTTTCCCTTCCCCACCTACCCTGCATATCCTTTCCCACCCCCCTCTTCAGCAGACACTTAAGCAGAAGAGGCCTTTGGTTCTATGGGAAAAGAGGAATGATGCTACCAAAGGAAGGCAATGAAATAGTTTTTTGTTTCGAATAGGTTTGGGTCAAGGTATGTTTTTTCAAATGAATGTTTTTTGGCTTTTTTCCCCTCTTCCTTCATTCAGAGAGGGGCCGTTGTTTGCTGGATTGTTGGTCTGCAGCCCTGCCCTATAGAATGAATAAGGAGAGGCCTATCGATGACCGAGCCACTCTGATACTACTCCTTACCTCACCTAATGAGCGAAGTCGCTGAAACGAGTCTAAAGGCCATAGTACAAATAAGTACTGAAGGTTGATGCTTCCATTGGAACTGAATTCTAAACGAGAAAAATAAAAAAATGCTGAACTAAAAATTAATATTTAAAACCCATTCAGTGACAGGCCCTGAGAAGGATGCCACCGTGTAGCTATGTTTGAACTTCTACATCCCGATATCATGGCAGGTGGGAGCCAAACAATCTGGGTTGGATGACATCACATTCAAAATAATTTTAACAGTGACTCAAAAAAGTAAATATAATAGTAGTTAATAAAAATTCTCTATTTTCCTGTAGTAGAAGTAGAGAAGTAGAAACTCATCTAAAACACAAGCATTTAGACAGATGAACTGAGTCATGGCTAATGTTTTAAAATAATGTCTTGTCTTGCTAATTTCTGACTGAGCTTTTGCAAATTGTAATCAGGTTAAACTTCTTTTATGAGCTTCATTCAATATTGTACACTTGTATTGTATTACTGCAATTGTTAGCTTCCTTTTTGAACCATGGCCCATGATATCATTAGTTTAGAGTTAACCAATATGTTGTTATAGCTGGTGCACGGATTCTTCATCTAGTTAACCCTTTATGATTTTCAGCCATCTCAAGATTCAGCGTGGAATTGGTGACTAATCCTGATTGCTGAAGGTAGAATGGAAGGGTGATCTTTTCCCTTTATTGTAGTGTTTGATTTCATCGGGATTCAGTCTTCAGGCTTGGCTAATATTTTACTGCAAATTGTCTCTGCAATGTGCATTTATGTAGATTATCCTTTTCTCTCTGAGATCTTTATTGACTGATAATGCTCTTTCAACATTAATAAATTGCAAGAAAAATAAATCTGAATGGCAGAGGGGGGGAGCTACGCCAGCATCCACTCTATTCCTCTCTCCATCCCTGCCCCCTACTGAAGAATCCACCATCACCCACATCCATTGGTGGAATAGTGGGTGCAGGCAACGGTGCCACTCAGAAAACCTCTTCCCATAAATTATATATCAAATTCAATAGTAGCTGGATTTTGTGCAGGCCATGTAAAAGACAAAATGTGGAAAATTAGTACAATTCTTGGAATGAATATTGCCATAGTCATGTATAATGAAACTAATAAGTACACTGTGGAGGAAGAATGATTAGGAATTGATGGCCTGTTAGTTTTACTGTTTTAGGGAGGAGGTAACAAAGGAAGTGTCAAGATGTGGGTCTTAGTTCGGGTTCAAGTACACCAATAGATAGGCCATGTTACAAAGGAAGTGTCAAGATATGGGTCTTAGATCGGGTTCAGGTAGACCAATAGATAGGCCATGTTACATTCTTTAGTTATGTACCTTGATGGTTTGAGTATGTTACACTTTTGGTTGACACTTGATAGTTTCACTTATCTAAAGCTCGTGGTGCCATGAGTTTGAAAATATGTTAACGTAAGGCCTATAATTGTAATTGCAGGCTTAGATTCCAGTAATATGATATGGTAATGATTAGTTCATTAAATTTATTTTTGACAAATTGAAATGCTAAAAAAAGAGTCAAACCTTTATAAAATGACCAAATTGCTCTTAACCCTTTTTTTATGCAAAGAAAAATCATCACATCAGGATATGCCCTTAACCTATTAATAGTGAGTCGATGATAAAAAAAAAGGACAAATTTTGGATGCTGGATCTTATTGTTGACCGAACCTTTGTTTATGTGGTCAACATTTGTGTTACATAGGTAGTATGATCATATGTATTAAGTGCACATGCCAGGTTATAAATTCCAATAAAACTTCAAATTGATTATTTTTCTGAAACAGAATAATACATTGTTGACATGCATAAGAGTTTCTTATACATGGACAATTTGACAACTATGTGCTAAAAAGTTCCACAACTATCCAAATATATGATGGTTGACTCACATACCACGTAGTCAAATTCCAATTTGCTATTATTTGAATCAAAAAACTTTTTTTTTTGAGCCACCGACGCAAAATTTCACCATCATACCATTCCTCTTTTCTATAATAGTGAGATAATATGTAACAATAGTTAGAATGAGGTCATATCAACTACAACAACAAAAGCAACAAGTCCTTATTCCAATTAAATGGGGTTAGTTACATGTATTTTTGCCTTCTCATAAGTTTTGTTCATGGTCATACTAGAAAGAAGGCTTAAGTTTTATGGTTGTCTTTCTTCACTACTTCACCTAGAATCATCTTAAGTCTATCTTTGACTCTTTTAGATCATTTGATCTGAATCAAATAATTCCTTTGTAATGAGATCATATCAATCCATTGATTTTATTATGGTGCCAATATTTTTTTTGTCAGGTGTGTGGTTAGAGGATTAGAAGAAGGGGTGAAGGGCAGGACTCAGTCTCAACAGCTGGGCACAACAGTCCAAGGTTCTTACTGTTAGGGTAATCAGTACATATCAGTGTCATTACTTATTATTAAAGTGACACAAATGTCCCATCAATACCATGTATATGAGATCTAGACTCGCCCTATTATACTCAAATTCCAGTAGCAGGGATTTGGATGCAAACGATATTCTTTCTTTTCGCTCCTCTTATATATAACAAGGGAGTTTTGTTTTTTGTTTTTTGTTTTTGTTTTATTATTTTTTTTTACAAGGAAAAGTTATATGGCTAATCCTAAGTCTTGAGTATTTTTTTTAGAATACAGACAAAATATCTCAACTTTGTCATTCCTTTACGTTGGAAAAGACATTAACCTCTACTTCTCTTTTTATAATAATTAAGATCTACTAATGGTTATATTGAGGTTGTCTCAATTCATCAATTATTTCTATTTGATTTCGTGGATTCTGAGTGTTCTCCATGATAAGGCTAGGGGTCGGAACCGTTCATCCATTAGCTTATTGGGATGGTTATGAGATTATATTTTTAAGCAAATTGCTTAGTGAGATGGGTTAGTTTTGGGATCGTTTATAAAGAATATAAAAACCCTCTAGAAGAATGGAAGGAGAACAGCTTAACCTTTACTTTTGTTAATGGCTTTGAGAAGATGGAGTCACTAAATTGACACTCACATTCAAGTTAAACTTATACATATACCTCCCTTCCTCTCTCTCTCTCTCTCTCCCTCCTTGCCTTTCCCTACCTCTTGTTGCAATTCTAGGATATTCTGTAATTGGCCCTTCTACGGATGATTTGAAGAACATCCTCAGATCATGTATACTTTAAGTAGTTTTTTTTTCTTGGATTCTTATTGATGATTAGAGTTTCTAGGAGCTTTACATGTTGCTGTGTTAGCTTTTTCTTTTTTACTCCCCATTTGGATTCTTATTGATGATTAGATTTTTTAGAATCTTACAGTAATTGGTTTCCATGAACCTACACTAAAGACTAGACCTTGTCAAGATATATATATATATATATATATATATATATATATATATATATATATATATATATATATATATATATATATATATATATATATTGACCATAACATAACAGTATTCCTAATAAAACTCCCACCTGGAGATCGTACCCTGAAACTTCATGTCTATTAAAGTTCTTAGTAGATCTATTCCTTTCCCCCCATACGACCCTGTTGTCTATTCTTGGCTGCTATTTTTTTCTGGAATCTTTCAGTCCGTAGGTCATGCAAACCCTCTTCCCATACCTTTCTAGGCTTCTCAAGTATGGCAGGAAACCTAGGATTTCTCAAGTATGGCAGGAAACCTAGGATTGAAAGATAATGGTGTTATTTTTGTACATGGATCACAGGACACGAAAGGATTAAGGGCACCAAGGTCGTACTATATAAGAATTCATAAAGACTTAAATCCGTTTACTGGGTTTACTAGTAGATTATAGGATAATTGAGAACATGGTTCAAGTGCATGGGATCGGGGATTGGATGAGTCGCCAGCGATCCTGATCTGATCCAGCCGTCCTGAGTCGGATCAGGCTGACTCGGGCAGTGTCATCATCTGATTCATGCATGTCACACAGCTTTGTGTTTGGGAATTTAAGCCTTCAGGGTTCATATCAACACAATCCATTTTTTGTCAAAGCATTCTTTTTCTCTTCATGGGTTAGATAGATGTTAGATCTCCTAGTTTCAAATTGGATCAGATTCCAGATCTAGTTCTGAAAACTTGACCAGATTGGCCTGCTTAACTGTAATCAACTTCAGCCTTTCAAAATCTCACGCCAGCCCCATTAATGTCTAGTTGCAGACATACCAACCTTAGCTAGACCTTTTAGATAGCTTAATTGATAAGCAATTGAGCTCCTTTTCTCTTTTTTGGTTACTAAACTCTCTTCAGTCAATTTGCAACTATGCAACAATAGTCCTCTTGTAACTTTTGTCTAGAAAAAGGGGAAAGATGAAGCTTTGCTTTAGGGTCTAATAACTTAGCTACTGTCTATATATTATTTAAAAAAGAGCAGGATCCATTATTGAAGGGTTCCAATTTTCAGTTCATAGATTTTTCAAAACACAAGTCAAATTCATCATGCTGTATTGGATGATCATCTGATCATACTGAATTTTAATCCAGTTAATCATTGAGATAGGACCACTCAATGGTTGGTCGCAGTTTATGCGAACTGCTGGATTTCACTTTCATCCTATAGTAATTCCTCCTTTTTGATGGAGAATGGTTATTTTTGGGGACACCTTTGTCACTTTCACTATGCAGGAACCATGGAGAGATGAGTCACTCTCACACACACTCTCTCTCTCTCTGAGTCAGCTTCTCTGACCTTTTAAAAAAGCTGGAGAAGAACACACACACAAATGAATGAGTAGTCATTGACCCACACACTCACAATGTAGCACCTCTAGTCCCCACACCTTATATCATAATAACATGGGAGAAAAGGAGAAAAGGTGAGAGAAAGGTTATTAAGTACATGATGAGAAGATCTCATGGTCTTCCTGATAATGAAAAGAAATGAATGTATAGAAAAAAAAAAGAAAAGGGTTAGGTTAAGAAACAATATGAAATTAGAATGTGGGTCTAGTGTTTATGAAAAAAATAGAGATTCAAAAATGGAAAAATATCCAGAATCTCCCACTCACAGGTTTTGTTACAGTTAAAAAGCAAAAGGAAAAAAGATAATCAATTTGGTGATGATCACTAAAACTACTACTTCACTCATCTTTCTATTCTTGACATTGTCTTCTTGTTATATATTGATCTGGATTCTCTGAATATGGTCCTTATCAAATCCAAACTCCTCTCATGAGATGGTCTTTGTTCCTGTCTGCAAGCCCATATTTTAAAATTGAGGTTTCCAGCACATACTTTCAAGCTCAAGATCATCACAACTTTGGTTGATAGCTATGGTCCCGGCTACCCCACATTAGCACATTACCCATATCTTAATATTAGGAAAAGGGTCGCTGTTCTTGGAACAAGAATTTATTTTATGAACCCGGTTTTTGTGCACGATCGTGTACATATATAGTCACACATATTGGTCCTTCATCCAATAGAAAAGGCAAAAATGGTATTGCACATCTTCCATTCTCTCTCATCTGATAACTACAGCACGGATCGTGTACGTTTATGATCGTATACAAAAAAAGAAAAAAAACTTCTTTGGACCCGGTTTTTGTGCATGATCGTGTACATACCAGATTTTAAAATTTTTTTTCTTGGAGAAAGGGTTGGTCTTGCTTAGACATTCGGATTATCTTACATAAAATAACTGAGAATAGGAGCATATGAAGGCTCATAAGCTCTCATATCATCTCCTCTTCTGCCAAATTTCATATGGTCCAACAAATTTATAATTTTTTTTTCCTTGTATCTTGGGTTTTGGGTTTTGGTGGTTTTCTATAGTTCTTATATAATAATGAGATTTGATAACACTGGGTAATGAGCCCCAAAAAAGACCCAATGGATAAGTATCCACTTTAATGCACAATTTCAATCTCTTTTTTTCCCTGTGGAGGGTCTGTGGGGAGGGTACTATTTGAATAAACCCTAATCTTGTATTTGAAGTTTTCGTAATATTCTCTTGTCATATTCGAAAGTCATTCTGATTCGACTTTTCTGTTCTATTCCCCAATAACAAATTTATATATTTAATAAAAAATTGTATTTAATATGTATATTAATGTATATTAATATTTAAATTAATTGATATTAGTAAGACTTTCATTAATTTTATAAATTCCTAATATTAGGCAAAAAAGATAGTGAATGCCACAAATAGAAGCATGTCAAATTTTTTGGTTGAAGTCAATTATATTGCTAACTCATATTCAATTCTGTCCATGTATTTTGGACAGAAAATAAATTTGGCTCCTAATTTTGACCTTTCAACTAATTTTGACCTTTTTTTTTTCTTTCAGTATAAAACTCTAATTTTGCTTGAACTATTTTAGGTAAATAGGGGAGATGGGTCTGCATTAAGGTAAATTAATTTAAAGTCAAGATTATAATGATAATGATGTTGTTATGTAAAATTCATCCTTTACATAATTAGCAACTTGTGTGTAATTTAATCAGTGATTATGTCCTCTTCCATTGGAAAGGCAGGGTACATACATTGTTCTGTTCATTCCTATTTCTTTATCATATATGTCTCTTTTTTGGGTGCTCTCATGGATCACATTTTAGAAAAAAAAAAGAATAAAATTTTCTCATTTAAATCAACTAGGTTTATTTTTTTGATTCTTTTGAATATTATATTTGAAAATCAATTAATATATTTGCAAGTTTAGTTCTTGGCATGACCGATGTGAAAGTTTATCATAAAAGAGTTGAGGATTGAGGCACTGAACACACAAGAAATCTAGATCAGATTCTAATTCTCTAGAATGCATGATCCTGAGGAATGGTTTAGAATCAATCATCCAATAAATTTGTAATATTCATTGTTGTTAATTATCAAAATATTCTTAGGGGAGAGGGTTTCGTGTGGGAAATCTCGTGTGGGAAATCTCCCACGCCATACCAATGAGGGCAAGGGAAGCTTAATAAGAGACCCACAAGGTCATCAAGGAGAGAGAAAATGCCAATATATCAATAGGCATTGTAAGGGATCCCCACACTGGTGTCGTGGGAATCTTTTTTTTTCCCTAATGAATGTGACATGTACTGATGTACGGGTTAAACCTTATGGTATTCTATATGAAGGATGTTGACTAAATTTTAAGATCAACATATGATATTTTTTTATATTGGTCACAACATTAGTGTCATATGTATCTGTGATCTTTCCAGAAGTCAAAAGATAGACTTAAGTCATTCATTTTTGTGATTTTTTCTAATTAAACCATTTGTTCTTGCTGCGAATTGGGAGATTGTAGAGTAATGGATAAAATATTAGTACACAGTTATGGAAATACACATATGCATGTTATGGGCATACAAAGATGCATATCAATACATGGAGGTATTTGATTGAGTTAAAGATCATTTTCTCTGTTTCCAACGATTGGAATTGCCACATCAACTGTCTAGTGGCAAAATCCATGTCTTACATTGTTTGAAAAAATAACAAACCTTTGTGACAATAATATTTCATGTATTTAAAACTATTATTACTAGTTTAATTTTGCTTCAAAGTCATTGATACATATTAGAACCGAGTCAATGTTGTAAACAAGCATCAATATTAATTTAGTAATACAAGGAAAATGTTTTATAGGCTAGGTGACCTCTTAGATTTAAGCCATTTTTAATGTATTATATGGTGGTATTGGGTAAGGGATAGATATATTAGGAGAGTATATAGGAATCATACATGTGAGAGAGGGGCAAAAGAAATTTGGAGGATGACTAGTTCGTATACACAGTAAGGACCCATGAAGTTATGTTTCCCATAACATTATTTCATGGCGAATTATTATTGTCACATGGTCTGTTGTTTTTTTTTTTCTAATGTCACAAAACATCAATACTTGTCCATTGAATGGAAAAACATGGCCTAGATTAGTCATGTGTCAAATTTTAAAGTTAATTTAATCAAATAGCTCTTTGTATATATCCATGCATATGTGTACAGGATGGCTTAGATTAAGGAATCGGCCTCCACTAATTTCAATTCTGGTTTAGTCAAAATCATCATGAACTCTAAAGGTCTGTTTAATAATTGTAAACTCAGAAATTCTATGAGTTTGTTGTGTATTTAATCAATCTAATTGAACATATTTATATACAAAAGAATAACAAGTATCTCTCCTATGATCAATCTCCAGACTTATCTTTAGATTAGATATCTATGTTCTATGATCCATTAGATCCAATCTTTAATCTTATCTTTAGGTTAAAGATTTCTATCCTATGATCCATTAGATTCAATCTCTAGACTTATTTTTGGGTTAGAGATCTCTGTCAGTTACAATCTTTTAGATTATAGAGAATATACAAGACGTAGAGATATTGTATAATTATGAAACATAGATTGTAAGAATAACATTGATCATGATTCTTGATTTCAGTGATTCCTGCTTTGAGAGATCGTTTAGGATCAATTAGAGATTATGTTTTATCAAACCTTGATTCTGTTCTCATTTTGCTTCTGAATCAATCCCAAAACAGGGCCTAAAAAACCGACTGATTCCAATCCAAATTGACAGATTCGAATCCCGAGGTGAAGTCACCAACATGTAAAGTTCAATGTGACTCATTTGATTATAATAATCTTTGGACCTAATTATTAGCAAGTAATGTAATCAATAAACCCTAAAAGGGGATTTATGGCCATACATGAGCAACCTTTTACATGCAAGTACCATTTTATATTCAAAATATTTTAACTAAATTAAGTAGTACGCTACACACTACTTAAAAATGGGGGAATAAAATAAATAAATAAAATGTATTAGGAGAGAAGTGTTTAAGAAGTGAGAAAAAAAGGAATGATAACAAAAAGAAAGGAAGAGGGTTCTATCATTTGCCAAATTCAAGCTAAAGTTTGACATTTGGGATTAAAATAAAGCAAAAATAATAAAATAAAATAATAGAGTTTGGAACTTTGAATTTAGTACACATTAATAATAATTAATAAATATTAACAAGATAGAAAGAATGGTCATCTTCTTTTTAGTCAATGAAGGTAATGATGGAGGGTGGAGATAAAACATGCCGGGGGTTTTATCATTTGTTGTACTCAGTTCTATTTTGTTTTTGTTCATCTTCCAAGAGCGCGGTTGATGGCATTGCCTATTGTTTGTTGTATTCAATTCTGTTGTGTTTTTGTTCATACTCCAAGGGCAGTTGATGCCATTGTCGATCGTCTTGTTTGAGGGATTCTGTCAGTTTCGTGTTTGACAGTTTGATAATAATTCATTCTTTTGCTTCTTTATCTTGCTCCAAAGAAAACCACGGTTAATTCATGATTTATCGAAGAAAAAAGTTTTGTTCTACCTGCATCAAAAAAAAAAAAAAAAAATAATAGTAATGGAACAGTCCACAAAGAATATTTTGAGGGAATTGATTCGCTCAAATGGAAAATGGGAGAGGGATAAGAATGTTAGTGGACATGGTTTTGGAATCGGTTTGAGGATCGAGATTGATCTCTGCCAAAATTGGTTCAGATCTTACTGGTATTGATCGAAATCGATGTCGGGATTAGAAATCAGGTTTGGCCGATTTTGATCCGATCCAATTTCTAAAACTTGACTAGCTGCTAGTGCCTAGTGGTTAATGGAGTATATTGGCATGTTACATATTAAGCTAATGGAAGCACAAGAACATTCGGACGAAATCGACTCAACCCGATTCCTAATGGCTGATTCGTCAGATATTTTTTCGGGTTCAACCGATTTCATTGGTGAGATTCCATTTTATTGAACCATGCACAAGATGGAGCTAGTATATCACTAATCATATACAAAGGGCAGAATAATCAGAGAAGAAAGAGAGTGTGTTAGAGAAAATTAGACAATGTGTACAACGTGCCCTTTCTTTTCCCAAGAGAAATATATGTTTACGTATGATTTTAGAGGTGTCAAAATTGATCTAAAACCGCAAAAGAAACCAAAGCTGCCCAAACTAAATTGGACCAAAACCCTTATTGGGTCGTAATCAGACCAGACCAATTGATAAATCAATCTGATAATGGATCTTTAAGAGCCTATTAATAATTAATCCAATTTTTCAATAAATATACATATAAGAAACTGATACTGAATCGATAAGAGTCTTTCTTAACAGTTTGGTTTGGATTTATCGATACAAGATTAGAATCGATTAAATCCAAACCAAAACTGAACCAAACCTCCAAGATGCAAGCATAAAAAAAAACACAACTCGTTTTCTTTACGGCTCTTGTAGATGAATCGACCTTTCAACTTAGTAGTTGTGGAAGTATCATTGTCATCTTATATAGATGGTCCCATCCAAAAGAAACCTTCATATACGTCAACTATTATTTGCATGCCACGTGATTCACATGTTTAAATTCTAACCAAAATGTAGTTTCCAACATTGCAGCTAATCACCCACAATGTACGTTAGTGTCGCGAACGTAAAACACAATTAACCCTTATGAATAGCATGTGAGTTTCAACAATTGAGCATGTGTTTTGTTACTCGAACAAACCAACTTCCCTACTATTTATAGAGGACAATGATTTCATTAACATTTATGTTTTACTTTTCACAACATTTTCTCTCTTGTTGATGAAAATAATAAGTTTGGTTAAACATTTCAACATTGTATCAGAATCATTAAATAATAGTCAGTCAAAAGAGGAACCACATTATCAGATGTATTGTCATCCGAACAAAGGGTATGTATGAGAAGAAGTGTTACGAATAAACCTACACTGGAAAATTCTAAGACCTTGGATGCTTTTATACTCAAAACTCCGTATTAATATATACCCAATCTCATGTATTACCATATATATTCTCCTTATATTTCCATTAATCAATATTTTTTCAACAGGGTTTTCAAAGTATTTTATTATCACTTGGTTAAATATGTTTGGGTTGAAACTTATAATGTGATCAGAGACCTATGAGACATACCTATTCGTAAAATTTCAGTACCATCCTTGGGGAACCGTTTCCTATTTATATATCTATATATTATTACTACTTTAAACAATAATGATTATTTTTACACTATTTTCTTGCGGTTCAAAGTTAAAGATTTCATTTCAATACATACAAAACAAAATGAAAATTTTATAAACTAAAACCTTTGACCTGATTATATGGAGTGGAAATAGTCATTTCCTATTATTATTATTATGATTAATTTATTATTATTATTATTATTATTTTGGAAAGAGGCAAATTTATTCATTATTTCATTCATTATTTCTTGGATAACTAGTTGAAGATGGATTATATAACTCCATTAACCACTGAGTGAAATTCGGTCAAACTGTCGTGCACAGAGGGCCTTCCGGTTTAAGACATAAGCTATTACATTGATGGCCCTAAGAGTAAGATGAAAAGAGACAAAAGTAAAATATAAGAAACTAAATGAGTTATTTTCATACCGATTGCTCAGAAAGAGGAATGTGTGGAGTTGAGCCAGTGATATACCCCACAGGGCTTTGCAATTTGATTTCACCATGAACCAATCCATGCTGTCTGATAGGGCCTCCTATAGGCCATCTTGTATTGCCATAGGGAAAAATAATCATCTCTTGTTGCTGGCGCCCCTCCAATCGTTTTTAACAACTGGAGTTCACTTGGCGCAGTGCCTCCAACCGTTGGATCACAACAAGAGATGATTTCTATTCGACATATGCAATTGCATCATTGTATCATACCAACTCTATAATTGTAGAAAAAAATAACTAAATTATCCAAAAATAGGTTTCGATTTATTAAGTTACCTATTAATCTTTTGTTTTACCAAATTACTTAAAATAAAGATGTGTATTACTAAAATGAACTAAAACGACTACAATGAATATTGTTATTGAAAGCATCCTTAACAATGTATACTTTACACATCTTTAGACACTTAAAGTCATTTAAGTAATACATATTTTTATTTTGAGTAAATTGATAAAACAAAAAATTAATTGGTAATTTAATAAATTAATCCTATTTTTGGATAATTTAATAATTTTCCTTTAATTGTTTTGCATCACACACAAGGATATCCAAATACATGCATCCATGATATATTTTGTGCTGACTCGGTTTGAAATAAACAAACCGGTCGACAAGTGGACCGATTCTGAAAAAAAATTGCCACCATAATGTCAACATACTATTTTTTTTTTCTCTCTCCTCCTCCATCGTGTGGGCCTTCTTGTATAGAAATTGTGAATTAGCACAGAAGATGCCATTACAATATTACATATGATTGCATAGATCCCTGACCCTTAATTTAATTAAGGGGCGATTTTTGGGATATTAAATAGTCAAAAATACCCTTACACGGTTGTGGGAAATTTCAGTGTCACAGCTACAAACCCTAAAAAACACATCTGATAAGGATGGTCGCCCTTACATATCAGCCGACATACTAGTTGGGTAACCCACAGTTTTGGTATTGGATTTTTTTTTTTTTTTTTTTGGGTATCAAAAGACAAGGACGACTTTATCTTTCATAGCCTTTAAATAATTGGAAGATTCATACATACATGAACTAACATAAAAAAATTAAATAAAATATTCTATGTCTCCTTGTCTCTGCTCTTTTAAAGTTCAAACAGGTATATCCAATCAAATCCTTAAAATGATATTTGACCCTTAAGACTATGGTGGACTTGGACAGCTATGTAGGGGCATTCAAGACCTTTTCCATCTCATTAGTCAGGGGTAATTTTGTCATTTCATGCTTAAGACTAATGAAAATTTAGGATTAAAAAAATATTAGGGAAGGAAGGGAATGAGAGAGACATAAGGAAAAAAAAAAGATCCACACTCTTTGAGAAGGTTAGGGAAGAAAAAGAGAAAAAGATGAGCTCTCAATGGTTTGGTGGTGGTTTATGTTAGAGGTATGGGTGTCAAAATTGACTTTAAATCGTAAACTAAAATCGAGCCAATCAGATTTGGTCAGATCAAACCAACATCCAATCTTATTGGACAAGATTTGAGTTGTGTTTTTAGAGTTCGATGAAAAAGTGAAATTAAACCGGACCAATTGATAAGCTCGAATCAAATCAAACCAACAAGATCGAAACTAAACTAGTTTGATAATATGACCCGATAAGAGTCTATTAAGCCAACATATATAGATGCAGGAAATTAACACCGAAACCGAACTAGGTCGATAATGACCTAATAAAATCAATTAATCCAACATTTTTACTACATATACAAATAGTAAATCGAAACTGAAATCAATAGTGGACCGATAAAGAGTCAATTAAGTCAATCCAATAACAAACCCACATTATACTAATCTGTCAATTTTCGTGTACAATGCAGTCCACCCTAGCTCTGATTAGACAAGTTTTGGATTAGGACTACATCGTCCGGACAGAAGCTTAAAATGTCCAAACTTCCTTTTTAATTGACACGTGGACGGCCACGATTACCCTAAGCTCCTTCCAGGACGAGGAGCAAAGAAAGAAAGTTGAGACACTCGGTAACCTCTTGACTAGTGGGAGTAAAGCTTCATCTGGTTAAATCCTAACCATGGTTAATTTGCGCCGCTTTAGTTTCCTCTCCGCTCGCAAAACGGGGGCTCATAAATCGCAACTCTGTCCCCTCCGCCCTCTGCTCTCGCGTTCTCTCGAAATCGTAACTCGTAAGCCGGCTTATCAGACCATCCACCCTTCATCTCCGGCAACGATGTACGGACCAAATCGAATTGATCCCCTTTACTTGATCTACTCCTCTGTAAATATCGGATTTTCCGCTGGTTCTTCTTGAATTTCGGATTCATGTGCAGATGTCTGTTAGAGTTGCAAAGCTGCTAGATTTTTGCGATCGAAAATGTCGAAACCTGACCAATTTCCGAGTAACGACTTTTTTCTCCACCTTTCTTACTGTGTTCTTTCATCTTGGTACTCCGTTGATTTGATTCGACCCTCGTGTGCTACTTCCAGGTGTTGTTGGGGTAGGGTTTTCGCTTTTTCAGTGACCTTGTGAGCTCGGCTTACAAGATGTTTTGCTTAGATTGGATCTTTTGTAGAAGCTCTAATTTGCGTTTGATTTCTGATCGGAAAAGTATAGGAACTGGTTGGTAGAGAAAAACAGGGATTTAAGACTGGTAGATGAGAGTTGAGCTGAATATCTGGACAGATAAGTGTATTCATTGAATTCTTTTGGATTCCGACAATAGAACTCCAAAGAAAGGACCCGGAATACCAGATTCAGCCTTAGTTTGATTTTCCAACAACTGTAGAATTTTGTGAGGTATGCCTGTCGAGTTGGAGAATACGTCTACCATGACTGTTTCTACGGTGTCTGGGGAAGCTAGTGTCTCTTCTTCTGGTAACCAAGCGGCTCCACCGCCGACGGCCACGACGAAGAAGAAGCGGAATCTCCCTGGAATGCCAGGTGAGGTTGATAAATGAACATTCTAAGCTTCTTAGAAGACAAATAGATGACTTCCCATTCTAATTTAGTGTTTATTTCTTCCTACTTGCAGATCCAGATGCTGAGGTGATCGCTTTGTCGCCGAAAGCTCTAATGGCGACGAATCGATTTGTCTGTGAGATCTGCAACAAAGGATTTCAGCGCGACCAGAACCTGCAGCTCCACCGCCGCGGCCATAACCTTCCGTGGAAGCTCCGGCAGCGATCGAGCAACGAGGTCCGTAAGCGAGTGTACGTCTGCCCCGAACCTTCATGCGTTCACCACGATCCTTCGAGAGCCCTGGGCGATCTCACGGGGATTAAAAAGCATTACTGTCGAAAACACGGCGAGAAGAAATGGAAATGCGACAAGTGTTCGAAGAAATACGCAGTTCAATCCGACTGGAAGGCGCATTCGAAGACTTGTGGAACTAGAGAGTACAGATGCGATTGCGGAACTTTGTTCTCAAGGTCTTTAACTTTTTCCCAAATTAAATTTTTTTTTTTTTGGGAGTTCATTCGTCTCGCTCTCTCTTCAGTTCGGCTTTAAAGTGGGGTTTTCCCTTTCTGTTGATACCTTGGTGGTGATGCTTTGTTTTTCCTCTCTGATGTTTCTCTTTCGTTATTGAAGGAGGGATAGCTTCATCACCCATAGGGCTTTCTGCGATGCCTTAGCGGAGGAGAGCGCGAGAAATCACACCGTCGCAAAATCGAACCTAGAAGAAGAACCCAAGCCTCAGATCGTTACCTCCTCGCCTCCACCTTCTTCTGCTGTCGTTTCTGCGAATTTGCCAATTCAAAATCCAGGTAAATGGAGGTCAAGAAAAGGGGATTTCGAAACCTTTCGGTCGTGTTCTTTTGTCCGATTTGTTTCTGTCATGTCCTTGGATTTTTGCATTTTTTTTTTGTCTGTATTGATCTTGTTTTATTATGGAGAAACGGTGACTCCCTCTCGGCTCTCTCCTTCCTTCGCGTGTACACAGACACACGACTTCTCTTCTACCCTTTCCTCTCCTCTCTCTCAGACAGTCAGACAAACCCACACACAGTATTTCCGTTAACAAAGCTCAAATCAAAAGAAACAGAAGCTTGAAAGCAACAGAGAAGATTCAATCTCTGCCATCGATAAAAGCAACACAAGCTTGAAAGCAAAAGAGGGGTTTTTTTTTTTGGTTGCTTTTTTGGGTGGGTGAGGGTTGTGGGAGATGGTGAGAAAGGAGATATGATTGCCTTTACTTTCTATTCAAAGAAAAAGATACCAAAAAGAATTGAGATAAAGGCTTACTTTCCCTCCTCCCTTTTCCCTTCCTCTCTCTCTCTGGTGGTTACTCATCTTTTGGGTTTTTGGTGACAGATTTGCAGGGAGATTCAAGCGGTGTGATAAACCACATCCCTCCGTCCACCTGCTTAAACGGGAGCAGTGGTAGCAGCAGTAGCTCTTGCACATCCAGCAGCAATGGCAGTACGACTACTAGTGTTTTTGCAAGTCTCTTCGTATCATCATCAGGGGCAGGAATTTTACCTTCCCAAACCCCATTATTCTCGGATTTGATATGCGCGCCTTCCACAGCTTTATCAACGCCTTCGGCCGTAGAACCTATTTCTCTTTGCCTATCTTCCAACGGCGGCGGTTCCACAATCTTCGGTACAGGGGCAGGAACAGAACGCCGGCAATATACAGTACCTTCGTCACCAGCAATGTCTGCCACAGCATTACTGCAGAAAGCTGCACAGATGGGAGCTGCTTCCACGAACTCTTCGTTCCTGCGAAGTTTGGGGTTGACCTCATCGTCGTCGTCTGGGCAACAAGATGGGTTACAGTGGAGACGACATTTGGAATCGGAACCAGGAAGCTCGACAACCACAGTCGGTGGTGGTCTTGGACTTGGGCTTCCTTGCGAAGGGAATACGGGCTTGACGGAGTTAATGATGGGCCCATCTATGTTTGGGCCCAAACCTACGACGTTGGACCTTCTAGGGTTGGGTATAGGGGGCGGTGGTGCTCCTACTGGTGGGCTGTCGGCTCTGATAACGTCAATAGGCGGTGGTGGACACGTGGCAGCTGCGGCAGCCACATTTGGTGGAGGGAGTTCGACAGGGAAGACGTGGAGACCAGAAGCCACGGAGAGGAAGCCAAGTGGGCCTGCTTTGTTGTAGACTAAAATGAAAGATTCGGTTGTTTTGTTTTTATGAATTGCTGTGTAAATTAAAGAGAAGAAGCCAAGAAAACCTGTGCAGCTTTTAGGGATTGTAGGTGTAGTAGTACCGGCAGCGTAGGAGGAGTATCTCTTTCTCTCTCTATCTCATCCTGAGGAGCTTTTTTCGTATAAAAGAAAGAAAAGTCCCCTTTTCAAGGGGTTTTTTTTGGGGGGGGGGGTTGAGGTTTCTCTCATTTAAAAATTTTCTTTTATTTATTTTTTGTTATGTTTTAAGTAAAATTAAATTAAAACACAATTCTTTTTCTTTTTTAAAATTTTTTGTGGTGCGTTTTGACTTGAGAGAGAGAGAGAGAGAGAGAGTAATAAGAGTAGAGGGATTGTGTTGTTTTGCGAGGATTATTATTGAATATAAACAAATACTAGATAAGATCTTGAGCCTTACTCTTAGAAAAGATTTGTGTCTTAAAAGATTTTAGCCAAGTGGGTGATGTTAATTTTCTGAGTTTATTGCATTGTGGGTGGTGGTGTCATTTGGCCAAGGATTCTGTCTCTTGGTATTGCAAATAGGATTGATGACTGTGAAATGTCATGCCTGATGTGCCTAGATACTGTGGTAGTGGCCAGAATCATTAGTTGGATCATTGCCGGCCAATTCCTCCTAATCCGATCCACAAACTTGAATCCTTGGTTTGGCCTTCAAACTAAACACAGATGTAGAACGAATCACACAATGCAGACATTTTAACTAGTTCAACGGTTTATTTATTTTGGTAATTTTATTTTTATTTTTATTTTTATTTATTTACATTCATTGTAAGATGAGATTTGCTTCACTGAATGGAGAATAAGATAAACGTTTTTTCTTCATATCTCTCCTCTCTCTCCTATTGTTATAGAGAAAGTGAAAGCTTTTAATATAAGTTTATATAGTGAATCTTATACAAATGTAATTTAATTACTGAAATACTTTATGGATTCTTCCCACTTTTTAATGAACCTTTGGAATTAATAATCTACAAATCCATGCAATGTAATACGAGAGGATCGAAGACATTTAATTCCCAACACATACACCATGCATGCAGCATCACCCCATGTATGTAATATAGAGGACCCCACGTACCCACGTACATCTCCAGTTTAAATTATATAAAGGTGGGAGTGAAGAGCATAGTTGCAGTGCCTTGAAAGTAGATGTGAGTCATGTGACCATATATGGTTATGGGAAGGGCATAGTGAAATGATCTAGTGACAAGATCATACTGCTAGATCGGGATGATGAGGTTAATTACCGCAAATATACGTGGGGTAGATTTAATTCTGAATCTTATTTGAAAGCACTTTCTTCATCGCTATTTATAGAAATATCATTGGGTTTCCTTATCATAAATGATGGATTAATTTGTAGTTACGAAAATGTTAAATCTACTATGGGAAAATGTGTAAGATTTTTTAGATCCTTTTTGGGTTTTTCTCATGAGATTTCTCATAAACTCTAACGAACACACCACACAAATTATTAGAATACAATGAGCATTGAAAAAAGATGATAAGACACATACCTCTTGCTGTAGATTGATTTTCGACCGTTTTCTTTGCTTTGAATGCTTGGAATGCTTGGATCAGAGTCTTCCACAACCTGTCGGGATCCCTTAACCATCTCTTTGCGCATGGGAACAGGAGAAGAAAATAACACCGTGGCTGTGGGGACCCTAACCATTGGTATTTAGAATACCACCCCCAACCTTGGACCAATCCCACAGTGGACCAGATTGGTTCATCTCTAATCATACTTAAACCGGTCTACCTGAACTAACTAACTTTATAATTAATTTAGCTCATAAAATATCTTACAATCTCCCACTTGGGCTATATTAATTATAAATTCACCATTGATCCAATGTGGCCATGTAATCTAATCACACAAAAATCATCATTTACTTTGATCCAGTCATCAAGCCTACCAATGTCGAACAACAACGAAAAATATTCCTACATATCTGGTGTACCCCTTTTGTCAGTCACATACAAATGTCTACTTAATGACATAAATCACTTTGAGATGAATACTTGAGTCCAATGATCGAATTACCATGATCCCGTTACCTTAAAATCCTTATAGGTCAACACACTTTGATATTATCCAACTTAAATAGGCAAACCGCCTCCAATTTAGACTAATATCATACTTTGGCTTACCACTTTCTTTGGTTAAATACCACCTTACAACTTGACATGTCTTAAATAATCAAGAATACATACAAGTAATAAATGCTCACCAATAATCCTGCCCATTAAACCACAGGCAGAACAAACAATTACAGATGAATTATCAATTACCAGATCTCCTACTAACCAAGCAGATCTGAATACTCCCACTGACTAAGAGAATCTAAAGATTTTCACTGACAAAATCTTTCAACTATTCCAATAAAACTACCTTAACCTATCTCTACATTGCTCTAGAGATAAATTATGACTGATACAACTAGTCGAACCTATGATTGTACAGTCCAACATGAAAAATTATTCACAACATCAGAGAACAAATACGATCAACATTACATGCAATCATTTACCTTATAACATCATAAGCACAATAAGCATAATTTCTTTGCATTTAGTTGAAAAGAAAAACTTTACATTCTGATATTTCAAGTTACATCAATCATATTTTTTTTTTAATATGAGAAACAATATGTTAAGTCAAACAATAAACATAAAACAAAGTAAAACCAAGAGCAGAAAAAATATTTGAATGTAAAAGAAACTTTACAATATTCAAGCCAACAGTCTTCAAGACCCTCCTACCTCAAATACCTAGAGAGCCCTAGAATCGTTATCCTTTTCTAGATATGCTTATCTGGCTTGACAGTATTTGGTCAAACCACCAATCTTTGGTCAATCTACCTATCTTTGAACAATCCACCTTGGAGTTACTTAACACCAATCTTATCACTAGCTATTTCTCCCCTTTGGTAATGTAAGCCACCTAGATTTGAATATATTTTCTAGCAAGGAATGTGATATCTAATATATCAATTACAATGGTCTCATTGTCCTTGAGCTTTTCAGTGATAGTTGATAGCTCCTAAAAATACTTCTTCACATTACAATTTCCAACATAACTGGTACAGAGAGCTAGGTTAATAAATTATCTTTCGACCCCTTCTAAAACATTATTCTTATCTTTTGGATTTTTCTTAGATAATCCATTCGCAATATTTCTCATCTTAATACTGCTACACATAACCTCAATAGTATAATACCTCACAACTTATGTAAACTACTATGAAAGATACATTAAGGTCAAATGATCCTAGACTAGTCTCCAACTTTTTCATAATAAATTTTATTCTTTGTCCCAGGAAGAGTGGGAAAGAAACTACCAAACCATATGGTATATTCACTGAGACACACATCCTAGGAGATATAAACCATCATTATTATATGAGTCCAAACACAAATATCCCGCAATAGATAAATTACACAAGACTCATATAAAAACACATGTAATTTATATTTATTTATACTTTGTCCCGAATAGAAAAAGATAGATATCAAAACATTCTTTGAGACAGTCATACTTGGATGAACACATCAGTGTATGAGTTTAAATACAGTATCAAACAACTAAAGACTCATACACATACCCTTTACTTGCATTAACCATATAAACCATTCATGCAAATAAATATCATTTTTCAAGAGTTAACCAACTATACATTCTCCTTGGGATAAACATGCAATGGTCTTCTCAGTTTCTGTGTAGTGATTGCGAAAGAATAATGACTCTTAAAAATCCCACCACCTTTGGGTTAATGAGACCTCCTAAAGTCAAAATCCTTTCAATTCATGTGCGTGAACATATCTTTAACTTTGACAATGCCACCTTTGGATTAACACTGTCTTTCTTAGCTACTTTTCACATCATGGAGAACAGTGTATTAAAAATATATTCTTTATTGTATATGTAATTGTATAAATTTGGGGTTTGAGGACCACCATGTTGGAACTGAGTGTACCATTTTGGTAGATTGCACCCAATCTTCACATGACACCCACAACCCTTAATTTGATCAAGACTTGACAATGCCACCTTTGGGTATACATCGCCCTTACACAAGCATTTACAAATACATGAACTTTGAATTTGAAGACATCATGATGAAACTAGGTGTAGGGTTTCACCCAATTCCACAGTGATATCCCCAAACCCTACTTTATAACACCTTGTGGGTCAATAAATAAAATCTCATGCACACATAATCTTCTCCAAACATCTGGTACAAAAATAACTGACAAACAAGCAGAAAATTACAAATTGGACTAATTTTGGACACCTTTTAGTCAAAAATAATTTTTTTTTCAAATCATCAAACGGTGTCAAACTATGTACCAAACTGTAGAGCACAAAAATACGAACACAGTGTAAAAAATCGTGTCAAAATCAGACGCTCCTAGCTCCCACAATCGTCAATAAAAGTCAGCACCTGCAATCTTGCATCCTGAACCGATTCTGGGTGGTTCAGCTTGGGTTGGTTCGGTTTGGCCGGGCTCTGTTGTGGACGGACCGAACCTACAAATTAAAACTTTTTTAAATGCTTTGGTCCAGATCGAACCAAATGGTCTGCTCTTAAACCGAACCATAGACCAACGGTTCAACCATTGGTCCAACCAACCCACCCATTTGGGCTCTCGGGTTCACTTTTTGGGTCATTGGGTCAGGTCCTCGGGTTACAAAATCGGGTCCACGGGTCAAGTTCCAGGGTCATAACTCGGGTCAGGTCAAACCATTGGCCGGGTATCAAGGTCGCACGTGCTAAACCACACGTGCGCCCCTGGGGTAACTGGCCTTGGGTCGGTCTTGGTCGGGTCTTGGACTAGGCTTGATCTTTAGATCCGGGTTCGATTCTAGATCGGCCCAGATCATATCCCGGGTTGACACTAAGTCAACCCGCTAGGGTTTACGGGTTGACTCGGTGACGTTAGCCCTTCCTTTTTTTTTTTTTTTGCCAGCGAGTGGATCTCACTCGCTTTTTCAGGCGGCGTGTGAGGGCGCGTCTCATCACTTCCGGCGATGAACCTTATGTCGCCAGCTCCGTCTCTCCGAGACCTACAATCCTATAAAATTTATTTTATCTTTTACAGGTCGAAATTTTTTTTTGGAAAGTCTTAACCATAGACAGGTTCCTACAAAATTTTGAGAGAAAAAACCTCTCTTTTTTCAATCCATTCAGACATACAATCTTTACAATGCTTTTCCATCGATTCTAGATCTGTGTGGGTGGCTCTAATGCCACTGTAAAATTTTTTAGATCCCCTTTGGGTTTTTCCCATGGGATTTCTCATGAACCCTAACTAACACACCACACATATTACTAAAATACAATGAGTATTGAAAATAGATGATAAGACACATACCTCTTGCTGTAGATTGATTTTCGACCGTTTTCTTTGCTTTGAATGCTTAGAATGTTTGGATCAGAGTCTTCCACAGCCTGTCGAGATCACTTGACCTTTTTCTGCGTATGAGAACAGGAGAAGAAAATAATACCGTGACTGTAGGGACCCTAACCATTGGTATTTATAATACCACCCCCAACCTTGGACCAGTCCCACAGTGGACCAGGTTGATTTATTTCTAATCATACTTAAACTGGTCTATCTGAAATTAAACTTTCACTGAACCAACTAACCATATAATTAATTTAGCCCATAAAATATCTTATAAAAGGTTCTTCAAACAACTAAGCGAGAGCTACACCCATTGGTGGGTGCAAGCAACAATGCCGCTTAGAGAACCCTCTCCCATCCAGCATATACAATTTCCTTGACCTACCTGAGTGATACCTTTTTTTCTAGGTAATGCCAAGGAGAATTGAACTCGTGGACTCTTTGATTTGTTAATCATTATCATTTATATCTTGCAGGCATGTTGGCCTAAATTCCTTGTTTGCTTGTCAAAGTTTTTAGAATATTTGATCACATAACAAAATAAATTTTTGAAAATATATAAAAATGTAAATTTATAAAAATAAATAAATAAATAAATAAATAAATAAATAAGAGAAAACAAATCAAGTGGAAAAATACAATATGAGACATATGAGATTGAATTTAGATCTTAAATTCAGCTAGTGGCAGATACTTAATTGCATGTTATATAGGAACCCTTTTTATGTGGGACAAGCAAATTTCTTTTTCTTCTAATACAAGTTTTAAAGGGTAGGGGTGTCAAATCGGCCAGTCCAGTCCGTATCTAATAGGTTATGTGCCATGGGACCTAGGATCAGAATTGATCGATTCAGTTCTAAATCTCAAGATAGAACCCATAAGCAGTCGGTCCGAATTTATTCCAATTCTAATCAATTTTAGTTAATCGATTCTAACCAGTTCTGTTCTGATTAATCGATTAATCTGTTCTAACAAGCACAAAAAGCTTGAACAAGTTTGACTCATTCTTGGTTTTCAAAGCTATGGTAATCACTATCTGTTCCTCCTTTGATGATGATTGATTTTGATTCCTTAGGGTTGATGAAAAAGGCGCGAGTCATTTGGTAAGGCTGACAGAAAATATGATGTGTGATCGAGTAATTGTGTCGGTTTTGGTTTGAATAGGCCACTTGACATATTTCAAATTCAACTATATGGCTGAATATGTATTCAGTTTTATTTTTTTTAATATACATTATATAATCGTGTCTTTTACGTCGTAGCACCATTAAACCATAGTTGGTAGTTGACAAATCACCATCTTTTTGGAACTTAAATAGTCACTTGATGTAGTGTCTAGGAACTAAATATATTACATAATAGATGATGATGTGAACTACATGAAAATAAAATTTAACCACCAATTAAGATGCATGTATTAGATATATAAAAGTCAAGTCCAACCTTCCTTTTGTGATTTTAAATGAATAATTTGCTTTAAAAAAATATTAAATGACAAATGATAGAGGAAATAAATATCATTAAATTCAGATTTTTCTGTAAATTGATAGAAATAATTTTAATTGCAAATAAAACTATAATGTGTAGATGATAATTTATTTTATAAATATCAAACTTTTCCACATCGATATTCCTTTTTTTTTTTTTTTTAATGCAAGCCACATCAATATTCTTTGAGTTAACGATAAGTACTGTTCTATCAAACTAAGGAAAAAAATAAAATAAAAAACAGGTGATAGTTATGAACAAGGAAAATACTGAGGACATGAGTTGTGTGCAGCACGAGTTCTTCGAATGTTTAGGATCTTATGTCATAGTAGGACCCACTAAAAGATGATGTGAGGCCCACTAGACAAGCAACATTCCAACTGTTGTTTCCTGTGGCAAATTAGTATTAATTTAATCTATGTGAGATTGGTATTCTCCTCCGTAGATTGTTTTTTTTTCTTCATATCAATAATATTTTGTTAGTGGAAGGATGATCTAGTTTTATTTATTTATTATTTATTATTTTTATTAATTTTTTTTATAAAGGTTTTTTTAAGGAAGAGGAGGGATGGAAGGGAAAACGAGTATAAACTCCTCATTGATTGATTGGGGTATAAGATCGGTCTTCATCAATTTCGATTTGAATCGTCCAGAATCAATGGATAATCAATCAAATTTGGTTAAAATCAACGATCATTGGAACCAATCTATTACAGAGTGATTTTTAAATTGGGGAAGGGTGTTTACGAAAATCCACTAAGTGGATCTTCTTGATCTTATTTTTATGTAGACATGAGCAAATTCATTTAATCACCAGAGTAGCCTAACTTATTCAAATAAAAAGATATTCTTAAAAAATTTCAATTTGAAACTATTATATGTATAAGGTTTCAATATTGAAATCTGTATAAAGATTTTCCTTGAGTGTCTCGTGTTAATAAACAATTCTAAATATCTTGTCTTTTTTTAGAACAAATCCGAACTATGTATATATTAGGGGATACACAGATTTGTCTTAGTGTAAGGTATAAAGAACATTATACAGAAAATCATCAGTAAATTAGGTAGTTGTCAACCTTAGCTGAGCTGAATTAATATCCAAATTTTTTTTTTATTTGAAAATATCAACTCTATTTGTTTTACATGTAGAATGCTAAAAGTAAGATTTCATACTTGAATGAAGATCAGAGTCATTCATTTTCGTGGTTTTTTCTATTTAAACGAGCTCTTTTCACTCAAAGTTGAGAGAGTGTTCAGTGTGTAGACTAGAGTAAGGCTATTAAACGGTGTGGTTTCAGTTTGACGTTCAATTGGTTTCGGTTTGAGGCAACCCAAATTGAACATTTTATTTAAACGGTTTCAAAATACTTATCAAAATTGATTATTAAACGGATTCGTAGGAGAGAGAGGAGAGGGGGGGGATGCGGTCATAGGAGGGTAAAACCAAAATCAAATCAATTAACTAAACAGTGTCAAAATTGTAGCCATGACTGATTATTAATTGGTTCCAACTATCTGATTTTTAATTAGATTTTCATTAAACGGTTTTTGATTGCAGATTATAGACGGTTTAACGCATTGATTCCCCTAATCAGTTTCTAAATGATTCGGTTGCCATTAATTAGTTTCCCCCCCAATATTTGAAAAACACTTTTTACAACATATCATTACAGTTTAACTGAAAACCGCTCCATGCATTTCCTATTCAAATTTGATTTGTATGTCAATTAAATGTCATCTTAATGATCAAGTTTTAAAATTTATTCATGGATTCTAAAAGAATAGCCACATTTTTAAATTAGAAATTTGCATCCGATGTTTTATAAATACAATGATATTCATATCCAAAGGTTTTGTGTTGAGAATTAAAACATCGAAAGGGGGTGGGCAGTTTGGAGACAAAAAAGATGGAGAGTAAGGGAATGAGAGAGAATGAAAGATTTTGTGTGTTATGGTTTAAGTTAAGTTAAGCTTTGGGGCTTTAGCTTAGGGTTGGAGATTAAGAATTTTTATAGGCAAGAATTAACTGGTTCTTGCCTATTAACTGGTTTAAATGGTCCATAAACGATTATGCATGTATTCGAGTTAAATGGTAAATGATGTGAAAATCGAACCAAAATTGAACTGTTTACTAAAGGGTAATTGACACATACCACCCCTGTACTTTAACCCGATTCCAGATAACTTAATAAGTTGCTAAACCGGACTCATACTACCCTTTAACTTATACTACAATGACAAACCAATCCAGCCTAACGGTTTAACCCATTTATTCTTTTGAATATGACCAAAATACCCTTTAGTGTTGGATAGAAAGTTTAAAATACCCTTTAATGCATTTATTCTCTTTAATCCCTCATTATTCTCCCTCCATCAAACATCCCTAACTAGAATGTCGAGTTTTGCTCCGACTGAAAGAGAAGACGACTCGGGACTCAAAGTTTATAATTCAGCCGTCTGATTAATAGATCTTTACCATTATTCATAACCCACCCATTTGCCCTAATCATGACATGAGACCTGAGAATTTAGTAGATTTAAGCCCAACACTAGCAAAGGGTTTCTCTTAATTCCAGCCAAGGCCCGTAGAAAATTGAGGAATGGTAACTTCGATGAGGCAGAAAGGTCTCTTGTATGGGTCAAATCAAACACAAGCACAAGAAACTCAAGAAATCAAAAGAAGCTAAAATTCAATCGGCATTCTTGTAAGCTTGAATCCTCCCCCAGGGAAGAAAAGAAGAAGCCATTTCAGCGATCCTCATCAAATCCAATACTCTGTCCACTCGTCGAGATTTCTATAAGATGGAATCGTCTACCAAGGAAGAAAAGAAAAAGCCCCCTTTTGCGATTCTTAAAATTTTCCGGAATAAGAAATCTGATGATTCTGATGTTTTGTTTGACGATCCTGATAAGGAAGCACCAGTTCAGATTCAGGATAGGGCTCCTTCTTTGAGTCAGGTGAAACGATTCGCAATAAAGAATTTTCCGGAATAAAGAATTTTATAAAAAAATTTGGACGAAGAAATCAAAAAATTAGATTCTTTCAGGAGGAGCTTTGTTGTCTTGAGGAATCTAATTTCAAACTTTGATGAAGAAATTCCTGTAAAACTATTGAGAACCTAAATCTGTTTTTTTTTTATTGTGGTCTTCTTTCGTTTATTAACATCTATACTTCCAATCGGTTTGCAGGAAGGAGATTTGGGGACGGTAGGAGAGGAAGAAGAACAAAGGAAAGGAAAGAGGAAAAAATCAAGAATGGTTGGACTAAGGGGTAAAATTGTATATTTACTCTCTTTCTTTAAGAATGGTTGAACCAGGGGGTAACTCGTCCTGGTTTAGCAACTTATTAAGTTATCTGGAATCGGGTTAAAGTACAGGGGTGGTATGTGTCAATTACCCTATACTAAATGATTTGATGGCTCCGGTATAAATGATTCGGATTGATTTTGGTAAACGGTTTTAGAGCATTTCTTGTACCTTTAAGAAGGGGAGGAAGAGAGAGAGAGAGAGTTAGGAATAAGGGAGTGGGTAGAGAGGATGCTGCGAGAAAAAAAAATTAAAATAATTTTAATTTATTTTCATTGTCGGGAGTTATGAAAGTGGGTCTATGATTTAGAGATAGTAGGTCATGTCGAAAGTATTAAAATAATTTAAGTTTATTTATCAAAATAGGTCTCCAACACTAACAAATTAATGTAAGGATTTAATCGGTTTTAACAGTTCTAAACTGCTGGTTTTATATGATTTTAATCTTAAAACCAGAATTGAACCATTTAAAAATAGATTTCACGATTTCGATTTGAACGGTTCAGTTCGATTTTAGTGAAATAATAAACTGTTTTAGTTACTTACCCCCCAAAAAATAAACTGTTTCAGTTCATTTTTAACACCCTTAACGTAGAGTACTGATATAGACGCATGGGCAAACATATGTTGCGTAACCATACAAAGAAATTTTTGACGGAATCAAAACTCTAAAATTTGACAAATGACTAAGGTAGATCCAATATCTGCCCACATCACATAATGGATACCTTATTAATTGTGACAATAATATTTCTTCTTCATTTTTTTGGAACGAATCTGGATCCTATCATGGTGCGCAGTCACGGTAGCCATGGGTTGGGATGCTGGGCTTGTATGCCAATTCATCTAAGCCCGTCCAATGGACGATTGACGGGTTGGGCGACAAAAGATGATCTTTTCCCCTAGGGGAGTAACGGGATGGTCTGGTCCAATTTCTGTCCGTGCCAAATCAGTGTCAAGCTTTATAGGACCTAACTAAAATATGTCCATTAAGAGGTTCGGGCTAGGTGGGTGCACTATGCATATAAACTAATGTGCAAGTCTAGTTTCGAGTTGTTATCGGGCTTAGCTTATCAGGTTGATATCAACCGGTTCAGGTTAGAAGCCCAGTTTGAAACCCATCAAACCTATCCAAAAAATTGAAGTAATGAAACTAGGGTTTAGTATTCGATTTAAATTGATCTGGTTCGGACCATTATTGGGTTTGGACTCATCGATCTAATTATTTAGATCAATTCCGAACTAGCCTAGAAAGGACCGAAACTGGGACCAAGAGGATATGTCATACCTCAAATCAAAACATGTTCGATAAGAGTTTGATTAGATTGATTTTGAGTTAGCTAAGACTGAATCAATCCGATCTGCCTGTTCGATCCCAAAATTAACACCTTATTTTTTTTACCTTAAATAATACCATCTCTTTCCTCTTTCGCGACTGCACGGTAGCATTAATGCTTATAGTTTTAACTTTTCCAATTCATAGCTGCAAAGGGTCCTCCTTTGGTTGCGTCCTCCTTAGCTTCCTTATAAGTGCTGACTTCTTCTGTATTGACAGCTCCTCTTATAATTAAAACTCATGAAATTCATGCAACCAAACAAACCATGATTAGTTATGAGGTATTAAAGTGCAATTGAATCCGGTGGGCCCAAGTCAGGGCGGTATGAACAACCTCTATCTTGATATTTCTTCCGGTTCCATTATGGAAATAAATAAATGAAATTATTAATTTTCAGGTGAAAACAACCACCATAGTTTGAATTCTTAAATTGTGTTTTACCCAAAAAAAAAAAAAAAAACTTAAATTGTGCAAGACTCATCATAAATGGTAAATTTTTATCCGAAAAAAAATCATAAATGGTAAATAAAACTGGTCCGAAAAGATAAACACCTGTACCGGACCGGACGGTTGGTCCTGTTTGGTTCATAAAATTACAGTGTTGACTCTGCTCATTACTCATTAGTAAGATAGAACCATAAATTCATAATTTTCATGTACAAGGTTATTTTAATGGGAAGGTTTTCTAAACGATAGAGTGGGAGCTATGTCATCATTTCACTATTTATCGTTCTATCCTGAATAATTGAATAAATGGGTGGAACTAGTCTTGTCCTTGATTCTGACTGATTTTCTCAAATATTTCGAGAGTAAGACGATAGATAGATAATAGAGTCAGGGGTCCCAAGAGCAGCTGGTCATCTTTGCTTTCAAAGGCCGTATGGGAAGACTGTGATTCTGATGTAGTATACTCTCTAATAGCAAAAGGGGGATGGTCAGATGGCAGCTACTTCCCTCCCCTCCTCTTACTAAATGACCCACCATCACTCGAATCTGATACAATACTAATATAGATCGATCGATAACTCGGTATCAATTTTTTTTATTAACAAGAAATGAAACTTTTTTTATATTGTTGGTAACTGTTGATGGCCTCCATGTGGCAACCCTATCTATTGGAAAGCAGACGTTCAACATAAAAAATAAAAAGAGAAAAAAAAATCAGCTACCCTTCAAAAGAGTTTCGAAACATCACCTACCACCCACACCTTCCAAAAAATTTTCTACTACCACCCAAGCGTTTACTATCGTTAATCAAATAGATCCACTCCGTTAAAAGAATCCCCTTAGTTGCTGATGTCATCCAAAATCGATTTTGAAATGGACAATAATACCCCTAAAGAAATATAATCTCTAAATCTTGATTCTTTTTCTTTTCCAGATCTACCATTTCTTCTCCGATTATCTTCGTTGATTATCTTCGCTGACCACGATGCAAGCCTTTTCTTCCTTGACGATGACGCAACGGTTCTTGTAGACTCTCTGTTCCTTGAGCTTTTATAGATGAACCAGCTCAAGCAATTCCTATTCTTCCGGCAACAAACAAACAACTGGAGGAGGAGGCTCCACCTAAAAATCAGAATCAGATCTGATGTTACCCCAAAAAAAAAAAAAAATCTGGATCTGATCGTTTCTTTTGTTAAAAACCTTTTGTAATTACATATGAAAATGCAGCAGTTTCTCAATTGCTGAATTCCATTGTTGTGGGTCCAGAGGTTGTTCTCTTTCCGTTTGAGGGCTAAAATGCAGCAGGGTACTCATTAACACATCTGATAAATCTCCTAATTCGTGGAGGTTGAGTTGAGACTGCTCAGGTGGGCCGATTTAGAGAAACACCACATTGCTGTCTTCGTCTCTCTCTTGGTCGAGACTGCACGAGCTCAGGCTTACCTAGTGAGGCTCTCTTTGTTGCTTTCGTGCAACAGACAGAGCAACTTCATTGGGTTTTCTATTGTCTGAACAAGGGTCCAATCAATGGGCTTGGTTTCTCTCTCTCTCCCTTCGCCCAAACGCATCCCAGGGAGTAGTGGTGGGGTTAGGAGAGATCCAAGGGAGGGTTTAGCGAGGAGATCGAGGTCACCAGCGACACGGTCTGCTTCGTTGCAGAGTCCATCGTCGAAAGCCGTGAGATCACCAGGTCGGATCCCTACTTTAGGTCTGGAGAACATACGAAAACCAGACGAAACAAAGGAGGAAGAGGGGGATTGGAATTTGCACACAAACGAATCCCTCGAGAATCCCCTTATTTCTTTGGAATGTTTCATCTTTTTGTAGTGAAATACAAAAAAAAAAAAAGAAAAAAAGAAAAAAAAAGAGGAACTTTTAAAGATCTTTTTTTCTTTCACTGAAATCTCTTTTGGGGGGTTTTGCAGATTGACGTCTTGCCACGAGAGATGCTATAGGGAAATCAACTTTCGGGCTGTCCATGTGGTTGCTCAAGTGGTTCCCCATTTCCATCTGACAATGGGGCCATTATCGGAGAGAGAATAAAAAATTTTTCTCATCTTCTTCTCTGCTTTCTCTGGCCAGACCCATGGTTCAGATGCCCTGAATGCTATGGCTACGCAAGAGGGGAGAACGATGAGGGAGGGAGAGAAGAAAGGAAAGAGAATGATTATATTAGTAATTTTACTAGCTTTTAAAAATTTTCAATTAAAAACAGAAAAGGTAAAAATGTCTAACGTTAATTTCCGTCTCCTCCGTCAGTTACTTAGATGTAGTTGATGTTTTTTGAAAGGTATGGGTGGTAGGTGATGATGTTTCAAAACTATTTTGAGAGTAGCTGATTTTTTGAGGGTCCATTTTTGATACCTTGGGCGATACTATGAATCCCGTTGGGGGGGGGGGGGGGGGGGATTGAGATCAGCCCCGACTGAGATCAGCCCCGACTGATATGGATACTAATCAATTGATCCAATATCAATTACTAAAACCTTGATCACTTGTGTCCATCAATGGACGAAAGCAATAATACCACTCAGAGAATCCTCTGCCATCAATAGAGTGGATCCAGTCACTTTCTTCTAGAATGGCCATGTTTTCCTTACCCATCAGTATCTACCCCAAAGGAAATGGGTTTTATTATTCATTGATTGGCATTAGTATGGGAGGTCCAAAGTCCAACCCGACCTCTTAATTTTGTATATCCACCATTTTCACTCATTTATGCAATTCATTTCATATTCTTCGGAGTTTAGATGGGCCCTCCTGCCCAACCCCCACCCTTGCATCTATAAAATGGATGGTTATGATGATACTCACATTACAACAATTAATTTTTCATCATTTTTTTTTTCTTGAGTTACTCATTTGTATTACAGAAAAGTGCTGATAGATATTTGAGGTCTAGGGAAGTCGGTGAGACCCATAGAATTGCAAATTGTATTAAGCTTGGAAAATGTCTTGCACCTCTATTATATCTTATTGTTAGGAACAGAAGATCTTTGGTCAGTAAGAGAGAATTTAATTTTTCTATAATTCCTATGACAACAGAATACATGTTATTAACAGGCATTTTGTTTTTATTTTTATTTTTTTATAATTCATAGGAGAACAGAATACCTGTTATTAACAGGCTTTGCAAATCTTACATAAATCTGATGGAATAGCATTTCCTTAATGCTCTTTTAATTTCCAAAAAAATAATAGTCACATCATCTATCCAGGCCTAATATTGTGCCCAGAGGCTAGGATGGGATTGAGCAGTCCAAGCCTGATATTGGGCCAAGAGGCTAGGTTAGGATTGGGCAGTCCAGGCCTGATATTGGGCCTGGCTAACGAGCCCCATATATCTACATAAATTGTATATAATGTATATATGCCTCTATGTACATTATATAGATTTTGTTTTTTGGGTAGAACATTATATAGATGTTACCCCGAAGAAAAAAAATGTGCATTATATAGACAATTGATTAGGTATCATATTGGACATATATCATAGACATGCATATAGATATGTGGATACAAATATTGTAAGAAGATGTACATATATAATTTTTTTTTTGGTGTGTGTGTGTGTGGTGCAGAATGTAACGTTGACATGTCTAAAGTCTGCCCCTCCTCCCCTGCTCGAGGCCGAGCGGCTTGTCATGATCTGAGGAGTGGGGGGGGGGACTGTAAGCACCCCATTTTTGCCATCCCAGCTAAACAAAGTCCTGCTGGTGTGTGGACAACAAAAGGAAGAAAGGTGATCGAAAGTTTGGATTCTTGACTGTGAATTTGAGGAAGTTTTCAATGGGTCTGTGAATTTGAGGAAGTTTTCAATGGGTCCATAGTAAGGTCATGGGTTATAATTTTGCATGGATGCGTAGGTCATAGAATTATCTTCGAAACGAGACCAGAAATGCTCAATTTCGATATCAAATGAGGAAGATATGACCATTTTAGTCAGAGGGAGGTTTATAAAATTATTATAAATAATCCTAGGGGCCTTCATGCAAATTATCCTAAGTTGGATTGTTTGAATTTCAAATCATCATATCTTGATCATCCGACATCGGATTCAGATGATTCCAAGACCATTATTCTTCATTTATGATGTTCTAAAAAGTGGACGTAAAAAATCCCGGGTAGAAGTCACCAGTGGGTCCCATGCAAGCTTGCATGCAAAATTATCATCAGAACTTCAAAGCTGCATATCTTTTCCGTTCTACATCGGATTCAGGTGATTCCAGTTCCTATATTCCTCATTTTTAATGTTCTACAAAATGAACGTAAAAAATTTGGAATAGAGGCCATCGAAAAATTCCATGCGGGATGACAGCGAAAATGATCCATGAAATGACAAAGAGAGAAAACCCAGTTAATTCCAATTAATCCAGTCAACTCAGTTCAAGCCGGTTTTGGTCCAACCTAGCTCAACCCATATCGGTTTAACTCGGTCAACCTAAGTCGGTCTCAACCCGTTTCGAACCAGTTCATTCATGTGCATAGTATTTATATATTATATATATATATATATATATATATATATATATATATATATATATATATATATATATATATATATATATATATATATATATATATATATATATATATATATATATATATATATATTATTATATGTAAGTGATAATCCAAAAGATTTTGAGAAGAAAAATGAAAGAGGGGAGAGAAAACGTGAAAGAGAAGGGGATTTAGGGTTTTGAGATAATCCAAAAAGATCTTGAGAAGAAAAAAAGGAAAGAGGGAGAAATAAAAAAAAAAGAAAAGAAAAAAGGGGGGAAAAAGATTCCCCTTCACGTTTTCTAGAGAAAAGAGAGGGAGAAAAGAAAAAAGGAAGGAAAAGAATGAAGAAGAAAAGGAAAGAAGAAAGAAATGAAAGAGAGAAGGATTTTTCTAGAAGAAGGAAGGAGAGAAAGGAAAGAGAGAAGGGGTTTTCTAGAAGAAGAATGAGAAAAAGGAAAGAAAGGAAGAAGAAAAAACGTGGGAAGGAAGAAAAGAAAGGAAAGAAGAAAAAATGGAGAGAAAAAAGATTTTCTAGAAAAAAGAAGAAAAGGAAAGAAGGATCTTCTAGAAAATGAGTGAAAAATTATAAATAGGAAAGAGGAGGGATCTTTTTCCAGACCAGAGAGAGAGGGGAACGTGGGTGAGAGAGAGAAACGTGAGTGAGAGAGAAAACGTGAGAGAGGAAGAAAGAAAGAGAGAGAAAAGAGAAAAGAAAGAAAAGAGAAGAAGAAAGGAGAGAAAGAGAAGAGAGAAAGAAGCAGAAGAGAGGAGAAGGAGGATTCACATTCAAAGGGGATTGATACAACCTCCAATCACCCTTCATCAACGGTTTCGCTTGATTTGAGCCCAAGGTTAGTACTCTAAACAAATTTAGAGGTCGTTATAATGCCCGAATGCCAATTTTGCTTGAAAAAGGTTAATTTTCATGAAATCTCAATCATGAATGCTCTATTACATGCTTGTTAATGTTAGGATGCCTATGTCTAACATTTTTCATGAATGATAATTTGTCTAAGCTATTCAATGATGAATTTTTGAATGATATACAATGATGTTTGATGTTTTTGCAAATTTCATAAAGTGGTTTTCTGATATGAAAATTCCAGATTTAGGGTTCAAACTTAGGACGTACATCATATGTATTTCTTCTAAGATTTTTAAGCCCAAAATTTTATGGGAGTCTCTCTGATATTATAGAAGACTACCCTAAAAATTTCGTTCCATTTGAAATTGGGGAAATATATCAAAAAATTTGTCTTTGACATTGCTATTTTTCTCGGATGTAATGCAATCCTCCATCAGAAAGTTTCTAGACAAAGGCCTTATGGCCATAATCAGAAAATCCACTTAACATGAACTTTTTAGACATGAAAGTCTTCTAAAAAATGACACTAGTTTCATATTTGTTTCATTTTTCGTTGAATTGATATCAATTTTTAAGTGCATAGTGCTTTGATTTCAGATCTGTCCTGATGTGTTGATTTGCATGATTGAAAAGAGTCATTTTTCACAAAGAAAATATACTGTTTTAACTTGTTTTTTTTAATGAAATTTTAGATCAGACAGTTATCTACATAGATATATGTCTGTATTTAATTTTCATTAAGAATAGAATTTTATTTGGAATTTATGGTGCAACTGGTAAAAAATATAGAACAGACCTGACCAGTGTATTTGCCTGTACTTGGGGAATATTTTCGACCTGCCTATGGTCTATTTTAGGATTAGCTTCCTTGAGACAAAATGTTGGCCTCTGAGTCTTCTTTCCAGGGATATCTTTTAAGAATTTTTTGAGTAAGTACAGTGCCCTATGTGCCCATTTTGGTCCAGCCTGACAAAGCTGTCATCTTGCTACGTGTTCCATCATGTTTTGATTGATTCTCATATGCTTTGGTTGTTTCTCACATGCCATATTTGATGTTATGCTATGTTCGGATGCTCGTATGCATACACTACTATAATTGGAATGGTCACACTGCCATAATTGGAATAGTCACACTGCCATAATTAGAATGATCACATTGCCATAATTAGATGCACAATCTCACTGCTGACATCATCTCACGTACATCTTTTGGGAGTTGCTACAGCCAAGGGAAGCACATCTTCCAATTGCAAGAACAGCAAACACACCTCGTCTCACAGTCTTTTGGAAGCGTTTACCTTCCTAGGTTCAGGTGACTCATCTTACATTCTCAAGCTATATATTACGCAATTCATGTCTCATAAATACTTTGTTTCATTATTCATCGTATTCATAGGTTTCTGCGTACAAAGAAAAATAGAATGAGATGGGTACTAGACAAGGAAATTCTCGAGTCATTACGGAGGCTAATTATGATCAATACTGAAACCAATGAAAACTCAAGAAATCTACTTGGGCTAATGATGTCTGCGAGCAAGAATCAAGAAGAAGGGTTAGGAGTGGAGGAAATTAGATGAGTGCAAGACATTTTATAATGCAGGGAAGGAAACAAGTGCTAACCATTTGACATGGGCTCTTCTCCTTCTAGCATTGCACCAAGAATCGCAGAGTAAAGCACAAGAAGAAATCGATCGTGCCTGTGGTGCCACTGGCCTTCCAACTGCAGAAATATTTGAGTGACCTCAAGATGGTGAGTTTGACACATTTCTAATTCTCAATTTTCTGGGTTTTGCTTGAATCCAAGCATAAATCATCGAGATTTCAAGTGATAGTGTAATGGAGATGAACACTTCAAGTTAAAGAAAACAAATCATATGTTTATATCTGTCGGCTTTTGCAAAGTTCAAAGGGTCAATGTAGCAAACAATTGAGCTGCAACTAATATTAGGTCTAATGTCATGATTCCACCACCACCATCATCATCATCATCATCTAAAGTTACTAACCATGGTAAACCATTGCATTTAACAGGTAAACATGATACTCAATGAAACACTTCGTCTCTATCCTCCAGTCATTACGCTAATGCGGCAAACGAACAAAGACGTTAAACTAGGGTCTCTCAGTATTCCTGCTTGTACAAAACTTTATTTAGCCATGGCAGCTGTGCATCACGACGTCCAGCAATGGGGTGAGGATGTCAACAAGTTCAATCCGCTAAGATTCAAAGATCAAAGAAAGCATCTAGCTTCATTCTTTCCGTTTGGGCTAGGTCCAAAGATCTGTGTGGGTCAGAATTTAGCAGCAGTGATATAGACTAAAATTGTTTTAGTAGTTATAATCCATAAATTTTCTTTTTATAGTTTCTCCATCATACGTCCATGTCCCTATGCACTTTCTGACAATGCAACCTCAATATGGTGCTTAGATTCTCTTTAAAAAGATCTGATTTATGTTATTGTATGGTGACTATATCAGTTAACTAAGAATAAGTTCTCCCTCTCAAGGACTCATTGAGAATGTGATTTTGTCTTCAGATTTTCATATCAGAAGCCCTTTTATATAGACTTCAAGCTTACATCTTCAGGCCCAACGAAGGTTCTAAATTCGGGTATCGGACACAATATTGGTCATCTTCAATCCATGGTGTACAGACCTGACAAAAAACTGAGACATGATCAATACTATATATAATAATATTAAAACAAGATCAAATCGATAATCCAAAACTGAATACTTAATTTAACCATAGGCCCAACTCCAACCCATGTGAATGATCTCCAATCGTGAGAATAACCAGTCATTACTTCCCTACTCCATTCTTTGGAACCGAAGCTGATCCAGATTTTACAATTAAGGTAATGGGTCGCCATCCATTGAGTAACGGTTAGCAGTACTCTGTTTGCTTCCTGGTGGTCGGACCGTTCTTCTTTGCCCAGCCCACATAAGGGGGCTTCGTAGAAAGTCATGGCTTAACGGGCTGGGCCAGCCTCAGCCCCAAAAAATCTCAAATGGCCTTGCCCAGGCTTATCCTGAAAACCAACGATACAGAACGAGGGGATAGTGGCTTATGATAGGCCAAACTAAAAACCGAAATTGAATCAGTCCTATTTCAGCCCTGATCAAATAGAAACCGAATGTAATTGGGCCATAGTTGTTCTGTGTCTTTTGAGCCCGGTAAAAAACTGTAATTGGACCAGACCGATTGATCCTAATCAAACCGACTTAATAGGTCCAAACCAAGATTGAAACTGAAGTACAGAACTATAGCCCGAAAATGGTCCAATAAGAGCCCATTAATCCAACTTTTTGCTAAATATACAAAACTAGAACCAAATCATTCTGATAATGGCCTGATAAAGCCCATTAAGCCAACTTTTGACTAAGATATACATATAAGAAATCAAAACCGGACCAATAAGAGCCCATTAAGTTAGTTCGATAAAAGCTCAAACTGAATCAAATAGAAACCAAAATTTCCTTATTGGACAATAATTGGGCTTGAGGCCTTTTACAACAATTAATTTCTGTCATTAATGTTTATTCCAGTCGCAAATATCTTTCGACGATGGTCCGTTTCCATTGTAAAAGTGTCGTATATAGAGGCTTCGTAATGTTGAAGCAAAAAACCGGTGCTCAGATTCTCTTTAGAAAGATCTGATTTATGTTCTTGTATGGTGAATATGTTATAGTTCTTGATGATATTTTTTTCTTTGTTCCATTATTTTTCATCTGTATACTTTTATTTAATTTGTTCCTCACATTTTAAGGACCATCTTTTGGTTGTTGGTGACTCTTGGTTTAAAGTGTCGAGATTTTGGTTGCGATTCACACCTTCTTTTCTTGTATTCTTTTTTCTATGCAGGCGATTGTCCTCTGCCGATTTTGCCTAATAAATTTGTTCCTTTAATTATTAAAAAAAATTGATGGGCCGGCATCCATTAAGTGAACCAATAGCATTACTCCTTGGCCGTGTTCTCAGTGATTGGAGTGTTCTTCTTTGCCCAGCCTACACAAGAAGGCTTCATAGACAGTCATGGTTCAAGGAAGCTTGACCAGTTCCTAAAATTGACCAGGGATCGGGCAAAACTCACCAGATTCAACCTGAACCGTAATAAAACATCCGATTTTTTGAATCGTGAATTAGATCTAGACAATTCCGAATCGGTAATCTGCTTTCGATTCTTTAATCCATGTATACTGTCAAATTAGTTGGTCATGTAAAAGTCTATAGAGGTCACATGCAAAATTTCAAAACCAAATTCAACCACATAACAGTTCAAATGGGGTCCAAATTTTATGAATAGATAGAACCCCAGTTTAAAAGCTCGTGGTTTGTCATCGTTGCTAGGCCCAGACCGCCCAGTCAACCGCTTATGATGACTCCGTGTTACCCTACTATAATTCCTTTTAAAAAAAAGTTCCCTGGAACCCACTAGAGGAAGCCATTTTGTTTTTTCATGCCAGAAAAAAAACTGCTTTGTCTTGCTTGGCAACTAAATCCAATTCTCTCTAGATATGTTCTTCCAAAAATTCCAATTCTCTCTAGATATGTTTCTCAAAAAATTCAATTTGTGTGGCTGGCAGTTTGTCATGATTTGAGGATAAGGGAACCTGGATTGGACCAGACTCCAGACTTTCCGGTTCCACCCCCTAAATGTAGCAGTGGACCACCCAGATGGCCATATCATATGAATTACGAAGGTGAAAAAGAAAAAAAAAGAAAAAAAAAAGTGACGCAACAGTCCATTGAAGATAACATTTTCAAGCCCAAATCAACATCAAGGAGCCTATTATACCCGGGGACCCTCAGACCCATTCCAATGGTGGGTCCTAACCGAGACATGAGATAGAGTTCGATCGGCCTATTAAAACTACTTCAAAGTTCAAAGTCAGATCCAGTTAATTCTCTCTGATCCTCATCATGAATCTCCTATCTGCTCTGATCTTTTTCTTCCCCCTCCTCCTGTGGGTTATTGTAAGATTTGTGTACTACGTCGTCTGGGTTCCATGGAGAATCCAACTCCACTTCCAGAAACAAGGAATAAGAGGCCCCGGCTATCGTTCGATCTTTGGAAACATAGCAGAGAATCAAGGACTGATAGCGGAGGCTCAAGCCAAGTCCATGAGCTTCCATCATGAGATTGAAGATAAGGTCGTCCCTCATTACCACAAGTGGTCGGCCATCTACGGCAAGACATTCCTGTATTGGTTCGGATGGAGAGCTAGGCTTGCAGTATCAGATCCTGAGATGATTAAGGAGGTTTTACTTAATACCAGTGGCTCATTTGTGAAAGTCCCCCTCGATCCTCAAACTAAGCAGCTAACTGGAAACGGTCTCGGTAGATTGGAGGGTGAGACCTGGGTGAGACACAGAAAGATCTCAAACCAGGCCTTCACTTTGGAGCGAGTAAAGGTCCTCTCTCTCTCTCTCTCTCTCTCTCTCTATTTTTTAATCCGATTCACGCATCTTATAGAATAGTTGATTAGGTAGTAAGTACCATACTCTATCTTTTTATATTGGGTTATAATATGAAAATGGGTTCTTCTTGTGTTTGGTGCGTTACTTTTGGCATATCACCGGTCCAAATAAGACTTTGCTTATCCAGGTGGTTAAAATAGTGAAATCTCATGTGATGCAGTATGGTAATGCTTGACTTTAGAGAATTTATTTTCTTCAAAATTTTGATAGAATCAAATAAAAACAATGAAAGTGTAAGTTACATCCTCTCATCTTTTTATTTTTTATTTTTATCTAATAGCGAAAAGACATATTTAAGAGATCAGTCACCCATAAAAAAATGTTCAAATAGAAGAAGAAGGTTATTGATACTAGTTAGGAACCCAAAAATGAGAGAATGACAATTTTTCCAATAAGGACGGAGGGGAAAGAGGAGCGAGTGTGTCACTTAATTATCTCAAGGGGTTAGTTCAGTTCGTAAAGATCAACACCTTAAAGAAGCCATGAGTTCAACTCTTGTTCGACCTACTGAAAGAGGTCAAGATCTCTTCCTCTTCAAGTCAACTTTGTCATCAATGGTATATGGCATCCAATGATTTCCTAAAAAGAATCCTTTTACGGATAAAAAAAACCCCCACAATGCTAGATAGATCTCTAGCTTCGCCATTTTTTTGGGGTAAATCTAGCTTTGCCATTTGAAGGCTTCAATGGTGAAAGTGCAAATTGTTTTCCTCATTCTATTATAGCTAGGACAACCATAAGTGGTCTATTATTTTTTTGTTGTCTTACTCTATGTTATACTATTAGGGTGGGGATTAGGTGCAAGAGAGGAGGCTCGAACTCGAGACCTACCTCTCAGCCCATGCTTCACCAAACAAGGAGCTAACCATCCGTCCTAGTGGGTGTTTGCTTTCTTTAGGTATAAATGATACACTTGTTGCAACAACAGAGGGGAGGCGGCGAAGAGCATGGAATATCTTGGGTCCTAATAGTTTGTTGGGTTTGATGACACAAATACTACATTAAATTATCAAACTTAAAACCTAAAGTATTAGGTAAAGAAGTCCAATTGGTATATGAAGACATTTAAAATCTCGAAGTTTTTCAAGTGAGATTATTCCCAATATAGTTAGCATGCTAAAAAGAATCACTTTCATGATCACTTTCGATTTTACTTGCTCCCTAGCTAGTGTATTCAATGTCATAATTGAGCTATATTACAATCTGTCCATCTTAATCAGTTTTGGACTAAGTTCATTTTTTTCACGTGAGTCGGGGAGATATGAAGCTTTTATTTATTTATTATTTTTTTTTGTTTTTCACTCTTATCTCGCCCCCTCCATTTTTTGGGGTAGTTATCTATGGAACGAAGAAATGTGACATTTTTGAAAATCATAGGAAAAATCCAAGGCATTCAAATTTTCAATATTTAAAAAAAAAAAATCTAAACCATCTATTCTTAGAGAATGCAAAGTAATGTTTAAAGTACAAGTATAAATGTATGGACATACACGAGATGTATGCCAATACGAAAAAGATATTTATGCATGTTAATACAAAAGAGACATTTACTTGAATTAAATCCTGAAATTTGACATGTTGCTCATCTAAATCATATTCTATTAATTCAACGATTAGAATTATTACATCAACTACCCATGTGGTAGAATAGATTGACTTGTGCTGTTTGGAAAACAATAGATCCTTGTGATAATAATAATTTGTTATTTTTTTAATTCTTTTAAAATTTCCCTATTTTGCATCCATGACGAATAGGGTTACATGGTGGCTGGTGTTGTAGGGTTGGGTGCCAGAAATCGTAACTAGCACCTTGAAAATGTTGGAACAATGGGAGGAAAAGAAAGATGGAAGAGAGGAATTCGAGATTGATGTGCAAAAAGAGATGCACAGTCTCACGGCTGACATCATCTCACGTACAGCTTTTGGGAGTAGCTACAGCCAAGGGAAGCACATCTTCCAATTGCAAGAACAGCAAACACACCTCGTCTTAGAGTCTCTTGGAAACATTTACCTTCCTGGGTTCAGGTGACTCACCTCACATTCTCAAGCTATATATATATATATATATATATATATATATATATATATATATATATTATGCAATTCATGTCTCATAAATGCTTTGTTTCACCATTCATCGTATTCATAGGTTTCTGCCTACAAAGAAAAATAGAACAAGATGGGCACTTGAAAAAGAAATTCGAGAGTCATTGCGGAGACTAATTAAGATCAATAGTGAAACCAACGAAAACTCGAGAAATCTGCTTGGGCTAATGATGTCTGCGAGCAAGAATCAGGAAGAAGGGTTAGGAGTGGAGGAAATCATAGATGAGTGCAAGACATTTTATTTTGCAGGGAAAGAAACAAGTGCTAACCATTTGACATGGGCTCTTCTCCTTCTAGCATTGCACCAAGAATGGCAGAGTAAAGCACGAGAAGAAATCGATCGTGTCTGTGGTGCCACCGGCCTTCCAACTGCAGAGAATTTGAGTGACCTCAAGATGGTGAGTTTCATACATTTCTAATTCTCATTTTTATGGGTTGTCTAAATCCAAGTGATAGTATTAAGGAGACGAATACCTCAAGTTGAAACCAAATCATATTTTTATATGATCTGTTTGCTCTTGCAAAGTTCAAAGGGTCAATTTAGCAAACAATTGAGCTGCAACTAATATTAGGTCTAATGCCATGATTCCACCTCCATCATCATCATCATCATCATCATCATCATCATCATCATCATCGTCTAAAGTTACTAACCATGGTAAACCATTGCATTAACAGGTAAACATGATACTCAACGAAACACTTCGTCTCTACCCTCCAGTCATTACGCTCATGCGGCAAACAAACAAAGACGTTAAACTGGGGTCTCTCAGTATTCCTGCCTATACACAACTTTATCTAGCCATGGCCGCTGTGCATCACGACGTCCAACTATGGGGTGAGGATGCCAACAAGTTCAATCCGTTGAGATTCAAAGATCCAAGAAAGCATCTAGCTTCATTCTTTCCATTTGGGTTAGGTCCAAAGATCTGTGTGGGTCAGAATTTAGCAGTGATAGAGACTAAAATTGTTTTAGCAGTTATAATCTGTAATTTTTCTTTTATAGTTTCTCCCTCATACGTCCATGCCCCTATGCAGTTTATGACAATGCAACCTCAATATGGTGCTCAGATTCTCTTCAGAAAGATCTGATTTATGTTATTGTATGGTGACTATACCAGTTAATTAAGAATCAGTTCTCCCTCTCAAGGACTCACTGAGAATGTGATTTTGTTTTCAGATTTTCAGATTCCCTTTTATATAAGCTTACATCTTCAGGCCTAACAAAGGTTCTAAATTCAGGTACCGGACACAGTATTAGTCATCTTCAATATTGGTTTTACCCATGGTGTACGGATCCAATAGAAAACTGACACATGACCGATACTATATATAATAATATTAAAACAAGATCAAATTGGGAATTTAAAACCGAATACTTTAACTATAGGCCCAACTCCAACCCATGTGAATGATCATCCAACCATGACCATTGTAGCCAGTTATTATTTCCCAAAGGCAATTCTTTGGAACCGAAGGTGATCCAGATCTTACAATTAGGGTAATGGGTGGGCATCCATTGAGTGACCCATAGCAATACTCCGTTGCAGTGTTCCTGGTGGTCGGACCGTTCTTCTTTGCCCAGCCCACACAACAAGGCTTCGTAGAAAGTCATGGCTTAACGGGCTGGGCCAGCCCCAGCCCCAAAACATCTCAAACGGCCTTGCCCAGGCTTATCGTGAAAACTAACGATCCACGACAAGGGGATAGTGGGTTATGATATGTAGGGGAGTCAAAATTGGGTTCCAAACCAAAAATCGAAATCGAATCAGTCCTATTCAGCCCGGATCAAATAGAAACCGAATGTTATTGGGCCATACTTGTGCTGTGTCTTTAGAGCCCGGTAAAAACCAAAATTGGACCAGACCGATTGATTTGTCTGAATCAAACCGACTTAATAGGTCCACACCAAAATTGAAACCAAACTATAGCCCAACACTGGACCAATAAGAGCCCATTAATCCAATTTTTTACTAATTATACAAAACTAAGACCAAATCATTCTTATAATGACCCGATAGAACCCATTAAGCCAACTTTTGACTAAGAATATACATATAGAAAACCGAAACCAGACCGAGAAGAGCCCATTAAGTTAGTTCCATAAAAACCCAAACCGAATCAAATAGAAACCAAAATTTCCTTATTGGACAATAATTGGGCTTGTGGCCTTTACAACGGTTAATTTCCATCTTAAATGTTTATTCTCTTAGCAAATACCTTTTAACGACCGTTAGTTTCTGTTGTAGAAGTGTTGTATATAGAGGTGTTGTAATGTTAACGATAGAAATTGCTCGCCGTTTGAAAAAAATGTTGTTCAAGAGGGTTTATTAATACCATCACATACGAGTATTAATGATGGGTATATTCCATCGTATATAATGGTATTAATGACGATACGTTTCTGTCGCAAACGTATATTGTTTTCTTGTTTTACGACAGAATTCTACTACCGTCGTACGTAAAGTATTTACCACAGTACTTAACTGTTGTAAAAAATGAGTTAGTTTTAACGGCGGTTTATTAATAACGTCATAAATTATTTCTTAAAATAAATACATCAAATTTATTAGTTTTTTTTTTTTGTATCACAAATTCCTATAATTATTTATATTTCCATACATTACTTGTAAATATCCACATTCCACATGTCAAATACATCATGTACAATAAACATAAATTCAAACTTCCATTTAAAAGTTCTAAATATTTGAATAATTGTGGATTACACATATGACACATAATTTTCTGCCATAGGGCATTTCATAGGTGGGTGCAAGGACTTGCTCATCTTTGCAGGAGCAGATAGGGTTGGGATTGCTGAAGCTGGAACTACTGGAGTTGGAGCAGGAGAGGTGGGTGCAGGAGATTGAACTACTGGAAATTGAAATGACATAGCTTGAGGTGAAGCTGGTTGCATCATAATAACACAAGGCCGTGGCACATCTTTTTTCCTTATTATGATAGCACAGTCATGTTGATCAAAGTAAATTGAATGTTTAACTGAATCTCTGTTTGTTTGACCAACAAACTTTCCAGAATTTAGACTCATCGTTATCCCACTCGTTTAGGAGGTAATTCCATTGCTCACTATTCAGATGATTACCAAGGTTTGCAAGCGAGTACTTGTGAGGTTACGATGGGTGTAATACTATCCTCGTAAGTAATTGGGAGATTATGACGGGGTTGAGTAACCATCATATGTACGACGGGTATGAAATCCCATCGTGAAGTACCTGATATATGACAGTGTATATTACCTATCGTTAATAGATACTTAATTACGATGTTTATTATGTCTCATCGTAAAACATGATCGCATACCCTATATTGTTGTAGTGGTATAGGAATAAACACAGATCAAACCAAACCATTAACACCTTAATGTTGTGTGTACAAAGCACTATAGCTAAGGATGAAAATGGAGAGTTGAAAATCTGGATTCGATTCGCATTTGAATTTGTTTAGAGTTTTTGAATTTGATCCGATTCACATTCGGATGGGGATTCGGATTTCTAAAATCTGTTCGGATGCGGATTCGGATACTGGCATTTTTAGCCAGATTTTATCCTTTCTGAACCTTTTTATCTTTCATTATTATATTATGCAAGTTTGTATGGGAACAGAGGGATGCGGATTCAAATCCTCTCCTCCTTGAGCTTTGGGAGGAGGGGGACGTCCCTGTCGTCGGCTCGGATAGAGGATTTGGATTTTCTCGAATCCCATGTGTCTGTCATTCAAAGGGGCATCTCCCTCTTCCTGAATCTTGGGAGGAAAGGATGTGAATCCGAGGGACGTTGGGAGAAGAAAATATTAAATAATCAAAAAAGACGATTTAGATATGGGAATACTAAATAATTATTACTATGAATAAATTTCAGCTACTTCCCAAAATAGTTTTGAAACATCACCTACCACCCACACCTTTAAAAAAACATCAACTACCACCCAAAACGTTTACCACCGTTAATCAAATAGGTCCATTCCATTAAACGAATTCCGTTAGTTGCTGATGTCACTCAAAATTGATTTTAAAATGGACAATAATTTCCTTAAGGAAATGTTAAAAGACGATTTTACCCTCCTTCACTTAAGGAGGGTAAAACCCCAAATTTAAATCATGTTTCTTCTTCTTCTCTAGATCTACCATTTCTTCTCTGATTATCTTCACCGACGACGATGCAAGCCTTTTCTTCCCCGACGATGGCGCAACGAAGATTTGGCCGGCGGCAACGAGCGAACCGAATCTGAATAGAAAAAGATCACAAAGTTTTATCTACTGGCAGAGTGAATCCCACGAAGCGCATGTCATCTGATGCCATCGACATTACCAAACGATGTGAATCCTAACACAAAACACAAAAATAATCGATCAAAGTGGGATCATTGTTTCACACTGCTAGATTTATCTCCAACACTTCTAGATTTCTATTTTAAGGTTAAAAAAGAAACATAAATGTGTTCGTCTGTCTGCTACCCTACTCTATTTTCTCTTTCTCTGTTGTAGCTTTACACATCATTTTTGTATAAAAAAGGGACCAGACACCAGGCAATCGGTCATGAAAGGGGCATGTGGAAAGGAGCTTCAATGGAGGAAACAAAGTTTTAACTCTTTTAATGGGTTTGCGGAAAAGAGCTTCAATGGCGGAAACAGAGCTTAAATTTTTTCCAAATACTTGCATAGTCAGATCAGATCCTCACTGAGTGTCTCCATATCTTCGCCCTTGTCTGTGAGAGCTTGATTTGCCGCTCCTCCCGTTGCTGGAGCTAAAAGGAATTCTTATTGGGAATGTAGATTTGTGATGAACATGCGTATATCAGTGTTGAAGGTCTGAAATTAAAAAAAAAAATAAAAAAAAAAAGAAAAGAAAAGAGAAGAAGTTCAGATCGAAAATAAAAAAAATCTAGGAAATGGAGAAAAGAAATCAGAGAGAAGCCTTGAGATTAAGAATGAAAATCAGTTGAGAACTCAGAAAAATGGGACTTTGGTGCATTCTATCTTATGGAGTTGGTCATTGCTATGCGAGAGATGAGGGAGGGAGAGAGGAAAGGAAAGAGAAGGGTAAAAATGTCTAATGTTGATTTTCGTTTTTTCGTCAATTATTTGGGTGTAGTTGATGTTTTTTGAAAGGTATAAGTAATAGGTGATGTTTTGAAACTATAATGAGGGGTAGTTGAAATTAATCCTTATTACTATTATAAATAAATAGAGATTGGAAATTAGAGAAATCAAAAGTCCGTGAGGGGAGTGGTGGGGGACAGTTGTTATATTAATTAAATGGAGGTAAGGGAGTGGAGAAGACAGGTGTTATAATCAAAAGAGGTGTTATTTTAGAGCACTGGTTCCGCAGCCTATGTAGCTTGGAGCACAAGTTCAGCCGCCTATGTGCTTACAGTGCGCACACATAGCACTATAGCAAGGTTGACGTGGACGTGGAGCACACGTAGTTCGGTCGCCTATAAAAGGCTGGATGAACACATGGTAGTTGTAGCAGTTTTGGAAACTATAAATCCCTGTGTGGGGCTCTTCCTCTCTCTTATTCATCATCACCATGATTATCTTAGCTGCTTTGATCTTCTTCTTCCTTCTTCTGTGTGTTATTGTGAGATCTGTGTACTACATTATCTGGGTTCCATGGAGAATCCAACTCCACTTCCAGAAACAAGGAATAAGAGGGCCCGGCTACCGTCCGATCTTTGGAAACACATCTGAGTATCATGGACTGTTCACAGAGGCTCTATCCAAATCCATGGCCTTCAATCATGAGATTGAAAATAGGGTAATCCCTGATTACAAAGAATGGTCGGATATCTATGGCAACATATTTCTGTATTGGTTTGGATGGAGACCTCGGCTTGCAATAGCCGAACCGGAGATGATTAAGGAGGTGTTGCTTAATACCAGTGGTTCATTTCAGAAAGTACCCTTCACCCCTGATACTAAGCTGCTCATGGGAGATCACGGGCTTGTTGTATTGGAGGGTGACACGTGGGCAAGACACAGAAAGATCACCAACCAGGCCTACACCTTGGAGCGAGTAAAGGTCATCTCTCTGTCCTTGTCTTTCTCTCTCGCTTCTTCAATTCGATCGATACATGCATCTTCTATATAAAAAATGATTAGGTACCTTAACTCATGCTTTGTGTCGTTTAAAAAAATAAACACATCATTTCATCTGTCCCCATGTTAGAACAGAGGTCTTGTGAGGTTTCAAATAATAATAATAACTCTTATGATGAAAATAATTCATATTTTTTTATTTTCTCCTACAAAAAATTAAATGTTAAATTGTCAAAAGACATAAGGCACACGGCCAATCAAGATATCATTTATCCATAAAAAAAAGATTCGTTCAAATAAATGGGAGAAGGTTCTTGATACTAGTGCGGAGTGAGGACCCACCGGCAGACGAGAATGAGAAATGAGGGTGGCGGGTTGAAATCATCTCCAATTATTATAGGTTTCAATCTTCTATCCAGTGGTTGCAGTTAATCAGGCGCACCTACCAATGTATTGATAGGCATACCTAGTTAATTCTAATCGCTAGATTGGCGATTGGAGCCTCTAATAATTGGAGATGAATTGGATTTGAATGTGGCATGATAGAAGTCACCAACTCATAGTCACATTTTCATGGAGTGAGAGCATCTTTCTCCCCCCTTCCACACCTGTCCCCCATTGACGAATTAGCCAATGGGCTTAGGGACCCCTACCACTTGAATAAAACGTAATTCTTTTGCTATAGGGGTTGCTTCATGATGCGTAAATATAGACAATGAAATATTTTTTCCATTACTTTGATTTAAAAGGTAAATATTTTTAGAGGTGGCTGTGTGAACTATGTAAAGGTGTCCAAACTGGTCCTGGCCTGTTAGCACGTACTGAGTTGGTCTAATATAATTCGAACCTAGTTTTCAGTCTGGGCTTGTAAAACCCTACAATGTTTCAGTCCCAGATCGAAACCAGACAGGATTGGCCTGTTAAGAAGCCCAAACTAGTCAGAACCGATAATACCCAATCCGAACACTAGTAAGGTTCGTTAAAAAGCTCAAGCTAGCTCGAATCGATTCAAGAATCAAGTGTCTAGGACAACTAGTATATGGAATGACTGTATGAACATTAGGCAAAAAATTGGACCAGACCGGAAATACAAACCCATATTTGAAACGTGCCCATTAAGGGCTCGTTCCATGCTATTGGTCCAGGCCTAATTTATTAAAATTTAATGATTTTAAATTTAAAAAAATTTCACCCACCCCCTGAAGTATACCTTTAATTCATCCTACCCCAAACCTTGCCCAATAATGTCATCTACCTCCCTCAAATGTTATATATATATATCTATCGCATAGGTGCTGACATAACAGACTTGCCTGTTAAGTGATGACGTGGCAACCCTACAAATTATATAATGACCAAATTACCCTTTAACACCAATAACTCCAAAAATTCTAATTTGTCGGAGAAATTTTTCCTCTTCTTCTTCGGTTTTATTCCACGTGTGCCAAGTTCTGTCACAAACCAAACTCCGATCTGATCATTGCCGCCGCCGCCGCCAACGATGACCAACAACATTTGGGTGGTCAAGGACTGCGACAAAGCACTTGTTTTTTTTGGGATCGACAAGACCATAATCGAATCGCTCCCTTTCTTCCCTTCTCCTCTTTGCTGGGATCGACAAGATTGTTCATGTTTGGGTGGTAGGGTTTAGGTTTTTTCTTCTTTCTATTCTTTGGGCCCCATCTCTCCATCCCTTCGCTGTCTCCGTCGACGATACACCACCGCTTGCGACCCCCTGTTCCACCTCCATCTACCTGATATTCCACCGCCACAGTCTGCAAACCCTCAATTCAGGCATCGTTTGCAAACCGCCATCATCGCCACCGTCTTCAAAACCTCCATTCAGCCACCGTCCGTAAACCCTCCATTCCACCGCTATTACCTACTAATCACCTGCGATTTACTGTTTTACCTTTTTCATTTCTATGACTGGATGTTGATCAAAAGCTTGAAGATTGATTAAGTTTCTGCCATGAGTCAATTTAAGTTTGACCTTTTGTTTTCTAGTTTAGTTCCTGTTTAGAAATCCCAGTCCTAATCAATTTCAAACTCTTTAAAATCTTGTTTTCTGAGCTGAGAACATGTTTTTCAGCAAAGGTTTATTCTCTTTCCTGTTAATGGACTTTCAATAGATGAAAACTGATATCCTCAATTAATGGCTCGACCTCGTAATTTAAGGAGTGAACATCATTGACGTCATAAGGGCAGAAAGAGAGAGAGAGAGTCTGATAGAGAGCAAACAATAAGAAGGAAAGGGGTACCAGAGAAAAAGGCAATCCAGTCTCCTATGCGTACGGGCATAAGAAACTTGGCGGAGACCATGAGATGGTCGCCACCTTTCTCCAATCCAAGGGACACGATCAACTCAGTTATAAAATTGCCTTGCTGGAAACATAAACACGTAATCAATCCTGGATTTCTCTATTTTGGATTTCAAAATCAGAAAACAAATAGGAAGAAAGAACCTACTGCAACAAAAGGGTTTTTTACAGCCGTCTCCACCGTGAGGAGAACGAAGAAGAAATCACAACTCCTTTATTTCTTGCCGGCAATCAATTTATGGTCTTTCACCAAAAAAAAAAAAAAAAAATCAATTTTCGATTGGTTTTCATTTTGATATTTTAACTCCTAACTTTGGATTTTACCCTCTGTGCTTTTCTACTAGAGTTTTGTAGTCACCTTAATCAGCTTTTGAATTCTTGCCTAAGCAAATCTTTGAATGCGTGGACTTTTTCAGTTTATATGTAATGCCCATAATCTCCAGAAATGGTGCTTTTTTCCTTCTCTCTTTTCTTTTGACAGATTAAAAATCCTCCATTGATATGGGGTTTTTCGTTAGGTTTTAACTAAAACTATAGATTTTTACCAAGGATGAGAATCAAAGGGGAGTAGGGAGTGGAGAGACCAAAACAGGAAGCGTTCGTCTTCTTTGATTTAGGAGGACAACGATTAGGTTATATTCACCGGAGAAGTGGAGGTGAACTTGAAGGGAGATAGAATAAGAGCCATTGTCACGGTCCTTTAAAGGCAGTCGAGATTTGCAGAGCTCACTGGAGAGGACGGTTTCAAAGTAATCCCCGCCCAAGCAGCTTGATTCCCCTTCCCATCTTCGGCATGAATAACTAATTTGTGTTTGAAGTTGTTCATCAGCTCTTGGATTTGAACTTTCCACACTATTGATGCTTCCTCTGTTTATCCAATTTTTTAGTCTATTTTTCTAATTTTTATTTTTATTTTTATTTTTATTTTTCCTTATTAATAGCTTAGAACTTATATCCACGTAAATGGTTAATCTTCGATTACATGTTGTAGCTTGACTTAGCAAAGACACCTGTTCGTTGCTTGGCTTAGCAACGACACTTGTTGCTTGAAGGTCAACGATGAAAGTCTACGACCGATGTTTCCATTTCTGTATCTGCTTGTCTTTTTCACAGTTTCATAAATTTGCAACCCTTCTACTTCTTTCTTTCGAGAACAGAAAATATTATCACCTTACAGGCCCCGATTCTCCCCTTGCAATCGTCGAATTCGTTCTTTTGAGTGTCACACGGATTGTCAATTGGTTTTCTCAAATCACAATCACAAGGGGAGTCTGCAACTCGAGGGGAGAGAGAGAGAAAGCAATGGAGGAAATCTACGGGAGAGTGAGATGGAGTGAGAAAGGGGATGAAGAGAGGTGCATTCGGCTGCCTAAGTTATAGCAGAAGAGCGAGAGAGAGTGGAGATCAGAAGGTTTGGGAGCATCGATGGTCGGCAGAGGTGAGCAGCGGTCTTTGGATCTTCACATTCAGATTGATTACCTGTATATGCTTCCAGCAAAGGAATTTTATAACTGAGTTGATCGTCTCCCTTGGATTGGAGAAAGGCGACGTGCGGCCATCCCATGGTCTCCGTCAAGTCTCCTATGCCCGTATGCATAGGAGACGATTCGGATTGGAGAAAAGAGCATTTGCGGCTTGACCTGAATCGCTGTCGTGATGAAAATGCAGAGACAATAAGTGGTTGTTGAGATTGGAATCACCGAAGAGTACTGTTGTCCCTCTTGCTCACCCTAAAAATCGGCAAGAAGCTTAACAATGAAATCCTACGGGAATAATGAGTGAGTGAGAAAGAGGATCATCTTCAGACCCAACGACGTGGGAAGTGAACGGACAAAGTAGAGAGGAGATTAGGTTGGCATTACCCTCATCAACAACGGTCTTCTTGGTTAAGGCATGGGCTGACACAACCTGTAGGAACACCCTGAGGGCTTGAACCCTGGCTTGACCCTTAACCTTCTTCAGTGTCTCTAAGAGCTTACATGCTCGACCAGATTGGATTTCGACGACTCTATCCTTTCCACCATTGCAAATCAAGATTTGGCATTTTTTTTTACGGACAACATGGTGATTGACGCCTTCGTAAGAGCCCCTCAAGAATTTCGACGATTTCTTCCCTTCTCGGTTTAGAACAATGTTTCATTTTAAAGTCTTCGTTTCCTCTTTTTTTTTTTTTTCAAGGAGAAGTCTACGCTTTTTAGGATAAGGGTAAAATAGACCTTTTTATTTTTCCATCAAATACTTAACTACATTAGGTGTGGATGAAATTATGGGCAAGGTTTGGGGTTGGGTGAAATATGTAGGGCTTGGGTGAATTAAAGACCCCTACCACTTGAATAAAACCTAATTCTTTTGCTATAGGTGTTGCTTCATGGTGAGTAAATATAGACAATGAAATATTTATTCCATTACTTTGTTTCAAAAGGTAAATATTTTTAGAGGTGGCTGTGTGAACTATGTAAAGGCCAAATTGGTCACGGCCTGGTAGCATGCACTGAGTTGGTCCGATATAACCCGAACCTAGTTTTTAGTTTGGGCTTGTAAAGCCCTACAATGTTTCAGCCCCAGATCGAAACCAAACAAGATCAGCCCGTTAAGAAGCTCGAACTAACCAGAACTAATAATACCCAACTCAAACACTAGTAAGGTCCGTTAAGAAGCCCAAGCTAGTCCGAACCGATTCAAGAATCAAGTGTCTAGGACAGTTAGTATATAGAACGACTGTATGAACATTAGCCAAAAAGTTGGATCTGACCAGAAATACAAACCCATGCTTGAAACATACCCATTAAGGGCTCGGTCCATGCTATTGGTCCGGGCCCAGTTTCTTAAATTTTAATGATTTTAAATTTTAATGGATTGTGTTACATTCACTTTTTGATCCGAAAGATTATATGAATCTATAGTTGAGAAAATTATGTTAATTGTTACAGTTTACTGAATTACTTACATATGGAAGGAATGATGCTAATTATATATATAAAAATAATAAAATAGGCCATATAGCTTACATATAGAATGGGCTCGATAAACTCGTTTTGGACCGAACCAGTCCAAAGTCACCTTGATAAGCCTAGCCCGGTAATAAACCGACACTAGACCAGTCCGTTAGTTATTGTGTCCATCGCAGCCCACCGTAACCTGAACCCTTATTGGACATGTTTTGGGCTGGGTGTATAAAGCCCGACATAGATTCAATCCGGCCGAAAACCAGCCCGGACTGGCCCATTGACATCCCTAGAACTATGGCCTCTTATAATTTAATATTTTATTTATCTTTTAAATCACACCAAAAAAAAAATTTGTCAGAAGGTATATTCCACACAGTTCAAATTTACTTTTTCTTCTGTTTTATTTCCACGTAGTTTAGGACGAAGAATGTATACTAGTACTCTAAAAATTATTGTGCACTTTCCAACTCGGAATCATAACATATGAATTAGATTAAAAAGAACATAAAAATGAATGACTTAAATTTATCTTGTTATTTTCAGAAACGTCATAACTGCTTTTTTCTCCTTTCTTTTCTTTTTAAATTTCCCTATTATGCATTGTTGACTCATAGGGTTATATGGTGGTGGATGTTGCAGGGTTGGGTGCCAGAAATCGTAGATAGCACATTGAAAATGTTGGAACAATGGGAAGAAAAGAGTGACGGAAGAGAGGAATTCGAGATTGATGTGCACAAAGAGCTTCACAATCTCACGGCTGACATCATTTCACGTACAACTTTTGGGAGTAGCTACAGCCAAGGGAAGCACATCTTCCAATTGCAAGAAAAACAAATGCACCTCGTCTCACAGGCTCTTCGAAGCATTTACCTTCCTGGGTCCAGGTGATTCTCAGCATGGTTTTAGGTATTGGGATCGGATCTTGGTATTGGCTTGGCGTCGTTTTGTCGTTGGTTCCATACCGATCCGATATCGATCCCGTATCGATTTTCAAAGTGACTTTCCTCACATTCTCAAACTATATATTGCTCAATCCATGTCTCATAAATGTTTTGTTCAACCATGCATCATAATCATATAGGTTTCTGCCTACAAAGAATAATAGAATGAGATGGGCACTGGAAAAGGAAATTCGAGAATCAATACGGAAGCTAATTAAGATCAACAGTGAAACCAATGAATACCCAAGAAATCTACTTGGGCTAATGCTGTCTGCGGGCAAGAATCATGAACGAGATGATGATGGACTAGGAGTGGACGAAATCATTGATGAGTGCAAGGCATTTTACTTTGCAGGGAAGGACACAAGTGCTAACCACATGACATGGGCTCTTCTCCTTCTAGCATTACACCAAGAATGGCAGAGCAAAGCACGAGAAGAAATCGATCGTGTCTGTGGTGCCACCGGCCTTCCAACTGCAGAGAATTTGAGCGACCTCAAGATAGTGAGTTCCATACATTTCAAAGTTTTAAAGAGTCAATTTAACAAACAATTGAGCTACAACTAATATTAAGTCTAATGTCATGATTCCACCATTATCATCATCATCCCAAGTTATTTACTAAGGTGAACCATTGCATTAATAGGTAAACATGATACTAAACGAAACACTCCGTCTCTACCCTCCAGCAATTTTGATGATGAGGCAGACGAACAAAGATGTTAAGCTAGGATCTTTGAGTATACCTGCCTATACACAACTTTATCTAGCCATGACTGCTGTTCATCATGACGTCTAGCTATGGGGTGAGGATGCTAACAATTTCAATCCTCTGAGATTCAAAGATCAAAGAAAGCATCTAGCTTCATTCTTTCCATTTGGGCTAGGTCAAAGGATCTGTGTGGCTCAGAATTTTGCTATTGTGGAGAGTAAAATTGTTTTAGCAGCTATAATCCGTAAATTTTCTTTCACAGTTTCTCCATCATACGTTCATGCCCCTATGCAGTTTCTGACATTGGAACCTCAATATGGTGCTCAGATTCTCTTCAGAAAGATCTGATTTATGTTCTTGTTTTTGATGATGTTTTTATCTTGTTGCAATATTTTTCTTCTGTGTATTTTTCTTTTGTTCCTCATACTCTGAGGTCCATCTTTTGGTTGTTGGTGCCTCTTGGTTTAAAGTGTTTGGTGATTGGCACCTTCTTTTCTTGTATCCTCTTTTATTTAAAGATAAAAAAATAATGGGCTGACATCTATTAAGTGACAGTTATTAGAAGTTGTATTTGTATTTGTGTTTGGATGATGGGTATTCCATGTATATTGGTTGTTGAATCATGATAAATCTTCGTATCGTATGTTTGTTCGATCTTCATTTTCTTTCTGGTTTGTGATTTCATCTTTACCATAAACCCATAACACTACTCCTTGGCAATGTTCCCAGTGATGGATTGTTCTTCTTTGCCCAGCCCACATAAGAAGGTTTCATAGACAGTCATGGTTCAAGGAAGCTTAATCGGTGGCTAAAATTAGCCGGGGCTGGATTTGGCAAAACTCGTCAGATTCTGCCTAAACCGTAATAAAACGTTCGATTTTTGGAGTCGGGAGTCGGATTGAGGCAATTCCGAATCAGTTATCTGTTTTCGATTCCTTAATCCATATGTACAAACCAAATTCAATCACGTAACATGACTTAATCAAGGAGGTTCTTTTTAGAGAGACCAATATTTCATGTCGGAGGATTCAGTTTGATCCCTCATTCTCAGCCCATCTTGGCTGAAGGCATCGTTGGATTGGACCCTTGGAGGGTGAGAAATAGGCCAATAGAATACAGGCAGAAGTTTAACGGGTTAGGCCAGCCTCAACTCAAAAAAGTCTCAAATGGCCTGGTCCAAGCTTAATTATCCTGAAAACCTACCACATGCGAGCAGGTGATAATGTATTATGATGTGTGTGCACAAATCACAATACCAGGGTTGGATGCAAGGGTGTCAATCGGTTCAGTTTGATTTTTTGGTTTGGTTTCGGTTCAGTTCAAGATGTAATGAACATAAATCAAAATTGGATCGATTATTAATCTGTTTTAATTTTCCAAACCCAAATCGATTAGTTATCAGTCCATCGGTTCAGTTTGGTTTTTTGGTTTGGTTTTGGTTCAGTTCAAGATGTAATGAACATAAATAAAAATCAGACTGATTATTAATTTGTTTCAATTTTTCAAACCCAAATCGATTAGTAATTGGTTCGACTTATTTAGTTCTTAATCGATTTCTCATCTATAGAATTTTCTCTTTGTTGCATAACAAAGTAACATTTCCCACCCACCCACATACACATTAGAGAGGAATTGATGTTGTCCGTCAAAATTAATAGAAATTTAACGACAATGAGAGATGAAAAAGCACGAGAGAAAGAGACAATAAGAGATAAATTATAACATTCAATTGAACAGTTTATTCGATATATCAGTTTGTGGCCGATTAACATTCAATTGATTTAATGGTTTATTCAATTTATCGGTTTGTAGCGGAGTACCGATTGAGTTTTTTTTACTGATGGGCTTTAATTTGGTTTGTTAGGTATAAAATTGACACCCTTAGGTGGATGGGACCACATTGGTTTTTTTTTTTTTTTTTTTTTTAGATCAGGTTTCAACCGCCACTAAGAAGGCCGGATCCCTGGAAGAAGAACAGCCATATATAGGTGCGGACCACATTGGGTAAGGGGATAGGACATCGATACCAATATACCATAGTATCCAAGTGGGAGGGAGAGTCAAACCTCTGCCCTGCACAACCGGAACATGCTGCGGCCACTGCGCCAAAGGCAGCTCCGCCGGACCACATAGAGTTCGGCCGCAAGTAAACCCTAATTTTCAAGTTTCAATGCATTGTAGCACGATTGCTTCGAGCTTTTTGAAACAATAAATAATCCCTCTCTCTCTCTTCAGAGTTCTCTGAGATAATCTAGCCCACCATGAGAGTCCTATCTGCATTGATCCTCTTCTTCTTCCTGGTCCTCCTGTGGGTTATTGTAAGATCTGTGTACTATGTCATCTGGGTTCCATGGAGAATCCAACTCTACTTTCAGAAACAAGGAAAAGGGGGCCTGCTTATCGTCCGATCTTCGGAAATACAGTGGAGTATCGTGGACTGATCAAGGAAGCTCATTCAAAATCCATGGGGTTCAATCACGAGATTGAAAGGAGAGTCATCCCTGAATACCACAAGTGGTCGAGCATCTATGGCAAGACATTTCTGTATTGGTACGGATGGACACCTCGGCTTGCAGTAGCAGATCCGGAGATGATTAAAGAGATTTTGCTTAATACCAGTGGCTCATTTGAGAAGATCTCCTACAACCCTCATGGCTTCACTGTATTGAATGGTCAGATGTGGGCCAAACACAGAAAGATCACCAACCGGGCCTCTACTTGGATTTCTCTAATAAAGAGAAGCTGGGGCAGAAATCAAAACTGTAATTTATTCCCTTCAATTTTTTTTTGTTAAAATTCGTTCTCTGATAAAGGAGAAAAGAACACAGACTTCTCCTTCAAGCTAGGGTTTTGGCCAATGGAGGTAAGCTGTGCTGCATTCCTTTTGAAGAGCACGCCTTTGTGTTGGAAATAGGCTCACATTGTTTAAGACTGGAATCTTAGTTGCCTTATATATGCGGAGTCTCTCTATTTACAAATTTAAACTTTTTAAATGAAAACTTAATATGGTATTAGAGCTCAAAATCTTTGATTATGGTCATCCAAAAAAAAAGAAAAAAGACCACAATCACTCAAAAGTTGGACTACATTTGTCATGTATATTACTACCCAGGGTAGGAGCAACACCTAGAGAAGAGTGATGAGAATAATTTCACATTGCATATGTCACACCCCAATTCCGGTTGAATCAGAATTGTGAGTGAACGGTCTCCAAACCACAGTTCATACTAGGATCTCAATAGACCACGTCAACAAACCATTCCAAGCAGTCTAACGTAATCAGAGAATAATAAATAGCAGCGGAATTAATAGATAAAAGAACTGAGCTCTATATTATAAATAAAATAATATCCAAATTATTTCATCATTCACAAACTTAAATAATAAAATATTACAATGTATTGTTTTAAAATAAACCACCTCTACAAGAAAACACAGAATGAGCACTCGCATGATGCGTCATACTCGTCCTCTACTACCTGTGTGTCAATGGCAACGATTGTTCCGTACGCTGGGGCAGTCATGAAGTCATCAACTGTGTACCCTGTATCAAAATCTGAAAAGAAAGAATATATATTTGGGTGAGCTCACAACTTAGCTCAGTAAGTACAAAACCAATGCAACATACAAAATGCATGAGATAACATTACAATTTGGGTTAGGTATAACTTGCAAAATGCCATGGTAAGGTTTGGCGGTCACCGCACCTCCATGCACGAGAGTGTGAGCACACCAAGCAGTCAGACAACAATCCACACTACTGTTGTTGCCCCACATCACTCACTCTGGTATAGAGATAGAGCTAGAGTCTGGCGGTCAGGCAATAATCCACACTACCGCGTCCTCTCCCTTATACCCTACACCGTACCAATACCTAAACCCCTATTGGCAAGGGCTTGCAAGTGGGTTCCGTTTCTAACCAGTCCTATATGTCAATACAGTATTTATGGCCCTACCCCAGCACGACTCCCTAGGACATAGAGATAGGGCTCGAGTCTGGTGGGTAGGTTGAACCACAATCCCACGTCCTCCCCTTGATACCCTATTTGCACCAAGTCCGCTAAGATAAACGGCGATACGAAAGGTGTTAGTGTGAGGATATATCCAGGGCTCCACTCCCCTTCACATTCTACACACTAACTAAAAACATCCACATGCTTAAACAACCAGCATCCTAGCATATGAAATGCATGAACAGATAATAATAATTTAAACAACTAAAATGGCATGTGAAATGCACAAACACCAGACGATATACACAAATACAAATTAATCACAATGGTTTACTGTTATTTGATTATTTAAGGTTTGGGATTTTGTCCCTTACTTGACGCGTGATAACAAGTCTGCTGTGCGTCACAGGGTCCACTCACGCTGTCCACAGGTCCTACATGATCATACTTATAAGTTAGAATTAATTTATTAAGGTTACAGCTGATCAAAACCATGCTTGGCCAAGCAAACAGGGCTCGGTAAGCATACCGGTCGCGGTACCGGTCTCAGTAGAGTGAGACCGGTATGTCCTGCGGTACATACCGGTCTCACTCTAGAGCGAGACCGGTATGCGCCTGCGGTATATACCGTAGGCCTATACCGCAGGACATTACAGTCCAGCCGGTATGTCTTGCGGTATATACCGCAGAACCAATACCGCAAGACTTATTGTCCAGCGGTTAGGTCCAGCTGGTATGTCCGGCGGTATATACCGCAGAACCAATACCGCAAGACTTATTGTCCAGCGGTTAGGTCCGGCGGTTTGGATCCGAGAGCCCGATCTCGGATCTCCCTTCCCTGTCGGTCATCGGCTTGGTTTCTAGGATTTTTCCTAAACCATTCTAAGGTCCAAATACTCGTTTAGCCTTCTAGGTTTCGACTATAACGTCGCATCATACCTAGATTGGATCTTAATGAAAACTAGGGTTTATTGGAAGTCCTAGGATTTTGGATCGCTGCATCGTTTCACGGCTCCGATCCGAAATCCTATCATTACTAAGAGGGTTGAGCACTTACCGGTGTTTGTTGGATGGCGGCGTGCTCTTCCAATGGAAAATCTCTTTTTCTTGAGCGGTATCTTCCCTCCTTGCTCCTTCTCAGATCTCTTCCAGACGGCTAGGGTTTGGAAGGATCTAAGGAGGTTTAAGGTGCATATTAATAGTGGGAGACCGTTCTAGGAAGGTTTCCCACGGTTAGAAACTTTCCAAAATTTCGATTCAGAGAGTGGGACCCGCTGGAGTCCGTCTCCAGCCGTTATTGCACATACCGGTCGCACATACCGGTCTCGGACTCACTGAGTGAGACCGGTATGTAAACTTTACATTTTTACACATCGTTTCTCATATCTGGATCTCGTGGTTCGTCACCCGGCCTCGCCTTCTTGTCCGGTTATGATTTGAAGACCTGATACAATGTAAAAACCATGGTTAAACTGGATTTTTAGAACACGATTCTTACAGCATAAGACTAAACTTTAGGTGCCTTATATATATGTGAGTCCCTTCAGATACTTAGTTTGAATTTTTGAGATTGATACTTAACAGTTTGTGTATTGTAGGCATAAAACTCTTGTTTGGTTTTATGATTTCCTACATTAAGAGAGAGAGAGAGAGAGAGAGAGAGAGAGAGAGAGAGAGAGAGAGAGAGAGAGAGGGGAGGGAGAGAAATAAATTGTTTTATCTTCCTCTCAAATTTACTTTGAAATAGCTTTTTCTTAATGTGCTTTTAATTTCCACAAAAAATAATAGTCACATCATCTATCCTGGCCTGATATTGGACCCAGAAGCTAGGCTAGGATTGGGCAGTCCAGGCCTGATATTGGGCCTAGATGTTCGCGGAATGGGCAGTCCAGGCCTGATACTGAGCCTGACTAACAAGGCCCATATATCTATATAAAATATATATAATGTATGTCTTTACGTACATTATATAGATATTACCAAAAAAAAAAGGTACATTATATAGACTATTGATTAGGTATCATATTGGACATATATCATAGACCATTGATTTTTTGCAGAATGTAACATGCAAATGTCTTAAATCTGGCCAGCTCTGCCTGCCTTTCAGAGCCTGGCCTCGCTTGCTACTACCTGTTAAGGAATTTTCATTCCCAATATGGGCAACTTTGGCTGCATTTCCCTTGCCTCGCTGCGCATGAAACATTAGCGAAAAAATGGGCTTAAAAGCTCGCGGTTTGTGGTGGTTCCTAAGCTCAATCAACCACTAGTGATGATTCCATCGTTACCAACTATTCTCTTTTCTGAAAAGTTTCAGTGAACCCCCTTAGGGAAACCTTTTTGTTCTTTCACGCAAAAAGCTGGTTTGTCTTGCTTGGCAACCACACATTATTTAATTAAATTTAATTTTCTCCAGATACGTTCTTCAAAAAGTTCGATTTGTTCGGCTGGCAGTTTGTCATGATCTGGGGAGTGAGGGAACCTGGATTGGTCCACACTCCAGACTTTCCGGTTCCACCCCCTAAATGTAGCAGTGGAGCACCCAGACGGCCATATCATATGAATTATGGATTCAAATCGTCTCCTCCCTCTACTTTAGGAAGGAGGGAGACGTTCCCGTTGGATAGCCGACACGTGACTTATGATGGAAAAAAAAAAAGAAGTGAGGTAACAGTCCATTGAAGATGACATTTTCAAGCCCCATATCCACATCAAGGGGCCAATATATACCAGGGTACCCTCAGACCCATTCGAATGGTTTAAAAGCTACTCCAAAGCTCAAAGCCAGACCCAATTGATTCTCTCTGATCCTCACCATGAATCTCCTATCTGCTCTGATCTTCTTCTTCATCCTCCTCCTCCTGTGGGTTATTGTAAGATTTGTGTACTACGTCGTCTGGGTTCCATGGAGAATCCAACTCCACTTCCAGAAACAAGGAATAAGAGGCCCTGGCTACCGTTGGATATTCGGAAACACAGCAGAGATTCATGGATTGATAGCTGAGGCTCAAGCCAAGATCATGAGCTTCAATCATGAGATTGAACATAAAGTCGTCCCTCTCTACCACAAGTGGTCGGCCATCTACGGCAAGACATTCCTGTATTGGTTTGGATGGAGAGCTCAGCTTGCAATATCGGATCCTGAGATGATTAAGGAGGTTTTGATTAATACCAGTGGCTCATTTGTGAAGGTCCCCCTCGACCCTCAATCTAAGCAGCTAACGGGAAACGGTCTCCCTAGATTGGAGGGTGAGACCTGGGTGAGACACCGAAAGATCTCAACCCAGGCCTTCACTTTGGAGCGAGTAAAGGTCCTCTCTCTATCTCTCTCTCTCTCTATTTTTAAATCCGATATTATACATTTTTTTTGGGGTAAAGAATCCGATATTATACATTCATCTTATAGAATGGTTGATTAGGTGGTAAGTACCATACTCTTATCTTTTTATATTGGGTTATAATATGAAAGTGGGTTGTCATTTCTTCTTGTGTTTGATGCATTAATTTTGGCATATTACCTATCCAAATAAGACAGCTTATCCAGGTGGTTAAAATAGTCAAATCTCATCCCTCCAGGTGTGATGCAATATGGTAATGCTTGACTTATGAGTTATGACCGTCGGGTTCCCCACCATGAAGCTTGGGTTACATCCTCTCATCTTTTTTATCTAATTGTGAAAAGAAACATTTAAAATATCAGTTACTTATGTAATTCGAATTCGAGAATTATTTAGAAGGAGAATCATTTGGAATGAGTCGTTTCAATAATTTAAGAATTCGATCAAAGATGCGGTCAGAAAAGGAAACTTAAAATAAAATTCGAATTCGTTTCGATTCGAGAATTATTCTTTTGTCAAAAAAAATCAGAAGAAAAATTCAGATTTTAATTTTTAATATTTGGTGCTTCTATCAACCAATTATTACACATGCATAATATATAAGTGACATTAGAATAATATTTAATTTATAAATAACAATATAATATATAATAGATGAGTATGTGTGTATAACGGTGGATTTGTTAGATTTCATTACAGGATATAATATAGATCATTAGATTTTATTATGATTGCAATACCAATCTAATGGAACTGATTTTCATAAAATCAAATATTTTCATAAATTCATCTAATCATCCTCATGAAATCCATATCTTTTTCATGTTCGTTAATTACTTCCTCATGGTTATTATAATATTATTTTTAAACTCATATTTAATCCCAATTGAAAAAGTAGACAAAAGTAATGACTTGTTTTGTATTATGGTATATATGATTTTTATACTCATATTTAATTCCACGTTGTCGAACAAATTAATGATTTGCTTTGTATTATGATTTGATTTTCATAATATTTAATTTCACATTCAAAAAAAAAAAAAAAAAAATGAAATTAATGTTCTGTTTTATATTATGATGTGATTTTTAGACTTATAATTAGTCTTATATTGGAAAAGATGCAAATAGTTATGGTATTAAGTTTTTTTTTTTTTTCAGAAAACTTTATTTGAAAATAGTAGTTAAGGCAATAAGTCCTCCATTAGAATAATAATAGTTTTTTTTAAGTATAAGAATTATTCGGTATAATTCGGATTTGAAAAAATTATTCACGATATTTATTTCTAGACAAAAAAAAATGCGAGAATTTTAAAGAATCATTAAATATAATTCGAATTCGGGAAAATTATTCGTATTATTCGATTCGAAAGAATAATTCATGAATAATTCGAAGAATTAAATAACTATGATACTTACTCATAAAAAAAGATCTTTAAATAAGGAGAAGGTCCTCGATGCTAGTTAGGAACCCACCAACGAGAGCTGGCAACAACAGTCCTTTCAATAGGGAGAATGAGTGAGTGTGTCAATTAATTATTACAAGGATTAGTTCAGTTGGTAAGTTATGAGTTCAACTCTTCTTCAGGTTTACCTCAAAGAGATCACGATCTCTTCCTCTTCAAGTCAACTTTTTCATCATTGGTATATGACATCCAATGATCTTTTGGAGAGAACCCTTTCATGGATAAATAACCCCACATACTTTCTCTTCTCAAACATACACAAGACGGGATAGATATCTAGCTTTGCCATTTGAAGGATCAATGGGGAAAGTGCAAATTGTTTTCCCAATTTTATTATATTAGGACAACGAAAAGCGGTACGTTATTTTTTTTTATTGGTCCTACTCTATTTTATACTATTTGCTAGAATGGGTAATAGGTGCAAGAGAAGAGGCACGAACTTGAAACATACTTCTCGGCCCATGTTTCACCAAGTAAAGGGTCAATCATCCGTCCAAACGGGTGTTTACTTTCTTTAGGTGTATAGGGGAGGTGATGAAGAGCATGAAATATCTTGGATCCTAATGTTAGAATATTATAAGTTTAGGGTTTTAATGAAACCCATTACAATAGTGTGTTGGGTTTGATAATTCAAATGCTAAACATTAAATTATCGGGTCTCAAGTTTGGGTTGAATTATCAAATTTGAAAATAATCCAAACTTATTACGCGTCAATCAATTCCCAGAATTTTAGTATTAATGCCCCCCCGAGGGTTGGGTTTGATAATTCAAAAGCTACATTAAATTATCAAATTTAAAAACATAAACTATTAGGTAAAGAAGTCCAATTAGTATATGAGGACATTTAAAATCCAAAAGTTTTTCAAGTTCGATTATTCCCAATATAGCTAGCATTGCTAAAAAGGATCACTTTCATGACCACTTTCGATTTTACTTGCGCTAGTGTATTTTTTTTTTTTTTTGGGTAAAGTTAGCTAGTGTATTCAATGTCATAAATTTTTTTTTGGTGATTATTCAATGTCAAATTGAGTGTATTCAATGTCATAAATTTTTTTTTGGTGATTATTCAATGTCAAATTGAGTTACTACAGTGTCCTCTATCTCAACCATTTTGGGCCAAGTTCTTTCTTTTCAAGTGAGTCGTGGAGATATGAAGCTTTTATTTATTTATCTTTGTTTATTTTTCACTCTTGTCTCACCCTTTCTATTTTTTTGGTAGTTTATTTATGGAACAATGGAATGTGATGTTTTTGAAAATAATGGAAAAAATCTAACTCATTCAATTTTCATTTTTCTTTTAAATTCTAAACTATCTGTTTTTTTAGAGAATGCACAGTAGTGTTTAGAGTACAAGTATAAATGCATGGACATACACGAGATGCATGCTAATACAAAAGAGATATTTACTTGAATTAGACCTTAAAATTTGACATGTTTCAGATAAATCATATTATCTCAATCCCACATTAGAATTGATACATCATCTACCTATGTGATACAATAGATTTTTTGTAGTATTTGGAAAAACAATATCCTTCTGACAATAATAATTTATCGTTTTTTACATTCATTAGATATTTCCTTATTATTGCAGGGTTGGGTGCCAGAAATTGTAGCTAGCACTTTGAAAATGTTGGAGCAATGGGAAAAAAAAAGGGATGGAAGAGAGGAATTTGAGATTGATGTGCAAAAAGAAATGCACAATCTCACTGCTGACATCATCTCACGTACAGCTTTTGGGAGTAGCTATAGCCAAGGGAAGCACATCTTTCAATTGCAAGAACAGCAAACACACCTTGTCTCACAGTCTCTTGGAAGCGTTTACCTTCCTGGGTTCAGGTGACTCACCTCACATTGTCAAGCTATATATATTACGCAATTCATGTCTCATAAATGCTTTGTTTCACCACTCATTGTATTCATAGGTTTCTTCCCACAAAGAAAAATAGAACGAGATGGGCACTGGACAAGGAAATTCGAGAGTCATTACGGAGGTTAATTAAGATCAATAGTGAAACCAATGAAAACTCCAAAAATCTACTTGGGCTAATGATGTTTGCAAGCAAGAATCAAGAAGAAGGGCTAGGAGTGGAGGAAATCATAGATGAGTGCAAGACATTTTATTTTGCAGGGAAGGAAACAAGTGCTAACCACTTGACATGGGCTCTTCTCCTTCTAGCATTGCACCAAGAATGGCAGTGTAAAGCACGAGAAGAAATCGACCGTGTGTGTGGTGCCACCGGCCTTCCAATTGCAGAGAATTTGAGCGAGCTCAAGATGGTGAGTTTCATACATTTCTAATTCTCATTTTTATGGATAGAGATATCAAGTGATAGAATAAAGGAGATGGATACCTTAAGTTGAAAAAACCAAATCAAACAATTGAGCAACATCTAATATTAAGTCTAATGCCATGATTCCACCATTATCATCAACATTCCAAGTTATTAACTAAGGTGAACCATTGCATTAACAGGTACACATGATACTAAATGAAACACTCCGTCTCTACCCTCCAGCAGTTGTGATGATGCGGCAGACGAACAAAGATGTTAAGTTAGGATCTCTAAGTATACCTGCCTATACACAACTTTATCTAGCCATGACCGCTGTTCATCATGACGTCCAGCTATGGGGTGAGGATGCTAACAATTTCAATCCGCTGAGATTCAAAGATCAAAGAAAGCACCTAGCTTCATTCTTTCCATTTGGGTTAGGTCCAAAGATCTGTGTGGGTCAGAATTTAGCAGTGATAGAAACTAAAATTGTTTTAGCAGTTTTAATCCGTAAATTTTCTTTTATAGTTTCTCCATCATATGTCCATGCCCCTATGCAGTTTTTGACAATGCAGCCTCAATATGGTGCTCAGATTCTCTTCAGAAAGATCTGATTTATGTTATTGTATGGTGATTATATCAGTTAACTAAGAATAAGTCCTCCCTCTTAAGGACTCATTGAGAATGTGATTTTGTTTTCAGATTTTCAGAAGTCCTTTTATATAGATTTCAAGCTTGCATCTTCAGGCCCAACGAAGGTTCTAAATTCGGGTATCGGACACATTATTGGTCATCTTCAATCCATGGTGTACGGATCTAATGAAAAACTGAAACATGATCGATACTATATATAATAATATTAAAACAAAACCAAATCGATAATTCGAAACTGAATATTTTAACCATAGGCCCAACTCCAAACCATGTGAATGATCATCCAATCATGAGAAGTAACGAGTTATTACTTCCCTAGGCCATTCTTTGGAACCGAAGCTGATCCATTAAGATGGTCCGAGTTGACTGAAACTTATTCATTAAGGGCTCGGTTTGGGCTCGGTTTGGGTTATATTGGATCGACTCAGTTCGTGTTACTGGGCCGTTCCAGATTTGACACCCTTACCCATTAAGTTAGTTCGAGAAAAACCTAAACTGAATCAAACAGAACCCAAAATTTCCTTATTGGACAATAATTGGGCTTGAGGCCTTTCACAATAGTTAATTTCCGTCTTAAATGTTTATTCCAGTCGCAAATACCTTTTAACAATGGTAAGTTTCCATTGTAACAGTGTCGTATATAGAGGCTTCGTAACATTAAAGACAAAAATTGGCGACCGTTTGAAAAAATGTTATTCGAGACGGTTTATTAATACCGTCGCATATTAGTATTAACTTTTCTACGACGGAATTCTATTACCATCGTAGATAAAGTATTTACCATGGTACTTAATTGTCGTAAAAAGACGAGGATGTTAGTTTTAATGTCGGTTTATAAACACCATCGTCAAAATGCTTTCTTTAAAAAAAATACATAAAATTAAAATTTTTTTTTCTTATAACACAAATTCCTATAAATATTTATATTTCCAAACATTACCTGTAAATATCCACATTCCACACATCACATACATCATGTACAATAAACATAAATTCAAATTTTCATATAAGAATTCTAAAATACAATGAACACCCCGCCATTACAGAACATCAAAATTTCTATAAATACATTGTCATAACAGCAGTTCTAAATATTTGAATAATTATGGATTACATATGACACGTAACTTTCTGCCACAAGGCATTTTATAGGTGGGTGCAAGGACTCACTCATCTTCGTGGGAACACATAGGGCTGAGATTGCTGAAGCTAGAGCTACTGAGGCAGGAAAGGTGGGAGCAGAAGACTAAGCTTGTGGAAGTTGATATTGCTTGAGGTGAAGTTGGTTGCATCATAACAATAGGAGCCTGTGGCACTTCTTCTTTTTTCCTTATTATGATCTCATAATTCCATTGACCAAGGTAAATTGATTGTTAACCAAATCCCTGTTTATTTGGTCAACAAACTTACCAGAATTAGTTTAAATGTTCAAAAAATTCATGATTGACAAGCAGAATAATAGCAGAGAATACCTAAATCTATACTCAATCAAATTGAAGAAACAAATAAAAAGGGGGAAGGGAGAAAATTCTACCCCTCTATCCCCCAAAAAGAAAACTCTTCATAAAAAAATTAGTTTCCAAGGAAAACAAAACACCAAACCATTTGTATTGTTGTCGCACCAAACTGGACTAGTCTTTAGTTTGATCGGATCATCTGCACAAGAAAGAAATGACACCATAGTGTTGGTCGGTTGGTTACGGCCTTTGGCTATTCCAATACCTAAGTTAGTTCGAGGGACAAGCAGAATGGAACAGACAAAGAAGACTGTCCTTTTCTTAAGGTGATTTGGGTAGCAAACTTGCTTTGAGCTTATAAGCTTTTGTTTTTTCCTGTCTTTACCTGCGTCCGCTTTGTCAATTTATAGGCTAGGAGTGACCTGGATATGGATGCTGGACATGCCCTCTGTTGTGGTGGAATGTCCTCTCTTGGAGCGTGATCTACGCTTGCTGGTTTAGGGATTAAGTGACCCTGTGCTGACTTACAAGACAGTTGGCTCTCTTGTTAAAATTCCGTTGATTGCTCCATAGTCAATATGTTGAGAATCTTGTCACCTTTATCGGGGATTCTCGGGGTGGGGCCCCTAATCAAGCTTTCATATCCAGTTGGCAAAAGATGGGCAAACTTATCCAAAGGGGTCCATCTTTGACGAAGCACCGAGACCCTTGGCCTTGTAGAGTCCTGAGGCTCCGAGGTTCCCTTGATGGTGAGGGGTAGAGGCCTTCATAATGGCGAAGCATCGAGACCTTCATGGTTGCGAGGCTCCAGAGCATCGAGGCCTTCATGGTGGCGAGGCTCTGAGGCGCTCATATGGAGAGGTGTCGAGGCCTTCATGATGGCGAGGCGTCGAGGCGTCGAGGCCTTCATGAGGGCGAGGCTTCGAGGCCTTCACCGTTGTTTTGTCTTTCGAGGCTGGATCAAGCCCATTATCCGAGGCTCCCAGATTGGGCTGTTTGTCTTGGGCCCTTATACTGGATTGGCGTAATTTTGAACGTTCCCCGTAAAGACTTGGGCTCTGGTGTATATGTTTTGAAACTTGATTGGGGGAGACACCTTCCCCCGTATCATGTATAACCCGTTAACTCCATCCTCTTCTGAGTTGACATGAAAAATTTATTGAACTGCATTAAAATTTATTGAACTACACCAAGGCAGCATTATTTATCTTACCACCTTGTCCATCTGATAATCAGATCTAACCTAGAAGGCCATAACCTTACAGAGGTCAAAGAATTAATTCATACAATTAAAATTACAGGTGCAAATACACAATTAATTGATAAACCCATCAACGGTGATTGAGAACCTAGTAGGGACTAGGAGCAACCTAGTGATCCAGCTCATTTATGGTATTATTCCCTCATTTTCTTTCACCTGGTTTTCCTTCTTCACCCAAGATGAAGGAAAATTTTCTCTTGTTTTATTTGCAATGAAATAATTATCCAATAATTTGATCAAATTCATTAAAGAAAATAAAAATAAAATGACCTACTTAAGGAAATTACTTAAGGTGCAAAGAAAATCAGCAAAGCTTAATTATGACAAAAGGCCAAAAAAAGATTGACGTAATTAACAGAGAAGCAAACATTTGCAAAACTTGGGGCTAAAGTCAAATGCTCACCAATCTCCCTTTGGAGAACTGCATTTGAATCTGTGGGAGGACGGTCATATGTATACTCCCAAAACATCTATCTTCATTTCCAAATGTCAAGGAGAATATGTGGAGAAAGTAATTTGTTCAAGCAACCCATAGGAAGTTCATAGCTTAAAGATGCATGGTGAATAGAGAGAACTCAGTAAGTTCAATTTGAGACCTTCATTGTGTAATTCAGTACTCATAATTATTAAGATTATTTTGAGAACAATGTCACAAGAAATGTACACCATGTACAGAAAGCTTATATGATATTTTTTAAATATGCAAACAATATGTTCTCTAATAAAAGAAAATACAAGATGAACTCACAAGAGAGAAAGCCTTAATTTTATTTTTCTTCTCGAAAATAGAAAAAGAGACTAGCTTGACAAGATTCCTAATTCAAATTGATTCAACCTAGTGCAAGCACTACATAAAATTAGTAGGGAGAGCAGTATTAAAGGCACATAAACCTACAAATTTTATTCACTGCGTCGTTCTTGTATTAATTGAGTAAACTATAAATTTCAAATCTCCCTCTTTCGGTATTGCCTCCCTCTTTCGTTGTGTTTCATCTTCCTTTATAAATATTATAAAAATTTAGAAATATAATCTTATTTATTTATAAGAAAGAAACTATAAATTTCAAATCTAGAGTGGTGGTGGGACCAACTAAGATGTATTTCGTCTGACCCGACCTCAGAGTCTTCCTTCCCGACCTATTTGACTCTCTAGCCGTAGTTATTTAGGTTCTGAAAGAGATTGAAGAGATTGAATTTCTCCCGAAAACACACGAAACAAAGATATGAACTGGATAAATGGAAATGGAAAAGAGATGTTTCCAATTAATCAAATCAGAAGCCATTTGAGATATTTAGGATGCCGAGACTCCATCTGAGCAAACCTCTCATCCGTTGCTTGTTTCTGTTGAGTCATTTTATTCTTCAAAGCTAAGATTTCTCCGTGTAATTCCTCATTCTCCTTAGTCAATCTTAAGTGTGTATTGCCACTGTCCCATGTATTTCTTTAGGAGTAATTCCAAAGCTGACCTTCCACACTCGACCATGTGTATCTTTTTCCTACAACAGTTGAGAAAATTGACACCTTCACTAAGTTGTCATTATGTTGCTCTTTAGATTTATCATTGAGACGACCTTCCATCTCAACCTACAAAAGACTACATTAAGGGATTTCAAATAACATCATAATAAAATGAAGACATCGTTGAAAAATTTCTTAGGTACTGTTACGGTCGGAAATCACCCGTCGGTCTGTAATCCGATCAACTTGCAATCACAGAGATGAGACAAAGGAGTTGGGAGACTAAGCCCTGGGTACACTTCGATGCCTAAGTCAGATTCCCAATGTAAACAGTCAAGAGATAGCAGGAAGCTATCTCCAGTTTAGAGAAAGAGGGGAGCAATGAGAGAGTTTGAGCGTATGAGAGATTTGAGAATGAATGGCGAGATTGTGAGATGAGATTTACCTTGAGGGATCGTCCTCTACTTATAAAGATTGGGAAGAAGCATGGAGGTACCAGGATTCAGGTAAGTAGATCGCCAATAGGACTGCCAAGTATCGCTCTGAGGGACACCCAGGTCATAAACTTCGAGTAGGAGTGGGAGACTGTAGCCAAGGAACCTAAGTCGGTCAACAGTAAGAGTGACACGCGTCACCACACAGATAGTCGTATGATCGTGACGATCGGCATCGTATCGTGCTAGAAGAAGGACTCCTCTGATGTGACATAGTTGCCTTAGGACTCTGACCTCCGACCAAGAATTGTAACCGAATAGGTCTATACCTCCGACCAGCACCGTGTCCTAACAGGACTGTAACTCCGAACGGTAGAAGCCGAGTGCACCACATCATTCGTGGTCGGCTTTGAAGATAATGGATGCCACGTGTAAGATTTTAAGTGGATAATGTTTTTCCCACATAACAAGTACATATCATCTTTTCTTCCTTGATGTGGGGTCAAAAACAGTTCCATCCTTCCTATTATATGTTGCTTTGAATAGATCATAAGGGGAGGGATTCAACCCTTCTAGGTGCTTCAAACGCTGATGAGAAAATTTAAAAATTAGCAAAGGAAATATATTTTGGAGTAATCTGTAACAATATTAGTAAGTTTTTATTATGTATCACTGCTTCTCTCGTACACAAGCATACAAATTCTTTTTGGTCGATTTAGTCATGTGTTGACCCTTTCTATTTTTTGAATTGCGGAACGCCATGGCCTACCAATTTTCAAACAAAATAGTGAATGCTTTAATTACTTTGCATATTTGGAAATCTTATGTTAAAATTAAATAGGAATAGATACTTTAGACTCATCGTTATTCCACTCATTTAGGAGGTAATTCCATTGCTCACTATTCAGACAATTACTAGGGTTCCGCAAGTGAGTACTTGAGAGGTTACAACGGGTGTAATACTATCTTCGTAAGTACTTGTGAGGTTACGGCAGGGTTGAATAACCATCGTATATACGATAGGTAATAAGTACCTGTATATGATGGTTTGTCTTACCCGTCATTAATAAGTACTTAATAACGATGGTTTTCATGTCCCGTAAAAATGCCGTCGCAAATACCCCATATTGTTGTAATGGTATAGAATAAAACTGAACTTACACCAAAACCGAATCAAACCATTGACACCCTAATAGTGTATGTGTGCATATGCACATGGCAGTATAGCACTTTAGCAACATGGCTAATGGTATATGTGTGCACATGCACATAGCAGTTAGCACTTTTGTAACGTGGGCTTGGAGCACGAGTTCAGCCCATAGTTAGTTAAAACGGGAACGGCAAAAAAACAAAACGGGACGGAACGGGTTTTAAACGGAGCAAAACAAAAATGGTACGGTCAAAAAAACGGTCAAAAATTTCGAGAACGGCAAAAAAACAAAAACGGCCGGACGGGTTTTAAACGGATCGGATATAATACGGACGGTGAAAAACGATAATATACTCCCATAAATTGAAGAATTATATTAATGAAACATGTAAATCTATTGGAAAGTTATACCTAAATCAATAGGAACAGATGACATTTATGAAGTGTTCGGTCATAAAATGGTGAGAATTATCATCTTCATCAAGAGTTAATTGATATTTTATGTTTGTCCAAGACTTTAAGCATAAACCCATATGAAGAGAGAGAGAGAGAGAGAGATCAATGGTGGCTTACAATATACAATTGTTATGACCCATAACTCACACCCCACCCTAACAAGTAATAAAGTAATGAGTTTATAAACAATTATGAGGAAGTGGCAGCCTTGAATCCCACATCGATTACATGTAGAAAGTAATAAGAATATTAAACAATATGGGATTAATCGATTCATTATTTATTAAAGATGCGGCAGGTTAAAAATACGTTAAAATAGCGGTTAGGTGCACGTTTTAAACGGGTTTTAAACCGTAAGGCTTGGAGCATGGAGTATTTTAAAGTATTTTTGAGATCAATACGGCAATACGCCTATGTTGGCAGGCCGGCGCAGGGTTCACGGCTTAGACCTATAGCAGGATTGGCTTGGAGCACAAGTTCAACCGCCTATGAAACCTTACAGCAGGGTTGTTGGCGTGGAGCACAAGTTCAGCCGCCTGTGTGTGCACATAGCACTGTAGCAGGACTGGCCTGGGCACAGGGAGTTCGATCGGCCCCCTATAAAAAGCTGGATCAGTGCATGGTAGTTGTAGCAGTTTTTGAAACTATAATTCCTTTTCTGGAGCTCTTTCTCTCTCTTATTCACCACCATGATTATCCAATTTGCTTTGATCTTCTTCTTCCTTCTTCTGTGTGTTATTGTAAGATCTGTGTACTACGTTCTCTGGGTTCCATGCATGGAGAATCCAACTCCACTTCCAGAAACAAGGAATAAGAGGGCCCGGCTACCGTCCAATCTTCGGAAACACATCGGAGTATCATGGACTGTTCATGGAGGCTCTATCCAAATCCATGGCCTTCAATCATGAGATTGAAATAGAGTAATCCCTAGATACAAAAAGTGGTCGGATATCTATGGCAACATATTTCTGTATTGGATCGGATGGAGACCTCGGCTTGCATTAGCTGAACCGGATATGATTAAGGAGGTGTTGCTTAACGCCAGTGGTTCATTTCAGAAGATACCCTCCACCCCTAATAATAAGCTGCTCACGGGAGATTACGCATTGGATTGGAAGGTGACATGAGGGCCAGGCACAGAAAGATAACCAACCAAGCTTACAACTTGGGGCGAGTAAAGGTCATCTCTCTCTCTCTCTTAATTCTATAGCGATTAGATATCACACGACATACCTAATCTATGTTTTTGTGACGTTTAAAAAATAAACATATCATTTGTCCACATGTTAGAGAGTAGAAGTCTTGCGACATGTTTGAAAAAATAATGACATTTGTCATCATAATAATTCGTATTATTTTATTTTCCTAAAAATAATTAAATGTTAAATTGTTAATAGTCAAGAGATCATTTATCTATAAAAAAAAGTTCAAATTAAAAGGAGAAGGTTCTTGATAATTAGTGAGGACCCACGAGGAAGGGGAAAATGAGGAGTGAGAGTGTGGCATAGCTTCTATCACCAACTCATAGTTACATTTTTCACATAGTGAGGGCTACATCAGCATCCCAAGCTATTTCCCTTTACCATTCGAAAAAACCTAATTCTTTTATTGGAGAAGTTGCTTCGTGATGCGTAAATATGCATCCAAATATTTATTCCATTACTTTGTTTCAAGGTAAATATTCTTAGAGGTGGCTGTGTGAACTATGTGATTCACATCATCCTCCCAGTGGTTTTGGGAGGACGTGGCGGCCTTACTCGGATGGTCGCCATGTGATTTTCGGGTAAATCCTACACCCACATCTTAGCTGATAATCCCTGTCGGCTCAGTTTGTTGGCTGAGTGTCGACTAGGACGTGAGTCTCATATTCACCTGAGAGCCATGTGACGGCCATCCTCCCAGAACCATTGGGAGGAGAGGATGTGGATCCGTGAACTATGCCTCTTATAATTTAATTTTTATTTATCTTTTAAAATCACACCAAAAGAAAATTGTTAGAAGGCATATTCCACGCAATTCAAAATTACTTCTACTTCTACTTCTGTTTTATTTCCACGCAGTTTAGGTTGAAGCATGTGTACTAATACTTTAAACTTTATTGTGCATTTTTCAACTCAAAACCATTATAGGGTTTTATGGTGGTGGATGTTGCAGGGCTGGATGCCAGAAATTGTAGATAGCACATTGAAAATGTTGGAACAATGGGAAGAAAAGGGAGACGCGCGGAAGAGAGGAATTCGAGATTGACGTGCACAAATATTCACAACTGACATCATTTCACGTACAGCTTTTGGAAGTAGCTACAGCCAAGGGAAGCATATCTTCCAATTGCAAGAAAAGCAAATTCACCTTTTCTCACAGGCTATTCGAAGCATTTACATTCCCGGGTCCAGGTGATTCTCAGTATGGTTTTAGGTATTGGGATCGGCTCTTGGTACCAGCATAGACTGATACCAATCTAATACCTAATACCTTCGTTTTTTTAGTACTTTAAGTATCAATTAGGCGTCATTTTGTCGTTGGTTCCATACCGATCCGATATTGGTCCCGTATCGGTTTTCAGAGTGACCTTTCTCACATTCTCAAAGTATATATTGCTCAATCCATGTCTCATAAATGTTTTGTTCAACCATGCATCATATTCATATAGGTTTCTGCCTACAAAGAAAAATAGAACGAGATGGGCATTGGAAAAGGAAATTCGAGAATCAATACGGAAGCTAATTAAGATCAACAGTGAAACCAATGAATACCCAAAAAATTTACTTGGGCTAATGCTGTCTGCGAGCAAGAATCATGAACGAGATGAAGATGGACTAGGAGTGGACGAAATCATTGATGAATGCAAGTCATTTTACTTCTTAGGGAAAGACACAAGTGCTAACCATATGACATGGGCTATTCTCCTTCTAGCATTGCACCAAGAATGGCAGAGCAAAGCACGAGAAGAAATCGATCGTGTTTGTGGTGCCAGTGGCCTTCCAACTGCAGAGAATTTGAGCGACCTCAAGATAGTGAGTTCCATACATTTCTAATTTTCATTTTTATTGTTTTCAAAGGTCTAATGTCATGATTCCACCATTATCATCATCATCCCAAGTTATTAATTAAGGTGTATCATTGCATTAACAGGTAAACATGATCCTAAACGAAACACTCCGTCTCTATCCTCCAACAATTTTGATGTTGCGACAGACGAACAAAGATGTTAAGTTGGGATCTCTGAGTATACTTGCCTATACACAACTTTATCTAGCTACGATCGCTGTTTATCACGACGTCCAACTATGGGGTGAGGATGCTCACAAATTCAATCCGCTGAGATTCAAAGATCAAAGAAAGCATCTAGCTTCATTCATTCCGTTTGGGCTAGGTCAAAGGATTTGTATGGGTCCGAATTTAGCATTGATTGAGTCTAAAATTGTTTTAGCAGCTATAATCCGTAAATTTTCCTTTATAGTTTCTCCATCATATGTCCATGCCCCTATGCAGTTTCTGACATTGGAACCTCAATATGGTGCTCAGATTCTCTTCAGAAAGATCTGATTTATGTTCTTGTATGGTGACTACGTTATTGTTCTTGATGATGTTTTTTCTTTGTTGCAGTAATTTTTTTTTTTTTGTTCCTCATACTCTGAGGCCCATCTTTTGGTTGTTGTTGGTTTAAAGTGTCCAGATTTTGGTGGCAATTTGCACCTTCTTTTCAAGAAGTTCATATGTACTTGTATCCTCTTTTACAGTAATAAAACACCCGATTTTTGGAATCGGGATTGGAATCGGGAATCAGATCTAGACAATTCTGAATCGGTTATTTTGTTTTCAATTCCTTATCCATGTATATAAACCAATTAGTTGCGTCATGTAAAATTCTATGTACATAACATGCAAAATTTCAAAACCAAATTCAACCACATAACTAGACTCAATCAAGGAGGTTCTTTTTTAAAGAGACCAATACTTCATTTCGGAGGATTCAGTTTTGACTCTCATTCTCAGCCATCTCGGCTGAAGGGCATCGTTGGATTGGACTTACTTTGGAGGGTGAGAAATGGACCATACACAGAGCAGGCAGAAGTTTAACGGGGTGGGCTAGCTCAGCCCCAAATAGGTCGGTATTGGCATAGGTGTGAACCCCATTAGGTAACAGAGATAGCAGTCATACTTCTCCCCTAAAACAATCTCCCTCTTTTCACCAAAAAAAATAATAATAATAATTCTCCCTCTCTCTATATATTTTTAATTCTGATATATGTACATCTTTTATAATTAAAAAAATTAAAAATAATTCATCTATATGTACTTGTATCTTTGATCTCATCATTGTTCATATCCAGATTTCATATTGTATTAATGGTGATGAAATCTCATAGAAAATATATGTACAAGCACATGATCCAAAGTCTAAAAAATTTATATTAGATCGATCCTTCCAGCGGATCCAACGGCAAGAGACGATAAACATGTGGGATCATCTCCAGCCGTTGGATTGGCGCACTGGAGAGGAATCCAGGTCCCCATTAAAGTGGGCCATTGTTTCCTCTTGTCTTTTTTCCCATCAAATATCACCTGTCCAGATAAGACTTTGTTTAGTCAAGTCGTTAAAATAATCAAATCTCCACTTCACATGTTAAAAAGTGTAGGGTAAATCTCAATGGCACCTGATTCTGTGTCATAGAGATCTGACACCTCAGAGAATAACTCCAAGTTATCGAGTCATTATCCTTTTTAATTGTTGGATCTTTCAATCGAGGATCTAGCAGTCTCTTTTTAACTCGATGTGTCTATCAATACATCGATAGATACGTCTGATTAAAAGAGACCGCTGGATCCTCGATTGAAGATCCAACAATTGAAAACGATAATAACCCCAAATTACCCATGTCACTCTCTATTTACAAATTGCATCCTATCTCTTATTCTTTTCCCTTTTTGGTCTGACTTGTGATGTAACAAGTCAGTATCACAGAGACTGATCTAAAAATAGAAAAGAAAAGTTAATTGCCACCCAACTAGGTGTCAACAAGACTCTCACCGAGGGAGTTTAATCGTTCAATCTAAGATGTGACAACCATTCTCCTAGAATATCAAAAGTACTCCTGCCTACCTTGCCTACCTTGGATAGGAATCGAATCCTTTCCTGCGGTAGGAGAATCCTACGATTGATCCAAGGGTTAGAAATTAGTCGGTCAGTCTATCAATACATTGGGAGGTGGGCAGACTGAAATCCCCCTTGACAGGCGGTAGGTCGACAAGAGAGGATTTCTACATCCTTGTATATATTTGTTTTCATGACAACCAATGAGCAAGCATTAAAAGGGATTGAAGACAACATTACAGGTGAAATAAAGCCCGATCAAAATAATAATCAAAAAAATCTTTCAGTTTTTTTTATTTTCAGGGAAATTTTATTAAGAATATTTAGTCTTTCTACTTGACATTTAGTGGTGTCAACCTTTTTTTCCTTTTTTTTTTTTTTTTTTTTATTTTTTTATGGTAATTCTCCTTATTGCTCACTCATTGGATCATCATGAAAATAATTTTGGTATTTGAGACAGAGGGATGGAGTTTTGCATCATCCAAAGGATACTATGCTCCGACGTCAATTGCTATTATATCTGGTGTCAATAAGAATATCCCAAAACAAAAATGATATAAAATAATTTAACCAATACAATGGATAAAAGAATATAAAATATTTCATCGAAGAATAATATTTCATCGAAGAATAGGATAAAAAAAAAGTGAAAGATTAGGATACATCCCCCCACAATTTAATATTTTACAAGTGGTGGGCAAATTACCTGTCCGACTATACCTCATGTGCTCTTTCCCATCCTCATGTGCTCTTTCACATGGAGGAGTAAAATCAAGGATGGAATGAATGGTAATTTCACTGTCTTTTTGAGCAAGAGCCAAAGTAGCTTATAACAAGATTATTATTATACCTATCAAAGAAATTAGATGCATTATACAGAGGTACAAGTAGAGAAATAATTCTCTCTCGTTCTAATTATTTTTGGATAAATTATAGTAACTCGTACCATCTTTGACCTATAATTGTAATATAGAGACATCCTAAAGTTGATAACAATTATAGACCCATACCATTGACTAACTCCGTTATGTTTAGATAATTTTACCCTTACTGCATTTACAAACAAAATGGAAAGAATAAACATTTTTTACTTTCTCAAATGGAAAATAATATAATTACAAAAATACCCCTAAAACCCATCAATGGCATTGTCGGTATTGGTTTGGATGGAGATCTCGGCTTGCAATAGCTGAACCGGAGATGATTAAGGAGGTGTTGCTTAATACCAATGGTTCATTTCTAAAGGTACCCTTCACCCCTGATACTAAGCTGCTCATGGGAGATCACGGCCTCATTGTATTGGAGGGTGACACGTGGGCAAGACACCACCAACCAGGCCTACACCTTGGAGCGAGTAAAGGCTCTCTCTCTCTCTCTTTCTTAATTCGATACATGCATCTTCTATATAATAGATGATTAGGTACCATACAACATACCTAACCTATATTTTGTCACATTTAAAAAAATAAACATATCATTCGTCCACATGTTAGAATAGAGATCTTGTGATCTTTCAAAAAATAATGACCCTTGTAATGATAATAATTCACATTTTTTAATTTTTCTTCAGAATAATTAAATGTTAAATTGTCAAAAGACATAAGGCACACGACCAATCAGGAGACTATTTATCCATAAAAAAATGTTCAAATAAAAGGGAGAAGGTTCTTGATACTAGTGAAGACTCACCAATAAGAGTCGACAAGAATGAGGAGTGAGAGTGTGGCATAGCTTTTATCACTACAAAGTGCACCTAAATAACTTCTCCAATAAAATAATAAACTACAATATATATTTTCTCGGAAATATAACTAAATAAACTATTAAAGACAGCAACCAAATCATGGTAAGTCTACAAATTTGATTTTTCCAATAAAAACCAAAAAAAAAAACATAATAGAAATCTTATATAACTTAAAATCAGAAAGAAGATCAGCTACTTGTTCCATGAAAATATGATCCCCTTGGAATTGAATATGAACTTTCTAAAAAAGAAATATCATTGTTTTAAAGCTTTAGTTGCTTTTTGTTTATTGTTTAGCTAGTTTAATTGTTTAAGGTTAGAGATAAGATAACTTGATAAGGGTATTAAATGGTTTAAACGAATCTATTTTAAAACGATTTATCCTTTGTATAATTGGCTTAACACCATTGTTTAAATGGTTTAAAATCGAACCAAACCAAAATCGAACCATTTACTAAACGGTCTCCTAGTTTCGGTGTAAATGGTCCGATCCGATTTCAATAAATAGTTTCGATCCAAAAATTGCATCCTTACATCAGCATCACATGCTCTTTCTCTCTCCTCTGACCGTCTCTTTCCACCCCTATCCCCTATTGATGAATCAGCCAATGGGCGTAGGGACCTCTACCACTTCTACCACTCGAAAAAAAAAAAAACTAATTCTTTTACTGTAGCAGTTGCTTCATGGTGCGTAAATATAGGCACCAAAATTTTTATCTCAACTTTGTTTCAGGGTAATTAAATATTCTGAGAGGTGGCTGTATCAACTATGTATCAACTATGCCTCTTATAATTTAATATTTTATTTATTTTTTAAAATCACACAAAAAAATTTGTGAGAAGGCATATTCCATGCGGTTCAAAATTACTTTTACTTCTGTATTATTTTCGTGCAGTTTAGGTCCAAGCATGTGTATCTAAACATTATTGTGCACTTTTAAACTCGAAACCATAACATACGAATTATATTAAAACGACCATAAAAATGAATGACATAAATTTATCTTGTTATTTTCAGAAACATCACATTCCTTTCATACATCGATAACTGCTTTTTTCCTTTCTTTTTAAATTTCCCTATTATGCATCATTGACTCATAGATTTATATGGTGGTGGATGTTGCAGGGTTGGGTGCCAAAATCGTAGATAGCACGTTGAAAATGTTGGAATAGTGGGAAGAAAAGGGACACAGACGAGAGGAATTTGAGATTGATGTGCACAAAGAGCTTGGCAAACTCACTGCTGACATCATTTCACGTACAACTTTTGGGAGTAGCTACAGCCAAGGGAGGCACATCTTCCTATTGCAAGAAAACAAATGCACCTCGTCTCACAAGCTGTTTGAAGCATTTACCTTCCTGGGTCCAGGTGATTCTCAGCATGGTTTTAGGTATTGAGATTGGATCTTGGTATCAGCTAGGCGTCATTTTGTCTTTGGTTACGTACCGATCCAATAACCATCCCATATCGGTTTTTTTAGTGACCGTCCTCACATTCTCAAACTATATTTTACTCAATTCATGTCTCATAAATGTTTTGTTCCACCATGCATCATATTCATATAGGTTTCTGCCTACAAAGAAAAATAGAACGAGATGAGCACTGGAAAAGGAAATTCGAGAATCAATACAGAAGCTAATTAAGGTCAACAATGAAACCAATGAAAACCCAAGAAATCTACTTGGGCTAATGATGTCTGTGAGCAAGAATCAGGAACGAGAAGAAGATGGATTAGGAGTGGACGAAATCATTGATGAGTGCAAGGCATTTTACTTCGCAGGAAAGGACACAAGTGCTAATCATATGACATGGGCTCTTCTCCCTCTAGCATTGCACCAAGAATGGCAGAGCAAAGCACGAGAAGAAATCAATCGTGTATGTGGAGCCACCGGCCTTCCAACTGCAGAGAATTTAAGCGACCTCAAGATAGTGAGTTCCATACGTTTCAATGTTTTAAGAGTCAATTTAACAAACAATTGAGCTACAACTAATATTAAGTCTAATGTCGTGATTCCACCATTATCATCATCATCCCAAGTTATTAACTAAGGTGAACCATTGCATTAATAGGTAAACATGATACTAAACGAAGCACCCTGTCTCTATCCTCCAGCAATTTTGATGATGCGACAGACGAACAAAGATGTTAAGCTAGGATCTCTGAGTAGACCTGCCTATACACAACTTTATCAAGCCATGACCGCTGTTCATTATGACGTCCAGCTATGGGGTGAGGATGCTAACAATTTCAATCCGCTGAGATTCAAAGACCAAAGAAAGCATCTAGCTTCATTCTTTCTATTTGGGTTAGGTCAAAGGATCAGTGTGGCTCAGAATTTTGCTGTTGTACGTGGAGAGTAAAATTGTTTTAGCAACCATAATCCGTAAATTTTCCTTTATAGTTTCTCCATCATACGTCCATGCCCCTATGCAGTTTCTAACATTGGAACCTCAATATCGTGCTCAGATTCTCTTTAGAAAAATCTGATTTATGTTCTTGTATGGTGACTACATTCTTGTTCTTGATGATGTTTTTTCTTTGTTGCATTATTTTTCTTCTGTGTACTTTTCTTTTGTTCCTCTTACTTTGAGGCCTATCTTTTGGTTGTTGTTGGTTTAAAGTGTCGAGATTTTAGTGGCCATTTGTACCTTTTTTTAGAAAATAATTCATCTGCATGTATTTGTTGGGTTATGTAAAAGTCTATGTAGGTAACATGCAAAATTTCAGATCGGGCAGGGTTATGTAAAAGTCTTTGTTGCAGATTCTGGCAGATCGGGCAGGATTTGCACCTTAGTGAATTATTCTCATCTACATTCTTTGTTGCAGATTCCTCTTTTACCTTAATAAAACACCCAATTAGTTGGGTTATGTAAAAGTCTATGTAGGTAACATGCAAAATTTCAAAATCAAATTCAACCACACAACCAGACTTAATTAAATCAAGGAGGTTCTTTTTTAAAGAAACCAATACTTCATTTCGGAGGATTCAGTAGACCCTCATTCTTAGCCCATCTTGGCTGAAGGGCATCGTTGGTTGGACTAACTTTGGAGGGTGAACAGGCCGAAGTTTAACGGGCAGGGCTAGCCTCAGCCCCAAAAAGGTCTCAAATGGCCTTGCCCAAGGTTACTTATCCTGAAAACTTATTGAGTTGTTGTGCCGGCCACATAGAGTTGGGCGCCTATAAAGAGCTGCTTTAGAGTTGAACCCCAATTTTCAAGTTTCAACGCAATTGTAGTTGTGGCAGTAGCACGGTTGCTTCGAGCTTTTTGAAACAATCTCTTTATCTCTCTCTCTCCCGAGTTCTCTGAGATAATCTCACCATGAGTATCCTATCTGCTTTGATCTTCTTCTTCTTCCTCGTCCTCCTGTGGGTTACAGTAAGATCTGTATACTATGTCATCTGGGTTCCATGGAGAATCCAACTCCACTTTCAGAAACAAGGAATAAGGGGGCCTGGTTACCGTCCGATCTTCGGAAATACAGTGGAGTATCGTGAACTGAACGAGGAAGCTCATTCCAAATCCATGGGATTCAATCACGAGATTGAAAAGAGAGTCATTCCTCACTACCAAAGATGGTCGAGCATCTACGGGAAGACATTTCTTTATTGGTTCGGATGGAGTCCTCGGCTTGCAATAGCTGATCCTGATATGATTAGGGAGATTTTGCTTAATACCAGTGGCTCATTTCAAAAGAGAACCTTCGATCCTTCTTCTAAGCAGCTCGTGGGAGATCACAGCCTCATTATATTGAGTGGTCAGATGTGGGCGAAACACAGAAAGATCGCCAACCAGGCCTTCACCTTGGAGCGAGTAAAGGTCCTCTCTCTCTCTCTCTCTCTCTCTCTCTCTCTCTTTCCAGCGCTGATCCAACGGCAGGGAGGATGAACATGGGGATCCTCTCCAGGCGTTGGATTGTGCACTGGAGTGATCCAAATCCCGCTTAAAGTGGGATGTTGTTTCCTCTTTGTCTTTTTTGGTTTTCAAATATCACCCGTCCAAATAAGACTTGACTTAGTCAAGTCTTTAAAATAATCTTCAGATGCCAAAAAAGTAGGGTTAATCTCAATGACACTTGAAGCAGTATCATTGAAAGAAAACTCAAAACCAACAACAAAGATAAAGAAACCAGAATGTAAGATTCACAATTGTTAAGAGACATGGTCGTCTAAATCTCCTCTGAATTTATATGAAAAGACAACAGCAAAGGTTTGTCTCCAAAAAACATGCATAAAAATCATGTCTTTTCCACAAAGTATTGATTATTCAGACATATTTTTTTCAATAATTAAACTCTTTGTTCATTTAGGTGCCTACTATGAAAAGGCTTACCTCACTATCAGAAATTCTTTCGACCATTTTTGTTTAGTTATAAAATTTTTTGTGCAAATGATAATTTACCTTTCTTTGTATTTTATATTAAAACAAATAGTATATAATTCAAAATTTCTTTTCCACCGTTTTACATGGAAACAATTAAAGTCTTCTCTGAGAATCTGATTCTGAAATCTACTAAGCACGTTCAGAATCCAGTGATCTTCTGAAAAGAACCCTTTCAAGGATAATTTTCTAGCTTCTCCATTTGATTCAATGGAAACACTTGTTGCAACAAATGAGGGAGACAAAGAGCATGGAGATCAGGATTTGCTGGGTCTCAATAGTTTGTTGGGTTTGATGACTCTAATACCACATTGAATTTGTTGGGTTGTGTCTTGTATTCTGTGGGTCCATATTATTATTGGATTGTACTTGTATAAATGTCTACTACATGTGCGGGGTAAATATGTAATTATGTGAGGATTAGGGTTTCTAGGGATCCTTATATATTGCCTCTATGGGAAAAACTCTACAAAAAAAATGGGTGCCAGCCGTGAGGTAGATAGAGGAGAACACTCTGTCAGGTGGAGAGTTGTAGAGATTTCTTGGCAATAAAGAATTTTCTTTTTCTTCATGGACATAGGCATCTCACGATGGAGTGCTGAACCACATTAATTCTTTGTATTTTCTTCTTCTTTGCGTCTCCAATCCTAACAGAATTATCTAATGCAAAAACTTAGATCATTACATGGAGAAGTCCAAGATATCAAAAATCACAAAGTTTTTCAAAGTGGGATTATTCCCAACATAGCTAGCGTACTGAAAAATATCACTTTCATGACAATTTGTATTGAATGTCCAAACTCCTATTTGAGTCAGGAAACTTCGATTTTTTTTTTTTTTTTTTTACCTTATTCACTTTTTGTCTCCCTTAAAAAAATTCTGTCTAAACTTCAATATTATACATCCTTAGAGTCTGGTTCCTCTCCCTACATGGTTATGACTTATATGGTGGTTGGTGTTGTAGGGTTGGGTGCCAGAAATCGTAGCTAGCACGCTGAAAATGTTAGAGCAATGGGAAGAAAAGATGGACGGAAGAGAGGAATTCGAGATTGATGTGCACAAAGAGCTTCACAATCTCACTGCTGAAATCATTTCACGTACAGCTTTTGGGAGTAGCTATGGCGAAGGGAAGAACATCTTCAAATTGCAAGAACAACAATTGGACCTCGTCGCACAGGCTCTTCAAAGAGTTTACCTTCCCGGATTTAGGTGACTCCCACCTCAGATTCTCAAGCTATATATTACTAAATTCATGCATGCCTCATAGGTCCTATGTCTTACCACGCTTCATATTCATATAGGTTTCTGCCTACAAAGAACAACAGAAAGAGATGGGCACTAGAAAAAGAAATTCGAGAATCATTACGGAAGCTAATTAAGAAAAACAGCGAAACCAATGAACACTCGAAGAATTTACTTGGGCTAATGATGTCTGCAAGCAAAAATCAAGAACAAGAAAAGGAAGCGTTAGGAGTGGAGGAAATCATAGATGAGTGCAAGACATTTTATTTTGCAGGGAAGGAGAGTAGTGCTAACCATTTGACATGGGTTATTCTCCTTCTAGCACTACACCAAGAATGGCAGAGCAAAGCAAGAGAAGAAATCGATCATGTTTGTGGTGCCACGGGCTTTCCAACTGCAGAGAACTTGAGTGACCTCAAGATTGTGAGTTCCATAAATCTCTAAATCTCATTTTTGAATTTGTTGACTCTTGCAAAGTTCCCAGAGTCAATTTAGCAAACAATTGAGCTGCAACTAATATTAGGTCTAATGACATGCTTCCATCATAATCATCTAAAGTTATTAACTATGGTGAACCGTACCATTGCTTTAACAGCTAAACATGATAATCAACGAAACACTGCGTCTCTACCCTCCAGCCATTATGGTGATACGGCAGACGAACAAAGATGTTAAGCTAGGGTCTCTCAATATACCTGCTTATACAGAACTTTATCTAGCCATGACCGCTGTGCATCACGACATCCAGTTATGGGGTGAGGATGCCGACAATTTCAATCCGATGAGGTTCAAAGATCAAAGAAAGCATCTAGCTTCATTCTTTCCATTTGGGATAGGTTCAAGGATTTGTGTGGCTCAGAATTTAGCTGTTGTTGAGACTAAAATTGCTTTAGCAGTTATAATCCGCAAATTTTCCTTTATAATTTCTCCATCGTACGTCCATGCCCCTGTGCAGGTTATGACAATGCAACCTCAGTATGGTGCTCAGATTCTTATTAGAAAGATCTGATTTATGTTCATTGTGAACGTATTTTTTGCTTTCAGACTTTCTGATGCCCTTTTTGTTGGATATTGTGACATTTGATGTGTGTTCATCAAACGCATTTTAATTCGATTAAATTAATTAGTTACTTATTCCTTATGCATGTACTTGTTATGAGCAGAGTTGGGAAATATGTTCTAAGGTTTCCGTATCGTACAATACTCAAATGGAGATTTGATGATAATGTAGATATGGGCAGTTCGTTCCTGGAATTCAGTAGAGGATAGTAAAGAACATATAAAAGCTAAAAAAATATAAACAAAAAACAATAACAGAAAAATCAGAGTGTCAATCATGCATTTTCGTATAAACAAGTGAGTGGCATTTTGCACTATTACTACTACAACGATTTAAATCCAAAGCCAGGTAAGCCAGGTAAGGATTAACAAATTTCTAATCTCTATTATCACTTTAGCACAAATCGGTGATTCACGCATGCATGTTGACATGCCGATTTATCTCTCTCAAGTCGGAACTCGAGACCATTGCTGATACCTTCTCCTTCATCACCTCTCTCTCTCTCTCTATAAATACCACATACAACTTCTCCTTAACCTCTCTCTCTATAAATACCGCACACCGCTTTCTCTTCTCCATTTTACTGGCACTCAAGTATCTCTTTGACAATACAAAGCCTTCCTTTCAAATATTTCCTAGTGCTTCTTCATCCATTAATATGGTTGTTCTGACTTGTACTTGTCCTATCTTTTCTCCATCTCCTCGTTGTTGAGGCTGACCAACTGGTAATTTTCTCAATTCTCAGCCTTGCCATTTTTTTTTTTTTTTTTTTTTGGTTCTCACTAATAATACTTTTTGCGGATATTGCAACAGAGCAGCGCCACTAACTCACAGAGTTCTCTTCCAAAGAGGACCAAATGTAACTATTAATTATTATTATTTTTCTTTTAATTTTACATCTCCTTGCTATTCTGTTTAATTGCTGATGTGATAATATCTCATAAGAAGCATGGATAATGTCTCATAAGAAGCATGGATATATTGTTGCCAAATGCACTGTGGTTTCGTATGTGAGGAATGTGTCAATTATCGAAGAGGCCGAAACTTTGCAAAAGGGCATGTGGGTCTTGCTGCTTCCGATGCCAATGATTTAAGTATATTATACATGTAAGAAATCGAAACAAAATTGAAATCGTACCGATAAAAACCCATTAAGTTAGTTAGATAAAAACGCAAACAGGGCCGGACAGAAACCAAATTTCCTTGTTGAACAATTACTGGGCTTGAATGAATATTGAATGTATATGAATGAAACCAAATTGACTCGGACCAAAACTGAACCAAACCATTAACATCCTAATGATGTGTGTGCACATAACACTATAGCAGGGGTGTATTGGAGCACATGAAGGTTTTTTTTTGGTAATTCAAAGTTCTATTCATTAAAAGAAAGAGCACATGAAGTTTGGCAGCCTATTAAAAGCTGTGTCAACGCATGGTTATTGGTACCACGGTTGCTTAGAAGTTTTTGAAACTCTAAATCCTTTTCCGGAGCTCTTCATTCATTTCTCTTATTCCTCACCATGAGTATCCTTTTTTCTTTGATTTTTTTTTTCCTTCTTCTATGTGTTATTGTAAGATTTGTGTACTACGTTATCTGGGTTCCATGGAGAATCCAACTCCACTTCCAGAAACAAGGAATAAGAGGCCCCGGCTACCGTCCGATCTTTGGAAACATACCCGAATTTCGTGGACTGATGATGGAGGCTCAATCCAAATCCATGGCCTTCAATCATGAGATTGAAAACAGGGTAATCCCTCACTACCAAAAGTGGTCGGATATCTATGGCAAGATATTTCTGTATTGGTTCGGATGGAGAGCACGACTTGCAATAGCTGAACCGGAGATGATTAAGGAGGTGTTGCTGAATACCAGTGGTTCATTTCAGAAGGCAACCTTCACCTCTGATACTAAGCTGCTCATGGGAGATCACGGCCTCGTTCTTTTGGAGGGTGACTCTTGGGCAAGACACAGAAAGATCACCAACCAGGCCTTCACCTTGGAGCGAGTAAAGGTCATCTCTCTCTCTCTCTCTCTATTTTTTTAATCCGATACGTGCATCTTCAATAATAAATAATTAGGTAACATACGTCACCTATGATTTTATATTGGCGGGATATGGTGCAATGATTTTGATATATCACCTGTTCACAGAAGACTGAACTATTGATAAATTCTCTCATGTTTATTTATTTAAAAAAAAAACAAAAAAAAGGATTGGTAAGAGTAAAATAAAAGTAGCGATTTTCTCTAATTGGCAGATCGCGGATTTGACACCGTAGTCTACAGACATCTACCCTTAATCTTGTATAAATTCTAGCTCCCCTTATAGATGAATTATCTATAATACCTACCTCCCATCCCAATCCCTTTCAGACGCTTGGAGCGAAAACCTCTTCCCAATAAAAATAGTGCAAAGATGGTTTACCCCGATGATGGATGATAATTCATAATATTATATCCATCTATAATTTTTTTTAAAGTGTTGGGTAAATCCTCTCACTATCTCACATTTTTTTAGTTATCCATCAACAATGGATTGTGCCTTTTCAGAAATCACAAGAAAAATATGAGCCGTCCATTTTTAGGAATTTTTTTAGTCTCAAACGTCTAATCTTGTTCGTGATTGAAAGAGTATATAATAATATTTAAAAAAATTTCATCTAGATCTCATCAAAGATTGTTAACATCATTTACACCCATAGGAATGCAAAAACATCATCTACACCCCAAAACTTTGGCTGTGGTAATCAAAGAAGTTCACTCTGTCAGTTGATTTCCTGTTAGATGCTAACATCAGGTGGATTTGAATATTTTAAAGATGATAATACCATTTTGGCCTATTGAAAAAATCATTATAACCTTTAAGTGGATTGGAATATAAAGGAAGATCTTTTCAAACAAAAATGCATCCAACACACACACACACACACACACACACACACACACACACACACACACACACACACACACACACACACACACACACTCTCTCTCTCTCTCTCTCTCTCTCTCTCTCTCTCTCTCTCTCGGATCCATGATGAAAGCTATTCTTCTCAGGAACATTTCCTCACCGGTTCAATACTCCATGGTTCCATGTTCACCGAAGCTCTCCTTCTCTTGTACAGACCATGATTCCGTCACCTCTGCACTATTCTTTGGCGAAAACAAGAAGTAAATGTTTTGAGGTCAAAAGTTTTGAACACCTGTACACAGTAATCCTCATGAGGAGTTTTGTCAAAGGGAAATTTCACACAGGGTTGCCTTGAATGGGGATAATCTCGACAAGCCACCTATCAACATATTATTAAATACAAAAATCCAACAAAAATAATCTGATTAAGAGGCTGAACAGAAAGGAAGGTTGCAAGCGGTAAGTGATGGTTGGAGATGGTAAGTTGCAGGCGGTAATGGAGGGAGGCGGTAATCGGTTGCATGCCAAGAAATCAATGAAACCCTAGACCAAGAAATCAAGAACCTGAAAAATCGATGAAACCCTAGATCAAGAAATCAAGAACCTGGAAAACCCCAAATCGAAGCTGAAAAACCCACCGCTCTCCCCTGAGGCCCTGATCACTTCCCCCATGCCACCCTTCCAAACCAAATTAAAAACTCCTCTCGTCTTGCCTCGTTTGAGCTCAAGGTCTCTAGTTTAACAATGGCTGTCGTTACTTGATACGGCAACTTGTGAAAAGGACGCAAAGGTGCTTCACTTTATCGAAGAGATGACCGCCGATGCCGTCCAAGAGAAGGTTCTGGCTGAGATCTTGAACCAAAATGCAGAGACTGAATACCTCTACTGATACCAGCTTAACGGCGCAACCGATCGAGGGACTTTCAAATCGAATTTTAATTTAAGAAAAAAAAAAGATGAAAAACCCCAAATCGAAATTGAAAAATAGAACAAATGGAAGAATTGAATGTAAAAGATGGATCAATGGGAAGACATTAGGAACAGAAGAAAAAATCAAAGAAAGAATCAGAAGAGAATCTAGAATGTTTATGAAGAGAAGAAAAAACAAGAGAGTGGTATGCCCCTTTTTGTTTATGAAGAGAATCCAGATTGTTTTTTCTTCTTTTTTTGGGGTCAATGTTAATGGTGTTTAGCACCTTTTTTGCTTTGCTTGGTCCTCCTGAAGGGATTATTACTCTTAGATTCTAAATACATCGGATTCCCATTTGCAGACTCCGATCTTCTTCACAGACTCCGATCATCCCCACGGGTTAGTGAAAAGGAAAGAGAAATAGTAAATATAAATTTCAATACAAGGATAAATTAGTAAATCCACATAATTTTTTTAGTTTCTCCATTTATAATATGAGGGGTAAAACAGTATTTCAATAATTTTAGTGATTTTCGTCAGTTAAATGGACCTAGGTGATGTTTTTACATTCTTGTGGGTATAGATGATGTTAGCAATCCTTGATGGGATGTAGATGAAATTTTTCATAATATTACAATATTGGTGCACATGCATGGATATGCACAAGATGCATGCTAATATAAGAAAGAGTATTTAGTTATCCATCAACAATGGATTGTGATTTTTCAGAAATCACAAGAAAAATATGAGCCATCCATTTTTAGGATTTTTTTTAGTCTTAAACGTCTAATCTTGTTCATGATTGAAAGAGTATATAATAATGTTTACAATATTGGTGCACATGCATGGATATATATGCACAAGATGCATGTTAATACAAGAGAGAGAGTATTTGATTGAATTAGACTATAAAATTTGGCATGTGGCTAATCTATATCGTGTCTTCTTATCTAACGTTTGGAATAAACACATTACTTGCCCACATGACAGAATAGATACCTCGTGAGGTCTGAAAAAATGATGACTCTTGTGACAATAATGATTCACATTTTTTTTTCTAAAAATAAAAAATGTTAAATTCCTAGAAGATGACAAGGCACACGACCAATTAAGGGATCATTAATCCATAAAAAAATTCAAAATAAAAAGGAGAAGGTTCCCGATACTAGTAAGGGCCCATCAACAAAAGGCGGGGGAGAATGAGGAGTGAGAGAGTGGCATAGTTTCTCACACCAACTCATAGATACTTTTTCACATAATGGAAGCTACAATGCTAATCCTGTGTCTATCTCCCTCCTCTGACATTCTCTTTCCACCCATGTCCTTTATTGATGAATCACCCAATGGACATACGCACCCCTATCTCTCAAAAAATCTAATTCTTTTATGGTAGAGTAAATATAGGGATCCGCATCGTCTCCTCCCCCTAAATATAGATGTTGTAACACCGAACTAGATTGGTCCTTAGCTCGATCAAATTTCCTGCATAAAGAAGAAACGACACCGTAATGATGGTTGGACAATTACACCCTTTGGCCACTCCAATGCCTAAGTAAACTCATTGGACAAGCAGTATGGAATAAGCAGAATGGACTATCCCTTTTATCGAAGGGAATTCGGGTAGCTAACTCAATCAGAGTTCAGAGGTTAAGATTCAGTGTGTGTTTACTTGTGTCCATCCTTGAATTTATAAGCAGGAGATGACCTAACTATGGAATGTTGGACATGTCCCTTGGTATGGCAGAATGTCCTCTCTGTGTGCGCGAGTCACGCACGCTGATGTGGAGATTAAGTGGACCTGCGTTGAGCCACTCGACAGTTGACTCTTTTTGTGAGATCCCGTTGATTACTCCATGGTTGATGCGTGGAGGATTTTGTTATCCGTATGGAAGATTCCTTGGGTGGGTCTTAATCACGTGTTAATATACAGCTGGTGCAGGACGTGTCGATCTGTTCAAGGGGATCCACCCATGGCTAGGTGCCGAGGTCCTCGATCTTGCAAGGTCCTGAGGCCCTGGGCTTGCGAGGTTCCGAAGCCCTAATTGTGGCGAGGCTTCGAGGCCTCCTTGCAGCGAGGCTCTGAGGCCTTCATTGTCCAAGGCCGGGGAGCCATGAACCTTGGAGACTTTTATCCATCCGAGGCTTGCGAAGCCTTGAGGCTCAGAAGCTGTTTTATCCTTTGAGATTGGACGCAGTTCACTTGCCGAGGCTCCCAAAGTGGGTTGTTTGGTAATGGCCCTTCTCAAAGTTGGGTATGGTTTTTAATGTTTCCTATGAAGACCTGAAGCTTGGTGTGCACGTGTTGAAACACTATCGGGGGAGGTATCCGCTCCCGTATCAATAGACAACCATAATATATATTCCATTAATTACTTTGTTTCAAGATAAATATTCTTAGAGTTTGTTGTGTTGACTATGCCTCTTATAATTTAATATTTTATTTATTTTTTAAAATCACACAAAAAATATTTGTTAGAACATGTATTCCACGAAGTTCAAAATTACTTTTCCTTCTCTTTTATTTCCACACAATTTACATCTAAACAAATTAAGCGTCAAATTTCAGAATGTAATTCAATTAAATAACTTCTCTTCATTAGCATATGTTTTATGTATGTCAAAGCATGTGTACTTGTATTTTAGACATTGTTGTGCACTCTTCCAATTTTGAGCCATAACAAACTAATTAGATTAAAGAAACCATAAAAATGAATGGATTAAATTTAACTTGTTTCCAAAAATGTCACATTCCTTTCTTACCACCCCCCTCCCCCCACCCCTTTTCTTTTTAAATTCTCTATTATGCATCCTTGATGCGTAGGGTTATATGGTGGTTGGTGTTGCAGAGTTGGGTGGATCTATGTTGAGTCACGCCCGCTGATGTGGAGATCAGGTGGATCTGCGTTGAGCCATTCGACAGTTGACTCTTTTTGTGAGATCCCATTGATTACTCCATGGTTGATGCATGGAGGATTTTATTATCCGTATGGAAGATTCCCTGGGTGGGTCTTATATACAGCTGGTGCAGGACGTGTCGATCTGTTCAAGGGGATCCACCCATGGCTAGGTGCCGAGATCCTCAATCCTGCAAGGTCCCGAGGCCCTGGGCTTGCAAGGTTCCGAAGCCCTAATTGTGGCGAGGCTTCGAGGCCTCCTTGCAACGAGGCTCTGAGGCCTTCATTGTCCAAGGCCGGGGAGCCCTGAACCTCGGAGACTTTTCTCCATCCAAGGCTTGCGAAGCCCTGAGGTTCAGAAGCTGTTTTATCCTTTGAGTTTGGACGCGGTTCACTTGCCGAGGCTCCCAAAGTGGGTCGTTTGGTAAGGGCCCTTCTCAAAGTTGGGTATGGTTTTTAATATTTCCTATGAAGACCTGAAGCTTGGTGTGCATGTGTTGAAACACTATCGGGGGAGGTATCCGCCCCTGTATCAATAGACAACCATAATATATATTCCATTAATTACTTTGTTTCAAGATAAATATTCTTAGAGTTTGTTGTGTTGACTATGCCTCTTATAATTTAATATTTTATTTATTTTTTAAAATCACACAAAAAAATATTTGTTAGAACATGTATTCCACGAAGTTCAAAATTACTTTTCCTTCTCTTTTATTTCCACGCAATTTACATCTAAACAAATTAAGCGTCGAATTTCAGAATGTAATTCAATTAAATAACTTCTCTTCATTAGCATATATTTTATGTATGTCAAAGCATGCTTACTAGTATTCTAGACATTGTTGTGCACTCTTCCAATTTTGAGCCATAACAAACTAATTAGATTAAAGAAACCACAAAAATGAATGGATTAAATTTAACTTGTTTTCAAAAACATTCCTTTCTTACACCCCCCCCACCCCTTTTCTTTTAAAATTTCTCTATTATGCATCCTTGATGTGTAGGGTTATATGGTGGTTGGTGTTGCAGAGTTGGGTGCCAGAAATCATAGATAGCACGTTGAAAATGCTGGAACAATGGGAAGAAAAGGGAGATGGAAGAGAGGTATTTGAGATTGATGTGCACAAAGAGTTTCACAATCTCACGGCTGACATCATTTCACGTACAGCTTTCGGGAGTAGCTATAGCCAAGGGAAGCACATCTTCCAATTGCAAGAAAAACAAATGCAATTCGTCTCACAGGCTCTTCGAAGTGTTTACCTTCCCGGGTTCAGGTGATTCTCAGCATGGTTTTAGTTATTGGGATCGGATTATATAGGCTGAAACTGATACAATACCTAGCTAATACCTTCATCTTTTTAGTACTTTTAGTTTAGTATCAATCATGTGTCACTCTGTCGTTGGTTCCATAACGATCTCGTATCGGTTCAAACTATATATTACTCAATTCATGTCTCATAAATGCTCTGTTCCACCATGCATCATATTCATATAGGTTTCTTCCTACAAAGAAAAATAGAACAAAATGGGCCTTGGAAAAGGAAATTCGAGAATCATTACTGAAGCTAATTAAGATCACCAGTGAAACCAATGAGTACCCAAGAAATCTACTTGGGCTAATGATGTCTGCGAGTAAGAATCAGGAACAAGAAGAAGATGGATTAGGAGTGGACGAAATCATTGATGAGTGCAAGACATTTTACTTCGCAGGGAAGGACACAAGTGCTAACCATTTGACATGGGCCCTTCTCCTTCTAGCATTGCATCAAGAATGGCAGAGCAAAGCACGAGAAGAAATCGATTGTATCTGTGGTGTCACCGGCCTTCCAATTGCAGAGAACTTAAGTGACCTCAAGATAGTGAGTTTCATAAATTTCTAATTCTCATTTTTATTGTTTGCAAAGTTTTAAGAGTCAATTTAGCAAACAATTGAGCTGCAACTAATGGTAGGTCTAATGACATGCTTCCATCATAATCATCTAAAGTTACTAACTTTGGTGAACCATTGCATTAACAGGTAAACATGATACTAAACGAGACACTCCGTCTCTACCCTCCAGCTGTTATGATGATGCGACAGACTAACAAAGATGTTAAGCTAGGGTCCCTCAGTATACCTGCCTATACAGAACTTTATCTAGCCATGACCGCTGTGCATCACGATGTCCAGCTATGGGGTGAGGATGCCCACAATTTCAATCCACTGAGATTCAAAGATCAAAGAAAGCATCTAGCTTCATTCTTTCCTTTTGGGCTAGGTCCAAGGATCTGTGCAGGTCAGAATTTAGTTGTTGTTGAGACTAAAATTGTTTTAGCAACCATAATCAGTAAATTTTCCTTCATAGTTTCTCCATCATACGTCCATGCGCCTATGCAATTGTTGACAATGCAACCTCAGTATGGTGCTCAGATTCTCTTCAGAAAGATCTGATTTTTATGTTCTTGTACGGTGACTATGTAAATCAACCAAGAATCTGTTCTCCTTCTTGAGGACTCATTTGGGAATGTGATTTTGCTTTCAAACTTTTACAAGACCTTTTATATAGACTTCAAGCTGACACATCAACTCAAACCCATGTGAATGATCATTCTGAGAAATATAGCCATTTATTACTTACTCCAAGGCCATTCTTTGGGTATTTACATTCTTTGGTACCCACCTAGCTCTAGAGTGTGGGACCTACTTATAGAGTGTGGGATCCATTTAATATGAATAGTGATGAGATCCCATAGAAGATACAAGGACATGCAGATGAATCCCCACTTATTTTTCTTATATCTCCTTTTCTCAGCAAGCCATTGTCCTTTGCTGATTTTGCTTAATAAATTTGCCCCTATACTAAAAAAATGGTAATTATGAGCGAGCATCTATTAAGTGAACCCATAGCACTACTCCTTGGCCATGTTCCCGGTGATTGGAGTGTTCTTCTTTGCCCAGCCCACATAAGAAGGCTTCGTAGACTGTCATGGTTCAAGAATGCTTAATAGGTCACTAAAATTGGCCAGAGATTGTAAAAAACTCGTCATATTCAACCTGAATCGTAATAAAACACCTGATTTTTGGAATTGGGGATTGTGGTGGATCCCTCTTGTTCCTGTTTAGTCCCCTTCATTTATACAAAACTTCTACCCCGAGCACATGCAATCATTTTGAGATGCTGAAGTTTCTTCGTATGCTTTTTGTTTGTAGTGCATCCGTCTTTTTTGCTTGCTCGGTCAATCATCTTGCTTTCCCTCTCCCATTTTGGAAAGCCATCAATCGCTCTCGTTAAGAATCTCATTCAACTAGGTAACTCAATTATGTTATGCCACTTTTGGTGTCTACATAAGTTCGTTGCAATGTCTATACAGGCATGCAGTCCTTTTTTATATTCTGTCGAGAGCTCGGATTGTTCCCCTAGGTAGAATACGGGGAGCCTCTTCAACTATTTCTGACTTGACTTCTTGTTGTAGCTGTTATTGGAAACAGGAGCTGTATCGGTTATCTGTATTCGATTCTTCAATCCATGCATTCGGTCCAAATAATTGTGTCATGTAAAAGTCTATATAGGTCATTAGCAAAATTTCCAAACTAAATTCAAACGACCGAATTTTAATCCAGAAGGTTCTTTTTAAAGAGGATTGATTCAGTTTGACCCTCATTCTCTGCCCATCTTGGCTGAAGGAATCGTTGGATTGGACTTACTTTGGAGGGTGAGAAATGAATCATACACAGAATACAGGCAGAAGTTTAACGAGTTGGGCCAGCCTCAGCCTCAAATGACCTTGTCCAATCTTAATTATCCTGAAAATTTACCACAAGCGTCCAGGGGTAATGTGTTATGATGTGTGTGCACATATCATTATACCAGGGTTGGATGCATGGGTGTCAATTTGTTCAGTTTTGGTTTTTGGGTTCGGTTTTGGTTCAATTCAAAATGTAATGAACATAAAATCAAAATCGGATCTATTATTAGTCTGTTTCAATTTTCCAACATCGATTAGTAATCGGTTCAACTTATTCGGTTCTTGATCGATTTCTCATTTATAGCATTTTCTCGGTGTTGCATAACCAAGTAACGTTTCCCCACCCACATGAATCAATGCCAAGAAATTTTCAAGAAAGAATGTGGAAGTCCATCAAATTTAATAAAAATAAAATGACAATGAAAGATGAAAACACAAGAGAGAGACAATAAGATTTAATTGATTTAACGGTTTATCGGTTGGCAAGCGACGGTATCCTGGTTAAAACCAAAAGCAATTACCTATGGCTTGATTCAATTCAGTTTTTCACGAGTCGGTTTAAATTTAGTTTATTGGTTTCGGTTCAAAATTGACAAACTTAGTTAGATGGGACCATATGGTTTTTTTCATTTCCGGTCAGGTTTCAACCTCCACTAGAAATCCCATGAGAAGGAACCTCTGCCCTGCATGCTGCGCCAAAACCAGTTCCACCGGACCACATAGAGTTCTGCCGCCTCTTAAAAGCTGCTTCAAAGTAGCACCATTGCTTCGAGCTTTTTGAAACAATAAATCTCTCTCTCTCTCTCTCTCTCTCTCTCTCTCTGTTTATTCTGATACATATTAGGATTTATCTTTATGACAGTGCTTCACCTGTCGTAGAGATTGACACTTCAAACAAAAAATTTACTCTTATCCTTTATTCACTAAATTTTCATTTTACGTTCCCCTTTTTGCATGTCATAATACAAGCCGGTGTCATGGAGCAACAAAAAAAAATAAAGGAAAAGCTAGTTGTCATTTAGTTAGGTGATAACTAGAATTATCACTGATGAGGTTAACCGTTCAATTTATGAGATCCCACAACCATTCTCTAGGAATATCAAAACTACTCTTACCTTGTATATAATTGTTTCCATGATGGCCAATGAGTGTGCATTAAAGTGGATAGGTAATAAACTTTGTGTCACCCAATAGGTAACATAAAGCCAGACCTAAAAAATAATAACAAAAATCTCTAGGGTTTATTCATTTTCAAGAAAAATTTGATAAGAATATCTTGTCTTTCTACTTGACACCGATTAGTGTAAAGATATAAAAAATCCCAAAGTCTTTCAAAGTGGGATTATTAACAACATAGCTAGCATACTGAAAAATACCACTTTCATCATAATTTGTATTCAATGTCCTAACTCCTAATTGGGATATGAAGCTTTAATTTTTTTTCATTTCTTTTTCACTTTATGTCTCTCTTAAAAAAATTCTTTTTAAACTTCACTATTATACATCATTAGAGTCTGGTTCCACTCCCCACACGGGTTATAACGTATATGGTGGTTGGTGTTGCAGGGTTGGGTGCCAGAAATCATAGCTAGCACGCTGAAAATGTTGGAGCAATGGGAAGAAAATATGGACGGAAGAGAGGAATTCGAGTTTGATGTGAATAAAGAGCTTCACAATCTCACGGCTGATTACTGATTACTGATCCCCCCCACCCCCACAATCTCACAGCTGAAATCATTGCACGTACAACTTTTTGGGAATAGCTATGGCGAAGGGAAGAACATCTTCAAATTGCAAGAACAACAATTGCACCTTGTCTCACAAGTCCTCAAGCCATATATTACTCAATGCATGCATGTCTCATACATCCTATTTTTCATCACGCATCATATTCATATAGGTTTCTGCCTACGAAGAACAATAGAAAGAGATGGACATTAGAAAAGGAAATTCGACAATCATTATTGAAGCTAACGAAAAAAAACAGCAGAACCAATGAATACTCCAGAAATCTACCCGGGCTATTGATGTCTGCAAGCAAGAATCAAGAACGAGAAGAAGATGGATTAGGAGTGGATGAAATCATTGATGAGTGCAAGACATTTTACTTCGCTAGGAAGGGCACAAGTGCTAACCATTTGACATGGGTTGTACGTACTCCTTCTAGCATTGCATCAAGAATGGCAGAGCAAAGCACGAGAAGAAATCGATCGTGTCTATGGTGCCACTGGCCTTCCAACTGCAGAGAACTTGAGTGACCTCAAGATTGTGAGTTCCATAAATCTCTAATGCTCATTTTTAAATTTGTTGGCTCTTGTAAAGTTCTCAAAGTCAATTTAGTAAACAATTGAGTTGCAATTGATAGTACGTCTAATGACATGCTTCCATCATTATAATATGAAGTTATTAACAAGGGTGAACCATTGCATTAACAGCTAAACATGATACTCAACGAAACACTTCATCTCTACCCTCCTGCCTGTTATGTATAGTGATAGCACAGGTTAGTAATAGGCCCATTTAATATAAGTCCAGGCCCAGATGTAAAGAGAATAGTCTATATAAAGATTAACACTGTAATGGAAAAGTGATAGAGAAAATAAATCTTTCAATTTCTTATTCTTGTTCTCTCTGGTTCTTGATCGTGTCTATCTTCTTCACATGGTATCAGAGCCGCCTCCACGTGCGCGAATGGCCTGGGCAGTTCCGGCACCGGCACCGAGGGTGGATCAAATTCCTCAATCTCCCTATCCATATCCCTATAACCTCAACGTTTCCAATTTTGTTCCCCTGAAACTGAGTTCTACCAATTTTCTGCTTTGGGAGACTCAAATTCAAACCCTAATAGAGAGTCAAGATCTCTTGGGATTCATCAATGGGAAGATCCCTGCACCAGCGTCTGAAGTTTTGTCTGCAAATGGTTCGACTTCTCCAAATCCTGATTGTATTTCTTGGTTGAAGTCTGATCGCCTAGTGAAAGCGTGGATTACTGGAACGTTGTCTGAGGAAGTGTTAGGGCTGGCAGTAGGTGTCGGTTCTTCTTTTGATTTGTGAAAAGTTTTGACTTTTGCATTTGCTCAACCCTTAGAGGCCAAGGAGTTTGAGTTGTTATCCAAACTCCATTTCTTGAAGAAGACCGAATCAATGCCTTTATCTGATTTTTTGTTTGAATTCAAGAAAATCTATAATCAATTAAGTTCGATTGGAAAGGTTGTACCTGATCACAGGAAAGTCTTCTACTTGCTTACAAATCTTGGGCCGTCTTTCGAGACTTTTTCCACCACCATGCTTAAGCCGCCGGTCCCATCGTATGCAGATCTCATTCCTCTTCTTCAGAGCCATGAGTTGCGTACCAAGAGTCATGTCTCTGATGTTCCTATAACTCCAAATCTTGCTTTCTATTCATCTCGCAAGTCAGGGGGTACTCAGAGGCGTGGTGGTTTCAATTCACGAGGTCGTGGGTTCATACAGGCTTCTATGCCTAGAGAAACAAGGCCCTCTCCTATTATGCCCTTGCAAGAAATCAGGGCTTCCTCTGTCAACCAAATTGATCCGGCTGTCACACAATCTTCTGATGTTATTGTGGTTTGCCAAATCTGTAAGAAATCAGGGCATTCTGCTCTGAAGTGTTGGAGCAGGTTTGATAACTCCTTCCAGGAAGATGATCTACCTCAAGCATTGACTGTTGGTACTCAAACTATAGTTCCAGATAGCCTTTGGTTTCCAGACACTGGTGCCAGTGCGCATATCACTGATGATCCAGGTAATGTTCAACATATTGTACTATATAATGGATTTTAGACACTGTTGTTGTGGGCAATGGTAATCACCTTCCTATCACACACACAGGAACTGCAGTTTTGCATAATACCAGTGTCAGCTTACCTCTAAAAGAAGTCTTAGTAGTGCCTTCTATTAAAAAGAATCTTCTCTTTGTTTCAAAGCTTATTACAGACTACCCCTGTTTTTTTGAGTTTAATTCCTTTGGATTTGTTATTAAGGACAACAAGACCAGGAAGGTATTGGCTTCTGGGAATAGGCATGGGGGGTTGTATTCATTCTCAGATATGGTTTCTGGTAAGCAAAGTTCAGCAAACCTAAGTTTTGTTGGTCATGGTTCAACATCTAACATCCATTCTGGCAGTAGTGTTTCAGTTTGTTCGGGTAGTTCTACACTTCACAACTCTGCTAGTGGAGATTCTGCTTCTAATAATTCAGATTGTTTGTTGACTGTTCTACAAAATTCTGATGATGGCTTTGAAGCATTGTTTTCTAATCGTTTCCATTCGGCGACTATAAATGTATGGCATCAACGTCTTGGGCATCCTCAACATATAGTTGTTTCTCATTTGTCAAATAAAGGTTTCATTGCTGTAGCAGACTCTATATCTAGGCCTTTACAACTTTGTGTTAGTTGTCAAATGAGCAAAAGCTGTAAATTGCCATTTGTTTCTAGTTTTTCTCGAACTTCTTCTGTTTTTGGATAAAGTGCATTGTGTTCTGGGGTCCTGCACCTGTAACTAGTGTTCAACACTTTCAATTTTATGTTTTGTTTGTGGATGATTGTACTAGATATAGTTGGTTTTATCCTGTCAAGCATAAGTTCGACTTCTTTGATGTTTTTATCAAATTTCAAACCATGGTAGAACGGCAGTTTGATAAGAAGTTGAAGATTTTTCAGTGTGATGGCGGGGGAGAATTTTCAAGTACTAAATTTCGGACTCATCTTCAAACCTGTGGCATTTTGTCGCATATCTCCTATCCAGCGACTCCAGAATAGAATAGTATTGCTGAACGAAAGCATCGGCATTTAGTAGAGTTGGGTTTGGCTATGATGTTTCATGCTAAAGTTCCTTCTAAGTACTGGGTTGAAGCATTCAACACTGCCATATTTCTCATAAATCATTTACCATCCACTGTTTTGGCTCTTGACACTCCTTTACATGTCCTTGTTGGTAAGCATCCAGATTATTCCATGCTAAGAGTGTTTGGATGTCAGTGTTTCCCATATCTTCGATAGTATGTCAAGAATAAACTTGCACCAAGGTTTGTCCCATGTATTTTTCTTGGTTATAGTGTCTCTCATAAGGGATATAGGTGCTTAAATGTTTCTACAGGTAGAGTTTACATTTCTCGCCATGTGGTATTCAATGAAACCATTTTTCCTTTTAACCCAGAAACTTCAACTGATTCCTTGTCAAACTATTCATCCACTGTTGTTGGAGTTTTTAGGCAATGGGTTGATATCTCTATAGAGTCTTCTGCACCTTTTTCCTTGTCTGGAAATACTGATTCTCTTATATCTGAGCCTTCTGTCATTCCATTTCTACATCATAAGTAGTGTTGATCCTATTGTTACTAAGCCCAATGCAGTGAGAACTCAGCTTGATAAGGTATCACATTCCCCATTTTCGATTGTACTGTCCTTAAATGGTTCTTCTGTGGGGGCTGAACAAAGAGTTTCTTCTACTAAAGGATCTGCTATTGTGCATCATGTGACAGATGTTGAGTGTGCACCTACTGCGTGTGTTGATGGAGTGTCAAATGGTGAGAGTGTTCAACCTGTACAACAGTCATTACAACACAGACATGCCACTATTATTGGACTGACGCCTACACCTAATATGTCCAGCAGTCCATGTGTGGAGCCTAATATTGTTCTACAGCCCACAGTTATGCCACTGGGTTCTACTGTTTCTCAAGCTCCTCATTTCGGCCCAGTTCAGTCCATTGTTGGACATGCAAGTCCAGTTCCGTTCAATGTTAGTCATGCAAGCCCAGATTAGTCCAAAAATGGTCATGCTCACCCAGTTCAGTATGATGATGTTCATTCAGGCTCAGTTCAGTCTGCTTTTGTCCCTACAGATGGTGATAGGCCTATCTCAGGCCCAGTTCAGCCAGTAGTGTCGTTACAGAAGGGAATGATGCTCCATCAAGTTCAGTTCAGTCGAGTAATTTTACTTCAGATGGTACATTTTCTACAACTCTTAGCCCAGTCCCACATTCAATGGTCACAAGGGCTAAATCTGGTATAAGAAAGCCCAACCCGAAATACATTTTGACCAACAATTCATCCCTTCTGAACCACGTTCGGTTAAAGAGGCTTTAGGTAATACTGGGTGGAAGGCTGCAATGGATCTTGAGATGGCTGCTCTCAAAACTAATAAGACTTGGCTACTGGTACCTAGAGAGCCCAACATGAACATTGTGGGCTGTAAATGGGTTTACAAAACTAAACTTAAAACTGATGGTTCTGTTGATTGCCTTAAAGCCAAATTGGTGGCCAAGGGATACTCTAAAATTGAGGGTGTCGATTACTTGGATACTTTCAGTCCTGTTATTAAACCAGTCACCATTCGGCTGGTCCTTACTATTGCAACAGTAAAACAGTGGTCTCTTCGGCAACTAGATGTAACAAATGCTTTCTTGCATGGTTTTCTCTCGACACGGGTATACCGGGTTATGTTGACTCTGCTCAACCCACTGTTGTTTGCAAACTTCAGCGGGCTCTCTATGGGCTTAAACAAGCACCTGTGGTTTGACTGGTTTAGCACTTTTCTCATTACTTTTGGGTTCATCTGTAGTAATAGTGATACGTCACTATTTTTCTATCGGCATGGCGCTAAGGTCCTCTTGTTGCTATTATATGTCGATGGTATTATCCTTACGGGTAATGATACATCTTTGATAGAGAACTTCATTGAGTCAGTGAGTAGAGAGTTCACTATGAAAGATTTGGGTGATCTTCACTATTTTTTGGGTATTGCTGTCCACCGTTCCACTGATGGGTTGGTTTTGACTCAAACCAAATATGCTTTGGAAATTCTCAAGAGAGCTGATATGCTTGATGCCAAACCAATTCGGACACTGGAAGTTGTCTCATCCCTTGTGTTACCAGAAGATTCCATTCCATTTTCTAATATTGCCTTATATCGCACACTTGTTGGGTCTCTTCAGTACCTCACCATGACCCGTCTTGATATCTCATACTCGGTCATCTTGTGTGTCAATTTATGCATGCCCCAAGTTTGACACATTTCCAAATGGTCAAACGGATACTCCATTATATTAAAGGCACTCTTTCTTATGGGCTTCGGATTTTTAGTGACAGTGGATTGGATCTTTATGGATACTCTGACTCTGATTGGGCTGGTTGCCCCTTGACACGTCGGTCTACTACTGGGTTTTGTACTTTTCTTGGCTCTAATTGTATTTCATGGAGTGCTAAGAAACAACCGACTGTAGCACGTTCTAGTACAGAAGCAAAATACCGTGCCATGGCGACTACTACAGCAGAGCTTACTTGGCTATCCTTCCTACTTCGAGATATTGGGATTCCTCAACCTAATTCCATTGTTTTGTATTGTGATAACACTAGTTCTCTTCATCTCACTGTTAACCCGGTTCTCCATGCTCGCACTAAACATATAGAACTGGATTATCATTTTATAAGAGAGAAAGTAGCTTTAGGCCTCCTCACTATAGAGTTTGTTTCTTCTAAAGACCAATTGACTGACATATTCACTAAGCCTTTGGCCTATAAGACCTTCATTGACATTTGTTTTAAACTCAATCTGTGGATCCCACCCCAGTCCAGTTTACGAGGGGATGTTATGTATAGTGATAGCCCAGGTTAGTAATAGGCCCATTTAATATAAGTCCTGGCCCAGATGTAAAGAGAATATTCTATATAAAAATACTAACACTGTAATGGAAAAGTGATAGAGAAAATAAATCTTTCAATTTCTTATTCTTGTTCTCTTTGGTTCTTGATTGTATCTATCTTCTTCACACAGCCATTATGGTGATGCGGCAGACAAACAATGACGTTAAGCTAGGGTCTCATAGTATACCTGTGTATACAGAACTTTATCTAGCCATGACTGTTGTGCATCACAACTTCCAATTACGGGGTGAGGATGTCGACAATTTCAATCCGATGAGATTCAAGGATCAAAGAAAGCATCTAGCTTCATTCTTTCCATTTGGGATAGGTCCAGGGATCTGTGTGGCTCAGAATTTAGCTGTTGTTGAGACTAAAATTGCTTTAGCAATCATTATCCGTAAATTTTCCTTTATAGTTTCTCCATCGTATATACGTCCATGCCCCTATGCAGGTTGTGACAATGCAACTTCAGTATGGTGCTCAGATTCTCGTTAGAAAGATTTGATTTATGTTTATTGATAATGTGTTTTTGCTTTGAGACTTTCTGAAGCCCTTTTGTTGGATATTTTAACATTTGATGTGTGTTCATCAAACTCATTTTAATTTGATTACTACTTGTAAGGGGGGGCAGGAACGAAAAGAAAAAACACGAAGATTAATGTGGTTCAACACCCCATTGTGGGATGCCCCGTCCACGGAGAAAAAGAGAATTCTTTATTACCAAGAACTCTCCACCCGACAAAGTGTTCCCCCCCCACCCACCTTTTCTAGGGTTTTTCCCATAGAGACAACATATATAGGAAACCTAGAAATCCTAATCCCACTACAATTATAAGTTTATCCCATACATGTAATAGACCAAATTCTAATACAAGTACAACTCTATTAATTGTGTGGACTCCATAGAATACAAGCAAATCCAACAAACCCCCCCCGGGTTGGGGACCCCCCGGGGGAGGAGCGAAACCCGTTTCGTCAAACCGCACACCTAAACAGCATAGCCTACACCGACCGGTGTCCCGCAACCACCGCCGACAAAGTGATGTGACTCTACCTCTTCCACCGCCATAGCATCACCGGAAAGATAACATCACACACACACCCGCAACTCCAGATACACTGGAACCCGAGCTCTCACCCTCGCACCTCCAGATGGACCTAGAGAACCGACCCTTATCGCAGCTTGCTAGTCCTTCTTTACCCACGCACAAAGATCACGGCCATTATGTGTACCGTGCCGGATCAAACCCCATTTTTTCTCTTCTTCTTCTTCATACTGCGTACCTCCTTCGTCTTCAAACAACCCTAGCTCGATACCACTTGTTAGGATCGAAGAACACAAACAAACAAGAAGCACACGAAGAATTAACGTGGTTCAAGACCCCATCGTGGGATGCCTACATCCACCGAGAAAAGAGTGACTTTCTTCTATTCCAAGAACACTACAAAATTCTCAACCCGACAGTTATCTCATCCGTCACCTTACAAATGCCCAGCTATCCCCGTCGAGGAGAACCCACGACCCTTGAGCCTTACCTAGGTTTCCCACACGTAGATAATATATAGAAAAACCAGAAAACCTAATCCCACACAATTATAAGTTTAACCTCATATATGTAATAGACTCATACCCTAATACAAATACTACCCTTATAATTGCGTGGACCCCACTGAACAAGACACCAACCCAACAAACCCACCGGCTTGAATTCCGCAAACCACCTTGAAGAAAATCCATTGATGTTGATTCTAGAATTGCTCTCGCCAAAACGCTACACCCAAACGAGCATAGCCCACACCCCGTCCGGGTGTCCCGCAGACCTCGCGCACGAGTGAAGTGACTTTATCTCTCTCACCGCTGCAAGATCACCGAAAGATCACCGTCACTCACGCCCTCTTGCAACTCCGGGCATCCGAACCCGAACTCTCACCACCGCACCTCCAATGCACCTTGAGAACCGACCCTCATCCCACCCTTTGCAACTCCAATTGCACGAACCCAAGCTCTCACCTCCGCATCTCCAATGCGACTTAGAGATCCAACTCCTTGTCCCACCACCAAGACTCCTTTACCCCACGGCAACATAAACCGGCCATTATGTGCATCGACGGATTCAATCCCTCCATCGGATCCAACACTCGATCCGACCGGATCCTCGAACACTACCATCGTCCCATCAATCCGAACACAATCTCCCAAACCGCCGTTGACCATCCACTCCAGAGACCAAGACCCACGGCAATACCACCTAGTGTAATACCATCCACTCGACTACCACCAAGATCCACGGCGATCCTATCACAAGCGAGAATGCCACATGTGATAACATCTTTCCCAAATTTATTTTCATACCAGAAAATCTTACTAGATGGAGATTCACCTTCGCCATCTCTTCTTGTCGGCACAAAACTATTATTTGAAGAAACAAAGAGATGCAGAAATTTCACCCAAAGAAACAGAGGCTGTTGTACGAAGCAAATAACTTGACCTAGAAAACTTCAATAAAAAATCTGACCGTACAGATTGACGAACTATGTGTCCTCTACCTAATGTCCAAAAATCAGCCCATCGACCACGAATGACCTCCCGATGTCTGCTGATCACGGCGGCAAATCACCACGCCCGAAAAACTGCTACTCTCTTTTTCTTCTTCTTATGATGTTAAACCCTAACTCCTAATCCGTTTTTGTCCTATTTAAAAGATTAAATACAAGACAAAAAGAATGGGTTTAAACACACAAAGGTTTGGACCTTTATCTACAAACCCTAAGCATCATTGACTAGGGTTTCCCATGGAAACCCTTCTCACGATTACCTTCTCTTCTTCTTCTTCTCATACGTGTACCTCCTTCGTCTTCAAATAACCCTAGCTCGATACCACTTGTAGATCGAGACGCAAAGAAAGAAAAACACGAAGATTAATGTGGTTCAACACCCCATTGTGGGATGCCCACGTCCACGAGAAAAGAGAACTTTATTACCAAGAAACCCTACAACTCTCCACCGACGAGTGTTCTCCTCCTGTCACCCTCACACGTCACCCACCTTTTTCTAGGTTTCCCAAGAGACAACATATATAGGAAACCTAGATCCTAATCCCACTACAATTATAAGTTTATCCTATACATGTAATGACCAAATTCTAATACAAGTATAATATTAGATATGGGACTCAGTTCAAGGCACCAACTTGGCGTCTATTCTATGGTTTCTGTATTATACAATACTCAATTGGAGATTTGATGATAATGTAGATATGGGCAGTTGGTATTGTTGAACATAATTTTGCTTGAAATTCATGATGGTTAATTCACCGCCAATTGTTTTTGGCAACAAGAATTTCTAGTAGTTTCTTTTTCATGTTCATGAGATGTATTTACTGTCACATTTATATTTTGTGTTTATTAATTATATTGTGTGCGTTTATGATGGGTTTATGATGGAACAATGATTGATATCTACCGACATGATTGACTATACATCAGTCGCGTGTATAATACGAATGGTAATGGTGAGATAGTCAATGGGTTTTCCACTACCCATTTAGGGAGTACATCAATCCAAGATTGAAAGTTAAAGACTATGATTAATTAAAGTCTTGGATCTTGGTAGTTGTTTTCGTAAAGAGTTTGAAATACATATTTTATATTATTATTTGAAAATATTTTTCAAATACTTTACGTCTTGGTCATGACATTCTTGTAATTAATTGCAATTGGATTTATTAGCTTAGCTTCGTGGTGATTTTATTCCATTATTACAATGACTATTTGCAGATTTTGGTAATGTTGGAAGAGATAACCTTTTAGGATCACACAACACCATTTAGCATGATCTCCTCTATAAAAGAGAGGCTAGAGTAGAATTCAAAACCGTTCTTCGGTGACTGTGACCTTATGCTGCATTCAAAGGAAAATGACAATACTATCGAGAATTAAAAATTTATACCTAAATCAATGAGAACATATGACATTTATGATGTGTTTAGTCATAAAACGGTGAGAATTATCACCTTCGATCAAGTAGTTTTTTTTTTTTTTTTTTTTTTAATTTTTATTTTTTTTTGAGAGAGAGAGAGAGAGAGAGAGAGAGAGAGAGAGAGAGAGGGGGGTTGTTGATTTTTTTTTTTATTTTTTTTATTTTTTTAAATTTATTTTAAGATATATTTTTTTTTATTTTTTTTTTCTATTATTTTTTTTTTTTTTTTAATTTATTATTTGGTTAGGTTTTTAATTTAGTAGTTATAAATTTTTTTTTTTTAATTTTACAAAATTTAATTGATAATTTCTCACTTTTGATTTCAACTATTCTTTAAAATTTGAATTTTTTGATGGACTTTAAAGGCCTTATTTCAAGTATTTCTATGCATGTCTATGATACTCCACCCACTATTGTGCAATACCCAATAGTCTTGAATTTTCAAACCTCAAATTTTCCACTTGGCAAACTGTATTGTGCCTAGTTTTTTTGTCACACATGATGAAGTGGAATTTCTTTACCTTGGGCTTTGGTGGTGGGTGATAGATTGAGATTTGGGAAAAGTTGGGGGTATAATCGAGAATTCATTCTAGGAGCAGGTCATTTATGGGGGTTCAGATCCTCTCCAAACACTGGATCACAACTGGAGAGATTTGGATAACAGGAAAGAATCTTTTTTTCCCATTTATGATCCAGTCGCCTCTTTCTCTTCACCTTCTTCACCCATAAATGCTCTATTCCACCATGCATCATATTCATATAGGTTTCTTTCCTACAAAGAAAAATAGAACAAAATGGGCCTAGGAAAAGGAAATTCAAGAATCATTACGAAAGCTAATTAAGATCACCAGTGAAACCAATGAATACCCAAGAAATCTACTTGGGCTAATGATATCTGCGAGCTAGAATCAGGAACAAGAAGAAGATGGATGAGGAGTGGATGAAATCATTGATGAGTGCAAGACATTTTACTTTGCAGTGAAGGACACAAGTGCTGATCATTTGACATGGGCCCTTCTCCTTCTAGCATTGCACCAAGAATGGCAGCACAAAGCACAAGAAGAAATCAATTGTGTTTGTGGTGCCACCGGCCTTCCAACAGCAGAGAACTTGAGTGACCTGATCAAGATAATGAATTTCATAAATTTCTAATTCTCATTTTTATTGTTTGCAAAGTTCTAAGAGTCAATTTAATGATGTTGTTGTTCTTAATGATTTTTTTTCTTTGTTACAGTATTTTTCTTTGGTTTCTGATACTCTGTGGCCCATCTTTTGGCTGTTGGCGCCTCTTGGTTTAAAGTGTCGAGATTTTGGTGGCGATCTCCTCCTCTTTTTCTTGTATCCCTTTTTCTTGGCAGGCAAATGTCCTTTGCTGATTTTGCTTAATAAATTTGCCCTATACAAAAAAAATGACAATGAGAGAGCATCCTTTAAGTTAACCCATAGCACAACTCCTTGGCCGTGTTCCCAATAATTGGACTGTTTGGAACGCATCATTTAGAAACGTTATAAGCATCTATCTATCAGCAACTGAACGGGAAGTGGTTTAGGAAAAGCCCTGAAAGAGTCAGATACGCTCGACTTCTTTGCCCAGCCCACATAAGAAGGCTTCGTAGACAGTCATGGTTCAAGAAAGCTTAATAGGTGCTTAAACTTTGCTGGAGATTGAGCAAAACTCGTTAGATTCAACCTGAACCGTAATAAAATACCTGATTTTTGGAATCGGGAATCAGATCCAGACAATTCTGAATCAGTTTTCTGTATTCGATTCTTCAATCCTGTTATGTAAAAGTTTATATCGGACACTTGCAAAACTTCAAAACCAAATTCAACCAACCGGACTTAATCAAGGAGGTTCATTTTAAAGAGGATTGATTCAGTTTGACCTTCATTCTCAGCCCATCTTGGCTGAAGGCATCGTTGGATTGGACTTACATTGGAGGATGACAAATGGGCCATGCACAGAATACAGGCAGAAATTTAACGGGCTGGGCCAGCCTCAGCCCCAAAAAGGTCTCAAATGGCCTTGTCCAGGCATAATTATTCTGAAAACTTACAACAAGCGAGCGGGGGATATGGTGTTATAATGTGTTTATAATGTGTGTGCACATATCATTATACCAGGGTTGGATGCAACTGGTGCCAATCGGTTCAGTTTTGATTTTTTTTTATTTGGTTTTGGTTCAATTGAAGATGTAATGAACATAAATCAAAATAGGACCGATTATTAATCTGTTTCAATTTTCCAAACCCAAATCGATTAGTAGTCAGTTTGACTAATTCAGTTCTTAATCAATTTCTCATCTATAGTATTTTCTCAGTGTTGCATAACAAAGTAACATTTCCCCACCCATCCCCCATCCATCCATCCACTTCATAACATTCAATTGATTTAATGATTTATTCGACTTATCGATTTGCAACCGATTACCTATGGTTTGGTTCGATTGGGTTTTTTAGTTATCGGTTTATTTTAATTTATTAGTTTCAAAATTGACACCCTTAGTTGGATGGGACCACATTGGTTTTTTTTTTCTTTTCCCTTTTTTCGGATCAAGTTTCAACCTCCAATAGAAGGCCGGAATCCTGGAAGAAGAACAGCCATAAATAAGAGCGGACCACATTGTGTCAGAGGATTGGACATCGATACCATAATATCCAAGTGGGAAGGAGAGTCAAACCTCTGCCCTGCACAACCACAACATGCTGCGGCCACTACACCAATGGACCCCCCCCAAAAAAAAATACTTGTCCAATAATGTCAACTGTACCCATTAATGTTAAATAATCTAATAGGAAATTTGAAATTTCTATTTTACCCTTATTGTAAAAAGCATTAAAAAAAAAGAAAGATTTAGATTCGCCGCAGAAATGTAAACTCAACGTCGAGAAATGATGAATCCAATTTAGTTACAACAGACATTGAATAAAACTTAGTTACAAAGAGATTACCGTAATCAAAACCAATTGGAACAATAAATCCAAAAAATAAATAAATAAATAAATAAATAAATAAATAAATATATTCAATTGATTTAACGATTTATCGATTTGCTACTGATTACCTATGGTTTCAAAATTGACACCCTTGATTGGATGGGACCACATTGGTTTTTTTTTTTTTTTTTTTTCTTTTCAGATCAGGTTTCAACCTCCAAGAGAGTCCCGAATCTCAAGGATGAGATGATTTGAATCCCAAAGAGAAGGCCGGAATCTTGAAAGAAGAACAGTCATATATAGGTGCGGACCACATTGTGTAGATACCATAGAAGGCCGGAATCTTGAAAGAAGAACAGTCATATATAGGTGCGGACCACATTGTGTAGATACCATAGTCTACAGGTGGGAGGGAGAGTCAAACCTCTGCCCTGCACAACCGCAACATGCTGCGGCCACTGCGCCAAAGACAGTTCTGCCGGGCCTCATAGAGTTCGGCCGCAAGTAAAACCCTAATTTTCAAGTTTCAATGCATTGTAGTTATAAAGCACAATTGCTTCAAGCGTTTTGTAAGATCCTCACCATGAGTATCCAATCTGCTTTGATCTTCTTCTTCTTCCTCCTCCTGCTGTGGGTTATTGTAAGATCTGTGTACCATTTCATCTGGGTACCATGGAGAATCCAACTCCACTTCCAGAAACAAGGAATAAGAGGCCCCGGCTACCGTTGGATCTTCGGAAACACAGCAGAGAATCAAGAACTGATAGCTGAGGCTCTAGCCAAGTCCATGAGCTTCAATCATGATATTGAAAAGAGAGTCATCCCTGCCTACCAAAAGTGGTCGACCATCTACGGCAAGACATTTTTGTATTGGTTCGGATGGAAACCTCGGCTTGCAATATCAGATCCGGAGATGATCAAGGAGATTTTGCTTAATACCGGTGGCTCATTTGGGATGTACTCCTACAGCCCTCATGCTAAGCAGCTCGCAGGAAATTACAGCGTCGCTATATTGAGTGGTCAGATGTGGGCGAAACACAGAAAGATCATCAACCGGGCCTTCACCACGGAGCTAGTAAAGGTCATCTCTCTCTCTCTCTCTCTCTCTCTCTCTCTCTCTCTCTCTCTCTCTCTCTCTCTTATTCTGATACATGCATGCATCTTACAAAATAGATGATTACGTACCATATTGTATGATTTTATATTGGGTCTCAATCTTCACGACAACATATATTGGATCGATCCTTCCAGCCCGGACCCAATATATAGGTATGCATGCGGGATACTCTCCAGGTTGGCGAATTGGAGAGGGTCCAAATCCCGATTTAGGTGGGATATTGTTTCTTCTTGCGTTTTGTTGCATTCATATATCACCTGTCCAAGAATATGCTTTAGTCAAGACTCAAGACACTGCTTCAACTGTCGTAGAGATTGACACCTCACACAAAAACTCACCCGGTTTTCATGAGTTTTCCATCCTACCTCCCCTTTTCTTGCATGCGGTGCTAGGAACTCCTTGACACAAGCCAGTGTTAGAAACCGATCCAACAAAATAAGAGAAAAGCTAGTTGTCACCCAGATAGGTGAAAACTAGACTTGTCATTAATCAAGAGTTTAATCCTCCGAATATCTGACAACCGTACGCCTTGAATATCAAAACTACTCCTACCTTGTATATAGTTGTTTCTATAATGGGCAATGAGTGTGCATTAAAGGGAATCTATTATAATTCTTTTGTCATCCAATAGGTGACACAAAGCCGGACCTAAAGATAATGATAAAAATCTCTTAGACTCATTTTTTTTCAGGAAAATTTTTAAAAGAATATCTAGTCTTTCTACTTGACACCGACTGATGTCAAATCTTTTTATAGAAATTCATTTTAGTGTGTACTCATTGGGTCATCACATAAACCACAATATCTGGGGATTAATTTTGGTACTTGAGACGGAAAGATGGGGGAGTTTTGCATGATTTAAGGATACCAAACTCTGATGTCAATTGCTATTTTATATGGTGTCAAAAAGAATATAAAAACTGAAAATGATGTAAAAATAATTTATCCAATAGAATGGATAATGGAATATATATATATATATATATATATATATATATATATATATATATATATCATCAAAGAAAAGAATAAAAAAAAGTGAAAGGTAATTAGGATATATCCTCTCACAACTTAATATTTTATAGAATAAAATAGTCTATCCGGTTGTTACTCATGTGTTCTTTACACAAGGGAGTGAAATGATCAAGGATGGAAACATACATATCCCATGCTATTAGCTTAGAATTACTTTTCTTTTGTTTTACTTTCGTTCATTTTAGGTTTAAACAAATTAAGCTTCTAGAGCATGGTTCGAGTATCACTATCAAATCGACTTCTTACCAAAAAAAAAAAAAAAGTATCAAATCGACCAATTCGTATAGGTTTTGGGCCTAGTTGATCGCTGATCCGATCTCCACTCTCAGCCTATTTTAATAAGAACTGGACACATGTCAGTTATCCGTTGGATCTATACACCCAGATCGGATCATTTTTGGACATGGCCGACACCGTGTCCAATATTTGGATTTAGAACTATGCTCAAAAGAACACTCTCACAAGGAAGTATCCCACGTGCCCTTTTGCCAAGTGAAAGTACGTAAATACAAAAGAAAATCTAGAATAAAAGAGTCTGGATCCTCTGAGCAGCTGGGCCACTCAATGAATGATCTAACAGCCTCGAATGCGCCAAGTGATCCAAGGCCGTCGGATCACACACGTGGTGACCCAACCGTTGGAGAGGATCTGGAGGTAGTGTAAATTTCTTTGGTTTGACGTGTGTTGACACAGGACAACAAATGTTAAATTTATGTCTCAAAAGTTTGAATTTGTCAGTGAAGGAATATATATATATATATATATATATATAGGCAGCTAGGTTCCACTCTTAAGTAATGTGGGAATATTCCCAACACTCCTCACGTGTTGTTCCTCTTTTGATTGGCAATACATGTGGTAAATGTGCTTCCATTTTTTAGTGACTGTGGTTCCTTTTTTTAGGTGATTGTTTCTTTGCAAATCAACTTTTTCTTCTACAATATAAACCTTTAAAAATTGTCCAATCTATAAATACAAGAGGGATAAAAAATAAAAATAAAAAGACTTAATTAATTGATGCCAAACTGTATCAATGTCAGCAACCATATGTATCATGAGAAGCATCAATAGCTTGTAAGAACGGGTTAAAAACTTAAAGATTAGGTGGGGTTAAATCGTACCATTGGTCTCTTACTTAAGACAGTAGACGCCCCCTATGGTGCATATGAGGTTGATGTCAGCCTCCAAAATTAAAAAAGCCCCGTAGGCCCACGGTAGTCATCGCACTCGCTTATCAAGACACCTTTTGGTTGTGCTCAATAAGAAAAAAAACTCAAAACCAACAACAAAAATAAAGAAACCAAAATGTGGGATTGACAATTGTTAGAGCCATGGATGTCTAAACCTCCTCTCATTTATATGAGAAGACATCATCAAAGGTTGTTTCCCAAAAACATGCCTAAAAATCACATGTTTGCGATAAGACATGTTTGTTGATCGGACAGAGATGTTTTTTGTTGTAAATTTAATGTTTTGAATTTAATAGATTTAAAATTTTATTTTATTATTTTTCAAATGAATTGAAGAGGTGTATCTCTTCATAATAGACACTTTAACAAAGGGTGTTGAAAAGGTGTGTTTTTTTTTTTTTCTGATAGCCATTTTTACAAGAGGTGTTGAAGAGGTTTGTCTCTTCTTAATATGCACCTAAATGACCAATAGTTGTGACTACTGGTAATATGTCTAAATGGTCAATAGGCATGTCTGTTTGTAGAGTTATGACGTTTGGACGCACGCTTTGAAGACAATCATTAGTGGTGTCTCTTCTTTTCCTATATATAGAGAGAAGGTTTAACTCATTTATAATAAGATATAATTTTGGTTTTGAAAATCCCATTAGGGTTCTTTTTTATCTTTAGGGTTTTTTTTTTATCTTTACTTATTAAGCATAGCCTTTTGAATCTTTGAGTAAATCATGAAAGTAAGTGCAACATTTTTCTATTTTTGAAAGTTGTTTCATCTTGGAATTCGATTCTCATAAGGCCCGATTTGTACCATAGGACGGGATTACAATTTTAAGGAGAGTAGGCTTGACTATGACTTAATTTAACATTTGTTTGCCATTGTGGTACATCAATTTAATGGTGGTTTTAATGTCTATTTTGGTGAGTTCATGGTGCTTACATAGAGTATTGGAGTAAACCATTATTTATAATTATTTACAATTATATATCTCATGGTCAACTCATATCTAAGATGAAATTTATGATGCATATTTTATAACACTTTCCAATAATTACACACATTCATCATTTAGGTGCCTACTAGGAAGAGACATACCTCACCAATAATGATCATTTCGGCCCTCTTTGTTTCATTTTAAAATTTTATATGCAAATGATATTTTACATGAAAATTTTCTTCAATGTAAAATTTTGTCTTTATTTGTATTTCATGTTAAAACAAATAGTACAGAACAATTTTACTTTTCCACCATTGCACTTGGAAACAAATAGGGCCTTCTCTCAGAATCTAATTCTGAAATCAGCTAAGCACACTCGAAACCAATGATCTTCACAAAAGAACCCTTTTACGGAACTACAAAATTTTCTCCAATCAAACAAAACACAATGTTGGATAAATTTTTAGCTTCTCCATTTGATTCAATGGTGGTACACTTGTTGCAACAATTGAGGGAGACAAAGAGGATGGAATGAGGAAGGAGATCAGAACTTGCCTGGATCTCAATAGTTTGTTGGGTTTGATGACTCCAATACCACATTGAATTATCTAATGTAAAAACTTAAATTATTAGATGGATAAGTCAAGTTTTTCAAAGTGAGAATATTCCAAACACAGTTAGCATACTAAAAAATACCACTTTCATGACAATTTGTATTGAATGTCCTAACTCCTATTTGAGATATGAAGCTTCAATTTTTTTTTTTTCTTTTTTACTTTCTGTCTCCCTTAAAAAATTATTTCTAAACGTCACTATTATACATCCTTAGAGTCTCGTTCCTCTCCCTACATGGGCCTACATGGGTTATAACTTATATGGTGATTGGTGTTGCAGGGTTGGGTACCAGAAATAGTAGATAGCACGCTGAAAATGTTGAAGCAATGGGAAGAAAAGATGGATGGAAGAGAGGAATTCGAGATTGATGTGCACAAAGAGCTTCACAATCTCACCGCTGAAATCATTTCACGTACAGCTTTTGGGAGTAGCTATGGCGAAGGGAAGAACATCTTCAAATTGCAAGAACAGCAATCGCACCAAGTCTCACAGGCTCTTCAAAGCGTTTACCTTCCCGGCTTTAGGTATCTCCCACCTCATATTCTTAAGCTATATATTACTAAATGCATGCATGTCTCATACATCCTATTTCTCATCACGCATCATATTCATATAGGTTTCTGCCTACGAAGAACAATAGAAAGAGATGGGCACTAGAAAAGGAAATTCGAGAATCATTACGGGAGCTAATAAAGAAAAACAGTGGGACCAATGAATACTCAAAAAATCTACTTGGGCTACTGATGTCTGCAAGCAAGAATCAGGAACGAGAAGAAGATAGATTAGGAGTGGAGGAAATCATAGATGAGTGCAAGACGTTTTACACTACAGGGAAGGACACAAGCGCTAACCATTTGACATGGGCTGTTCTCCTTCTAGCATTGCACCAAGAATGGCAAAGCAAAGCACGAGAAGAACTTGATCGTGTCTGTGGTGCCACCGGCCTTCCAACTGCAGAGAACTTGAGTGACCTAAAGATTGTGAGTTCCATGAATCTCTAATTCTCATTATTAAATCTGTTTGCTCTTGCAAAGTTGTCAAAGTCAATTTTAGCAAAATAATTGAGCTACAACTAATATTATGTCTATGGCATGCTTCCATCATCATCATCATATGAAGTTATTAACTGTGTTGAACCATTGCATTAACAGCTAAACATGATACTCAACGAAACACATCGTCTCTACCCTCCACCGGTTGCCCTGATGCGGCAGACAAACAAAGACGTTAAGCTAGGGTCTCTCAGTATACCTGCCTATACAGAACTTTATCTAGCCCTGACCGCTACGCATCACGACGTCCACTTATGGGGTGAGGATGCCAATAATTTCAATCCGATGAGATTCAAAGATCAAAGAAAGCATTCATTCTTTCCGTTTGGGTTAGGTCCAAGGATATGTGTGGGTCAGAATTTAGCTGTTGTTGAGAGTAAAATTGCTTTAGCAGTCATAATCCGTAAATTTTCCTTTATAGTTTCTCCATCATACATCCATGCTCCAATGCAGTTTTTGACAATGCAACCTCAGTATGGTGCTCAGATTCTCATTCAAAAGATCTGATTTATGTTCATTGAGAATATGTGTTTGCTTTTAGACTTTCTGATGCCCTTTTTGTTGGATATTGTGACATTTCATGTGTTCATCAACCTCATTTTAATTTGATTAAATTAATGAATTGCTTTTTCCTTATATAAGCAAACATAGGCATGCAATCTGTTCTACAATTTTCATATTCTACATTACTCTAATGGAGATTTGATGATAATGTAGATACGACCACTTCGTTCTGTTGAACATAGATGGTTCTCCGCCAGTTGTTTTGGCAACAAGAATTTCTGAATAGTTTCTTTTTCATATTCAAGAGATTTTATTGCTGTCACATTTATGTTGTGTGTATTTGCAATGGACCAATGATTGGTATCTACCGACAATCTGACTATAAACCGGCCACTAGGCGTATATAATAAGAATGGTAATGGGGTGATAGTCAATAAGTTTCCAATACCCATTTAAAGAGTACATCCAAGATTGAAAGTTGTCAGACAGGTTAATATCTGGGGTCTTGGTTGTTGTTTTGTAAAGAGTTTAAAAAAAATGTTTTATATTATTATATATTAAAATGTTTTTAAAATATTTTAGGTCTATGGTCATGACACTTGTCATTAATTGCAATTGGATTTATTTGCTTCGCGATGATTTTATTCCATTATTACAAAGACCATTGCGGATCATGGTAATTAATTTTGGGGGGGGGGTGGTGGTGTGGAGAAGGTTTTCAAGTCACATTTATGTAGTATTGTCATTTTTTAGTAATTAAGTGAAACTTAAGATATTACCTTTAGGATCACACACCATTTAGCATGGGCCGTTGAACCAACCTGGCCTTCTCCATCAAAGAGAGGCAGGGCCTGAAATCAAAACCATAATTCATTCTCTACAATTAAGAGAAAGGAGAAAAGAACTGAATCTTCTTCTTCAAGCTAGGGTTGTAGCCATTGGAGGTGAAGTGTTCTTCGGTGATCATGATCTTGTGTTGAGCATGCCTTTTGTGTTGGGAATAATTCCACATTGCTTTTAAGGTTGAAACCTTGGTGCTTTATATATGTGAGAGTCCCTCAATTTACAAGTTCATTTCGAGATGAAAAATTAACATGGTATCAGAGCAAAAGATGGACCATGATCACCTAAAAACTTAGATCACATTTGCCACTTGTACTGCCACCCAAATGAGAGTCAATATGTGAGGAAGAATGTTGGGAATAATCCCAGATTGCACAAGACTAGAACCTTGGGTTCATTATATATGTGAGAGTCTCCCCATTTACTAGTTTGAACTTTTGAGATGGATATTCAACACTGTGTGTTCTAAATTAATTAGCCATAAAACTCTAATAATTTTTGTTTGGTTTATTTGAATACCTTAATGCATACTTTGATCAATCCTGTCAAAATAGGGTTACAACAGGGTCGGGTTGGGCTGGATTTTTAAAACCCCAGCCCAACCCTGACTTCCTTTAAACCAGCTTGACCCGGCCTAACCTTGCCAGGGTCAAACAAAGCAATAAACCAACCCTGACCCTATTAGGGCTCAAGGCCGGGACAGGTTGGCCCTGATTGGGCTGGATAATTAGGAATTCCACCGAAGGTACTAAACTGCTAATACAGGAGGGACTAATAAAAAATCAGACAAAATAAATTTATAATGAAAACACAGGAGGCGCTAATAAAAAATCAGAGAAATGTGGATTAAAAAAGAAAACTGATTGGAAAAGAGTCAGCACTGACCTTGCAAACAAAAGAAAAAATAGTAGTAAACAAAATATCCACAAAAAAAAATGCATACAAAGTTGGATTACACGACTTTAGAAAAAAAATCATAAAATATACATATGAATGAAGATGAACGTGTTGATCTGTGATCGTTGGTTTAGGTTCTTCTATTTTTCACTGAAGCTCCACTTGAACATTGTCTCTTTTAGGATCCATGTCTGCTAAAACTAACATTGCTTGTGGTGACTTGACTTCGGGAAATTCGTGTTCCACTGTGTCTTCTAGCTTTAGTATAGAAAGCTCTCCACATAGCATCTCTCTAGTGATATATGTTAATACTATATTCCACCAACCAATAGCGGAGTGACATGTGTCTTCGGACCCGTGGGCATCCATATCACAACACATTTCATACACATGATGCCATGTAATTCAAATAAAACGTTTTCCAATATGGTGGGAAGCATTTCCTTAATCGGTGCATACAGCCGAATTCAACGGACCTGTACACCAACAACCACTCTCATGATGTCCATAGGATCATCATCCAATGGTGAATTGCAGAAGATCCAGTTATTAACCGTCCTCCACTAAATCTGGTGTTTTGGACCACTCCAATCAATTGTGTGCATTTATAAATACTCACAATCACAAAGGTACAAGGGACGGATAATTCTCTATCCATACTTATACTCAAACCTTACCCCACTCTCAAAGAAGTATTTTTCTCTTATATACTTCATATTGCTTGTTCTGAGAACTGACTTAATCATCGAAGTGACCACCGGATACCTAATCCACCCTTCGATGAAATTTCCTCTGTTCTCAGGTTCATATTTTGAACTCGGCTATAACCGTGTCAAGTAGTTTACTACGTGGCCAACTCAAATACAACAACATCATCAACTCGGTTACACCGTTGACAACACAACCAACACGGACTCCAACTAGGCTAGATCAGTTTTCAGTAGCAACAATATATTGAAAAATCGTGAAAAATAAGAACCGTGAAGAGATTGATCTCTTAGTATGAGATTTGAGAGGCGGAAGATCTCTACGACAACTAACATGGAACGTCAACTTCATCAACTCACGTTTGTTGGTAGAGACTTTGTTGGGCCCTCAACCAAGACCCTGAGCTTATCGTTCGGTGGATGAGGGATAAAAGTGGTGAGGAAAAGTTTATAAGTAATAATACATTGAAGTCGGGTTGGGCGGGGCTGGGCCAAGGCTGATGCCTCGACCCTATCAAGGCCTATAAACATTTGAGCCCAGGCCCAACCCTGTTAGGGTTTAGGGCAGGTATAGCCCTGTCTGGGTTCAGAGTGGGTTTTGGTTCACAGGGCCAAACTTGCACCCTATGTCAAAACATATTTTTGATGAAGAACTTTTGCCCCTATTCTTACACTTTTATATGGACTTCAAGCTGACTTGTTTAGGCCCAATTCCAACTCATGTGAATGATCATCTTTTTATTTTTGTGAAAAACTACGTGAATCATCCAAACATGAGAAATGTAGCAATTATTACTTCTTGTTTCTTCTAGGTTCTGCGTCTAGATCCTAGATGCTGAGTAAACCTGCAAAACTACAAGACAGGGCAATGGAGGTCAGGGGTCTAGCCCTGGATTTGCCCTTAAGCGTAAGTCAGGAATCTAGCAAACAGATAATGAGGTCAAGAGGACGACTAAATAAAAGTGGAATGGGGTAAGAAAGGGATTTTGAGTCCGAGTTATTGAAGCGAAAAAGTGAAACGATGAAAAGTAATAAATGTGAAGTGACAAAACATTGATTTTCGAACCTATTTATAGGGAATAGTGAACAATGGGACCCACATGCCTTTAGAGTACAACATAATATCTCTGTGGATGATTCTACCCTTGACTTAAGCTATTATATATATATATATATATATATATATATCCAAAAGAAAGACATAAAAAATAACACAATAAATCTGTGTGGGGCTACACAATTCCAACAACAAGTTGTTAAATTCTCCTAACCTCAAGTTCAATCAAGCATGTTCTGAAAGAAATAAAATAAATTTAATGTGTGAGATCAAATTATTATGTGGATAACAAACCAATCAAGCCAATCTGACAAAATTGTCAAACATCCTGAGCCTACAACTTTATTGGAGCTCACACATGTGCACCTCTTTAAGCGGACCTAGACCTACCTCATTCAAATAAATTAAAACAAACTTTTGAAGACAATAAACCTAATCCGGGGTCTATCTAGACTACCTACGTACCTTGGAAATATTCCAAGTATCAGGTTCTCGACGTAGTTCTAAAAAGAACAATTGATACAAAACCAGTTAAACCACGATGAAACCGATGTTTGAAACCAAATTTGAACCAATAATTTGAATCCAAATTTTGAAGCAATGATTGAAATCCAATCTTCAAACCAATTTGAAAACAATGGTGGATTGAATTCAAAAAATCTATCCCCAAAGTGCATACGTATCCCGACATGGTCCAAGAATCAAGTCCAAATGTAGTTCGAAATGATTAAAGTGTCCATAGCCACTAAACATCCGTATGACCACTAGAAAATCAGATTTGAACAAAACAAACCAATTGAACGAATTTGAAAAATCTACCCAAATTGCCTAGGTATCTCAGAGACATTACACCTCCTAAGAATTACATCCCCGGGTAGTTCAGGTCGAACTGATAGAAAATCACGATTTGAAAACCAAATTTGGATTCCTATTGCCAATTGTCAAGTAAATAGGCCATCCAAAGCAAGCTTGAGGAAACTCATTTAAAACCACAATGCTAGAAAATAGCAATCGATGAAACCTTTGGACCAAATTTGGGACATCTACGCAAAATTGCCTACGTATCCCGGAGACATTGCATCTCCCGAAAATCAGGTCCCCGTGTAGTTTGGGTTAAACTGCTAGAAAATCACGATTTGAAAACTAAATTTGGATTCCTATCACCACTTGTCAAGCAAATAAGCCACTCAAAGCATGCTTGAGGAAACATTTAAAACCACAATGCCGGAAAATACCGGTCAATTAAAACTTTAGACCGAATTTGGGACATCTACACCAAATTGTGTATGTATCCCTGAGACATTACGTCTTTCGAGAATTAGGTCCCACAAAATTCAGGTTAAGGGAATAGACAAAAAGTAGGCTCACAAAACCCAAAGTTTGAAACCAAATTCCATTTAAGCAAGATGTATAATGGTTCCTATTGCTACTAGTCAAGCAAGTAGGCCTTCCAAGCAATGGATTGAAAACAGTTTGAAACTGCCGGAGGAGGCATTTTTGTCCTTAAAATTAATCCATGTATATAATCCAAAATTTTCTTTTTTCTTTTTTTTTTTTATTTATTTATTTATTTATTTTTTTGGGAGGCGGGGTGGTGGGGGGGTTAAAAGTTCAGATAGTTGTGCTATGTAAAAGTTTATACAGGTCACTTGCAAAATTTCAAAACCAAATTCAACCAACCGGACTTAATCAAAAGTTCTTTTTAAAGAGTATTCAGTTTGACCCTCATTCTCAGCCCATCTTGGCTGAAGGCATCGTTGGATTGGACTTACTGTGGAGGGTGAGAAATGGGCCATACACAGAATCCAGGCAGAAATTTAACGGGCTGGGCCAGACTCAGCCCTAAAAAGGTCTCCAATGGCCTTGTCCAATCTTAATTATCCTGAAAACTTACCACAAGCGACCAGGGGATAATGTGTTGTGATGTGTGTGCACATATCACTATACCAGGGTTGGATACAAGGGTGTAAATTGGTTTAGTTTGGGATTTTTTGGTTTGGTTTCTGTTCAGTTCAAGATGTAATGAACATAAATCAAAATCAGACTCTTTCAATTTTCTAAACCCAAATCGATTAGTCATTGGTTCGACTTATTTGGTTCTTAATCGTTTCTCATCTATACCATTAATTTTCTCAGTGTTGCATAACAAAGTAGCATTCCCCCCTCCCACCCACTCACTCACCCATCCACCCACCCACACATTAGAGAGGAATCAATGCCAAGAAATCGTCAAATTCTAATTGAAAGAGTGTAGAAGTTCATCAAATTTAATAAAAACAAAACAATAATGAAAGATGAAAAAACACAAGAAAAGGAGACAAAATTGATTTAACAGTTTATTCAGTTTATTGGTTTGCAAACAACGGCTTCTCGATATATGGTTTGGTTCGATTCAATTTTTCACTAGTCGGTTTCGATTTTAGTTTATCGGTTTAGATTCAAAATTGACTAACTCAATTGGATTGGGACCACATAGGTTTTTTTCATTTCTGGTCAGGTTTCAACCTTCACTAGAAATCTCCTGAGAAGGAACAGCCATATAGAGGTGCGAGCTCCATCGGATAGGGGGATAGGGCATCGATACCATAGTATCCAGGTGGGAGGGAGAGTCAAACCTCTGCCCTGCATGCTGCTTCAAAGTAGCACCATTGCTTCGAGTTTTTTGAAACAATAATCTCTCTCTCTCTCTCTCTCTCTCTCTCTCTCTCTCTCTCTCTCTCTCTCTCTCTCTCTCTTCAGAGTTCTCCTCACCATGAGTGTCCTATCTACTTTGATCTTCTTCATCTTCTTCCTCCTCCTGTGGATTATTGTAAGGTCTGTGTACTACGTCATCTGGGTTCCATGGAGAATCCAACTCCACTTCCAGAAACAAGGAATAATGGGGCCCGGTTACCGTCCGATCTTCGGAAACACAGTGGAGTATCGTGGACTGATCGAGGAAGCCCATAAGAAATCGATGAGCTTCAATCACGAGATTGAAAAGAGAGTCATCCCCGAATACCAAAAGTGGTCAAGCATCTACGGCAAGACATTTCTGTATTGGTACGGATGGACACCTCGGCTTGCAATAGCAGATCCGGAGATGATTAAGGAGATTTTTTTTAATACCAGTGGCTCATTTCAAAAGAGAACCTACAACCCTCTTGCTAAGCAGCTCGTGGGAGATCACAGCCTCATTGTATTGAGTGGTCAGATGTGGGCGAAACATAGAAAGATCACCAACCGAGCCTTCACCTTGGAACGAGTAAAGGTCCTCTCTCTCTCTCTCTCTCTCTCTCTCTCTCTCTCTCTCTCTCTCTCTCTTTCTGTCTCTGATATATGCATCTTACCAAATAGGTCGTTACGTATCATACCGTATTTTTTGATATTGGGTCACAATCTCTACCCCACAATAAATAAATAAATAAATAAATATATATATATATATATATATATATATATATATATATATATATATATATATATATATATATATATATATATATATATATAACAGGAGAGGATCCGAATCCAAATCCCCTTTAAGGTGGGATATTGTTTCTTCTATATTTTGTTGCATTCGTATATCACCTGTGGCCAAGTGGTTAAAATAGTAAAATCACCACTTCAATACACATGCTAATTAATCTTTATGACACTGTTTCATGTATCATAGAGATTGATACTTCAAGCAAAGATTCACTCTTATTTAGGCAGTTCTCATTTTCTTCTCTTTATTTACGAAGTTGCTTATAATATCCTTTATTTATAAATTTTTCATTCTAACTCCCTTTTTTACCTGTGATTATACAAGCCAGTGTCATGGAGCGATCAAAAAAAAATCAAGGGAAAAGCTAGTCGTCACCCAATTAACTGACAACTAGACTTATCACCGAAGAGTTTCACCGTCCAATCTATAAGATCCGACAACCATTCTCCTGGAATATCAAAACTACGCCTACCTTGTATATAGTTGTCTCCATGATGGCCAATGAGTATGAAATAAAGTGGATAGGTGATAATCTTTTTTTATCACCTGATAGGTGACATAAAACCAAACCCAAAAAAATAATGATAAAAATCTCTCAGGTTTATACATTTTCAAGAAAAAAAATGATAAGAATATCTAGTCTTTCTACTTGACACCTGTCAAAGATGTCAAAATTCCCAAAGTTTTTCAAAGTGGGATTATTCCCAACATACTGAAAAATACCACTTTCATGGTAATTTGTATTGAATGTCCTAACTCCTAATTGAGATATGAAGCTTCAATTTTTTTTCTTTCTTTTTCACTTTATGTCCCCCTTAAAAAAATTCTTTCTAAACGTCACTATTATACATCCTTAGAGTCTGGTTCCTCTCTATACATGGGTTATAACTATATGGTGGTTGGTGTTGCAGGATTGGGTGCCAGAAATCGTAGATAGCACGCTGAAAATGTTGGAGCAATGGGAAGAAAAGATGGATGGAAAAAAGGAATTCGAGATTGATGTGCACAAAGAGTTTCACAATCTCACTGCTGAAATCATTTCACGTACAGCATTTGGGAGTAGCTATGGCGAAGGGAAGAGCATCTTCAAATTGCAAGAACAGCAAATGCACCTCGTCTCGCAGGCTCTTCAAAAAGTTTACCTTCCCGGATTTAGGTGACTCCATCCCACCTCAGATTCTCAAGCAATATATTACTAAATTCATGCTTGTCTCATATATCCTGTGTCTTACCATGCTTCATATATATATAGGTTTCTGCCTACAAAGAACAATAGAAAGAGATGGGCACTAGAAAAAGAAATTCAAGAATCATTACGGAAGCTAATTAAGAAAAATAGCGTAACCAATGAATACTCGAGGAATCTACTTGGGCTAATGATGTCTGCAAGCAAGAATCATGAAGAAGAAAAAGAAGGGTTAGGAGTGGAGGAAATCATAGATGAATGCAAGACATTTTACTTCGCAGGGAAGGACACAAGTGCTAACCATTTGACATGGGTTATTCTCCTTCTAGCACTGCACCAAGAATGGCAGAGCAAAGCACGAGAAGAAATCGATCGTATATGTGGTGCCACGGGCCTTCCAACTGCAGAGAATTTGAGTGACATGAATACTGTGAGTTCCATAAATCTCTAATTCTCATAAATCTGCTGGCTCTCAAGAAGTTCTCAAAGTCAATTTAGCAAACAATTGAGCTGCAATTAATATTATTATATCTAATGACATGCTTCCATCAATAATCATTTGAAGTTATTAACTAGGGTGAACCATTGCATTTACAGCTAAACATGATAATCAAAGAAACACTTCGTCTCTACCCTCCAGCCATTATGGTGATGCGGCAGACGAACAAAGACGTTAAGCTAGGGTCTCTCAGTATACCTGCCTATACAGAACTTTATCTAGCCACGATCGCTGTGCATCATGATGTCCGGTTATGGGGTGAGGATGCCAACAATTTCAATCCGATGAGATTCAAAGATCAAAGAAAGCATCTAGCTTCATTCTTTCCGTTTGGGATAGGTCCAACGATCTGTGTGGCTCAGAATTTAGCCATTGTTGAGACTAAAATTGCTTTAGCAATCATAATCCGTAAATTTTCCTTTATACTTTCTCCATCATACGTCCATGCCCCTGTGCAGGTTTTGACAATGCAACCTCAGTATGGTGCTCAGATTCTCATTCGAAAGATCTGATTTATGTTAATTGTGAATGTGTTTTTGCTTTCAGACTTTCTGAAGCCCTTTTTGTTGGATATTGTGACATTTGAGGATGTGTGTTCATCAGGCTGATTTTAATTTGAATAAATTAATTAGTTATTTATTCCTTATGTACTTGTTATGAGCAGACTTTGGCAATCTGTTCTATGGTTTCCGTAATGTTCAATCCTCAAATGGAGATTTGATGATAATGTAGATATGGGCATTTCGTTTTGTTGAACATAATTTTGCTTGAAACTCATGATGGTTCACTGCTGGTTGTTTTGGCAACGAGAATTTCTGGTAATTTTTTTTTCATGATGTACATGAGATGTATTTACCGTCACATTTATGTTCTGTACATTTGTGATGGACCAATGATTGATAACTACTGACATGATTGACTCCAAGAGAATTTAGAGAAGAGGTGGCACCCCATACACATAGAGGATACCTGGAGGATGGATTAATTTGACCCCTCCATCCGAGCCAACACCCACTGTCTACTCAGCTTGTCGGCTCAAAGTCGACTTGGATGGTGGGGTCGGATAAAGTATCATCTATCTGTATGGGAAGCCACTTTTCCTCCATATTCTCTTGAAAGAGATGATTTGAATCCCTATACACTTACCACTAGACATATATAATATGAATGGTAATGAGTAACAGTCAATAAATTTTCCACTGCCCATTTAAGGAGTACATCCAAGATCAAAAGTTATCAGACTATGACTATTTAAAATCCAGGGTCTTGGTAGTTGTGTCTGTAAAGATTTTGAAAAAAAAATTTTTATATTATTATATATTAAAATGTTATAATTTGAAAAATATTTTCTAATATTTTACATCCTGGTCATGACACTCTTGTATTGCAATGGGATTTATTTGCTGCGTGGTGATTTTATTCTATTGTTACAATGATTGTCGCAGAAAGGAAGTTGAGATGCCATAAGTGGTGTTCCTATTGAGATTCGTATTTACAGCCACCGGGGGTAATATTATCAGATGATGATATGTATCATTAGATGATGAATATATCATCATCTAATGATACATATCATCATCTAATGAATTAATAAGGGATATTTTCTAAAGTTAGGGAGGTGGTTAATATTATGGATCAAGATGAGGGGTGAATGAATTATAAATATACCTCATGGATGAAATTTTCTCAAATATCTATGATTGGGGTTTTTTTTAAGTTACTTCTCTATTTTATTGTCATTTTCTATAATTAAGTGAAACTTATGAGATAACCTTTTAGGTTCACACATATTTAGCATGATCTCAATCATTGAACCAACCCGAAATCAAAACTATTCTTCGGTGACCGTGACCTTATGTTGCATTCCTTTGGAGGAACACACCCTTTGTGTTGGGAATCATCCCACATTACTTAATACTAGAACATTGGGTGTTTATATACGTGAGAGTTCCTCCATTTACAAATCTAAACTTTTGAGATGGAAACTTAATCTAGTACCAGAGCTTCAAATTCTTTGATTACGGTCATCCAAAAAGAGAGACCACGGTCATCCAAAAGTTGGATCACATTTGCCATGTGTATTGCCACCCAAAAGAGCGGCAACACATGAGGGGGAGTGTTGGGAATAGTCTCACGTTGCTTAAGACGGAAACATTATGTGCATTGTATATATGAGAGACCCTACACTTACTAGTTCGAACTTCTGAGATGAAAATTAACACTTCGTGTGTTCTACTAGGTAACCATAATGATTCCTTTGAATAGCTTAATGCATACTTGGACCGATCCTATCAAACAAAAAATTTGAAGGAGAACTTCTGCCCCTATTCTTACAATTTTATATAAACTTCAAGCTGATGACATCTTTAGGCCCAATACGAACCCATGTGAGTGATCATACTGATGAATAATCATCCAAACATGAGAAATGTAGCCACTTATTACTTCCCAAGGCCATTCTTTGGAACCGAAGGTGATCCAGATCTTACAGTTAATTAAGGTGAGGTAATGGGTGGACATCCATTGAGTTAGTGAACCCATAGCAGTACTACTTGGGCGTGGTGTTCCCGGCGATCGAACCATCTTCTTTGTACGGCTTTGTATGCAGTCATGGTTTAAGGAAGTGTATCGGCAGCTGGAATCAGCCAATACTAGTCGGAATCGGTCTAAATAAAGTGCCGGATTTTTTGAATGGGGAATCGGATCCAGCCAATTCCAATTCCTATTCATAAATCCATGGACACACTCTAGGATGTGGTGACTCGAACCATTAGATAGATAGAATAAAGTCTATATACGTCACGTGTCAAATTTCGAGATTAAATTCAACCGTATAACCCTCATGGATTGATAATTTCTCTCTTTTGATTTCATCTCTTCTTTAAAATTTGAATTTTTCAATGGGCTTTAAAGGCCTCATCTCAACGTATTTCTTTGCATGCCTATGGTACTCCACCCACTATTGTGCAATATCTATGGTCTCGAATTTTCAAACCTCAAATTTTCCACTTGGCAAATTGTATTGGACCCCGTTTCTTCGTCACCCACAGTGAAAAAGAGTTTCGTCACCTTGGGCTTTGGTGGGTGATAGATTGGAATCTAGGAACAATTGGGGGTATAATTGAGAAATCATTCTAGGGGCAGGTCATGTCATTTATGAAGATTCAGATCCTCTACAGACACTGGATCACAATTGGAGAGATTGTGGACAACAGGAAAGAATCTTTTTTTTCCCATTTATAATCCATTCCCCTATTTCTCTTCACCTTCTTCACTCATGGTGAAGGAAAACTTTTTCCAACTCTATCTGTGTTGTGGTGATAAAGGTTTTGGAGGTATTGGATATATTTTGAGAGATTCTGCTGGGAATTAAGAGTTTCTTTTCGATATCAAGGTCATGTTCTTTTCCTACTGTTGCTATAGGAGTAGCCATTGCTATTCGGGAAGGCCTTGTTCGGGTTTTGAGATCAGGATTCAAAAACATTGTTATTGAATCCGATTGTTTACAAGTTATTGAATCTGTGGTGGAGCATAGGACTAGTCTGGATCATTTTGCAATGTCTGTGATTTCTGATATTAAATATTTGCTTACAGCAGATGTTAGAGATTCAGACATGTAATTTTTAAGCATGTTCCAAGGGGGCGAATGTTGTCGCTCATACCCTGGTTAGGAAGGCTATAACCTGTAATGGGGAGGTTAGTTGGCCACAATCCATTCCGTGGTTATCTAAGTTGCTTCATGTAGATACCACAGCTACCCCTACTATTGAATAAATTTATCTTTTACCAGAAAAAAAAATTTATATGTGAGCTTAGGATGGAAGAGACAAAATTTATTTATGTTGACATATGGATTGTACTTGGGCCAAAGATGAAACCCAATCGCAACCCACTGTACAAAATTGGGCCTATTGCCTTGGTCTGGACCTATCCTTCATGTATTTGGGCCAAGCTCAATATAGACAGTCCCAACTAGGCAGCTAAGACCAGACATGGCTGCCTCTACCTAGGTATGGTGGAAACCAACCCTAGGTGAGGACTGCTGGATAGCCTATCAGTAAGAAGCCATGCTGTTATGCGTCAACTGAGTGGAGAGTTCCTTGGTTTGTGTCTTCCCAAATTCATCCGTATGTGCTGTCCTGTGATGGAAAAAAATCATCTTCGTATGTGCTGTCCAGTATTGGAAAAAAATCATCTCCTGTCATTTAATATATCAGTCATTGTCTATCGAACATACTGGAATATATTGGCATGCCAGTATTCCAACTTATTCAATAGACAACTGATTTAACTAGACAACTGGAGAAGACCAGATCCTTGTGTGTTCCCCACCTTCCCACTACTATCCTATGGGGTCCCCACCTGACTATTTCGGGAGGGGATTCAAATCGTCTCCTCCCTGTATTTTGTAGAGGAGGGAGACACCCTCGTCGGATGGTCGACACGTGGCTCTTGGGAAAATCCAAGCTCCACGTTCGAACCAACACCCAGCTGATAAGTCTAATCAACAAGGAGTGTCGGTTCGGACGTGAGACTTGGATTTTTTTGAAAACCACATATCGACCATCCGACGAGGATGTCTCCCTCTAAGAGACGATTCGGATCCTCCGGGAGGTCCTGCCATTGTGGTGGTTTAGTCTGACCTAAGAAAAAAGAAAAGAAAAAAAAACTAAGCCTAGATTGGCCCCATTTTTATCTTTTGGTGTGTGTGTTGGGGGGGGGGGGGGGTGACCCTCCGGTTGGAATGCACCTATAGGGTCGCTATCATTGGCTGTTATTTAGGATGGAATAACGTGTCTCTGTAAGTAAAATATTTTAGTAAGACTTTTTGGGGATCTGATAGCGAAGCTTGATTTTTAAAAATGAGTTTGAATGTTAAATTCTGCCGGATACAATAATTTATTCATTAATCATCAGTCCACCCGTCCATACATGAACCAGGAAAGAAATCATTTGGACATGATTCAAAGGATTGCATATAGGCTTGTGCTTGTACATAAGGTTTTAACTATCCAACACGGTTTCAGTCATGTCCAAAATCGATCAGAATCAATATACAGATTTAATAAGATACTAACATATAGTGGATACCGTATATATTAATATTTAAAAAAATTGAATCGGAATTGGTCAGATCTAAAATCAATACAAATCGACATGCTAATACATGAAAATGAATGAGAATTTTTTATCTTTTACTTTTAAATAAATTTTTTTTCTTTTTTTATAAAACAAATAAAATTCATCGATGATAGATTGTCAAGGAAGAAGATTATGATGGAAAGAATGAGACCATTTTGTAATCTTTTATTAACTTTTTAACTAAAAGCAATACATCCATTTGGGTTTTGAGTGCATGTATATTACCAAAGCCAATAATTCATTTGTAACAATTTTAGTGAAGACAAGCTTAGGCATCAAACCCAATCTCAAAATAATAATGGCATGATATGTTTCATTTTAGTACACATTTACATAGATTTGGCTCCTCTCTTGCCGAGGGTTGGGTTAGAGATCGTCCTGTTGTACCTGAGATGTCGACACATGACGATTACCCAATATAACAGCTGGGATCTAATGGGAGTAGAATTAGATTAAAAAAAAATGATTCAAATCAGATTAAACAGCAATATTTCTACCCCTATTAGAAGAAGTGGCCATGTGGTTCTTCTTAATGCATGCAATGTCCCATATTTTGATAGTTTATATTTCTTTTGTTGTTCTTGTGAAAAATAAATGGTCCCCTCCAAAGGAAGCCGACATTGGATAGTATGTGGAGTAGTTTACACCCATTAGTTATGTAAGTGGGGGGGCATTCAGCATTCTATTTTAATTTATTATTAATGTGGCATCACACATTTTAAATTTAAAATTTTTTTTATTACAAATCATATATTTTGTCACATCAACAAATTTTTCCCCCTCTTCACACTTAAGGTATACTTTCAACCATTAAACCATTAATATCACATCATATTTTGACATCTTAACAAACTGTTTTCTTTTGAAATTCAACTCAAAAGAAGGGAATAATAACATATATTAAAAAAAAAAAAAAAGGAAATTGCTGACTTGTAAAAATGTATAATATAGTATATTGGACAATTAAGTACGGGGTCTTTTAATAAAAAAATCAAAGATGAGAGAATAATTTGAGGAATATTTTTTGGGAAACGGATGTATATACCAACAGGATATAAGGATATAGTAGAATCTTATATATTAGCATTTATTGACCGACGGATGAAGACACTTTAATATCAACCCTTTGATGCATCATCGTTGCATTATGTACTGCAACTCCTTCTTAGGTTGTTTGCCCCCTTAATTTGTATCTCTCTATGTTTAGTCAATCTGTCGGTATCACCAGAGCTCTTAATGGATTGTGCATTGTGTTCTCCCTCAATGACAAGTTCTGATAATCATTTCAAGCCATTAAGGTATATTTCAATCACTCCAGTTACCATTTCCAACCACTTTGACCCCTTCTCTCACACTATTTTGATTCACCATTAAATCCGATAGTTGTAGGGAAATAAATCCCCGAGTCTATAAATGTTCAGATGAAGGTTGGGGTAATGTCCAAATATGGCGATTTTGTATTTTTTTTTTCCTCGAAATCTAATGACAAAATGAGTGAATTCGTGGGGTGGGTAAGTTGCAATAGGGCAGCTGCAATGAAAGATTGAGAGGGAAGTCTTCTCAATCCAACCATCAATACACGTTAACATTCCAATATGCCCTGCTAGCATAGCATGTAGATCCTTCTCTTATATTTTTTTTATGTGAACTAATAAAATATTAAAACTTGGCACAAAGATGGTAATCATTTTCAATAAAATTAATAATAAAAAAAATGAAGTTTTGACCTTTATTTAACAATGAAAAAAATATGAAGAGTTGACCTTCATTTAACAATGAAAAAAAAAAGGAATAAGAATTATAATTGGTCACTGATAAGTAAGCAGATTGCTTGATCTTTTCTTTCTCTCTCCTCATGAAACAATGAATGATATTTGGGAAACATTAATTTCTACATCAATACTATGTATTCTATTGTTGAAAATTAAAATTTAAGGTTTTTCTACTTTCCTTTACATGTTTTCATGCTAATTTTTCACATATCTCACGCTTTCATTAATTTTTTTGTCAACAGACTGGCATGATTATAATATACGGAAGGTCTTATGTGTGACATAGAGCCATCAAATGACATTAAATGTACCTTTCAAATACCAAAATACTCTTCTCCAGTAAATGCAGTTGGATGGGATGGTTTTGTATGAACGAACCCCTTCCTTATAACAATCCAATAACAATCCAATAATGGATTGATAAGAGTCTAATAACTGAACTCAAAAACTTAAAATCACACTACATTGAAACCTAGCAATGGATTATTACTTCTTCTTTTTTTTTTTTCTTTTTGAGAGAGGAGGAGGGGGTTAAGAATCACACATAACGGTTTGATTTTGATTTTGATTTTTATTAATATAAAACCAAAATTGATTCAAATAGGTTGAAAATCGAATCAAACCGACCATTTGAACCCTAAATCCTTAGTGCAAACTAGAGTAAACCATGTCCTCCTCGTCTAATATAGAGACAGAAAATCTGCCTTCTAAAACAACCTCTCCAAATTACTCTCATGTAAAATCTTTTTCTTATATTTTACTATTATGGACAACATTATCTTACTTGCCTATTTTAAATGGTGAGAATCTGATCAAAGATAATTGATTATCCCTTACCAAATATAAATCAAATCTATTATATTATGGGATTGGAATAGATTTGGAATCTAAAACACTATATATATGGAGCAGGGGTTCCTATAGTCTCTATCTGTGCGCATAATCAAGATGACCCATACCTAAGGGAGAGGAGACTGTAGAAGATCTCTGCAAGAATCTCTGCAGGAATCAGGCGTCAAGAAAAGGTTAGGAAACAATCTCCTACAAAAAGGCATGTCTTATTTCTTTTAATGGATTGTGTTATTGCTCAATTGTATTTTACATTCCATGTGAGATTCATTGTAATGAATTTTATTAGGATTAAGTAAAAAATCCTACAGTGGTATCAGAGCCATCCCACATAGATTTAAAATCATTGAGTATTGAAAGAAAATTTTCTTAATTTTCATTTGAATTTTGGAGAAAAAGGAGATTTAAAAATCAGATAATTTTTTGATCGAAAAAATTACATACAAAAATTATGCCAGTTTGTAGATTTCCCTGAGACGGTCATGGTGATATAAAAATCGCCGTCACCGGAGGTCGGACACGCCGGCCAAAGAGGCGAGTAAGATCCACTCGCCAGATCTTAAAAAAAAAAAAAAGAATTTTTATTCTGACGGCGCCGAGTCATCGCCGGGTCGACTCGGCACCGAATCGCAAACCCTAACAGGTTTGCTGGTTGAGTCGGGCCAAGTCAACCCAGTCCAGGCCCGCCAGGCCTAGACCAGATCTGACCGGGCTGGGCCAGCCCAAGCTATAGCCAGCCCGGCCCGGGGCTAGTCAGTCAGACCCAGCAGACCGGACCCGAGCATGGACTGGGCCAACCCGACATAGGTTGACCCAAAAACCCCGGATATCTGCACAGTCGGAATTGGGTCGAGTTGGCCTGAGCCGGAAGAGGGCTACCAGGCCCGTACTTTGGACCCGGTCCGTATGTAAATGGGTTAACCCGACCCGAATATTGACCGGTCCGGATGGGGACAAAATGGGTCAACCCGGCCCGATGATTGAACCGGACCGGTACCCCGGTTTTATTAGGACCAGACCGATTTTGTTGAACCAAACTAAAAATCGGTTAGGGATTAAGGCTCTGTTTGGATCACTGGCAAGTGATCCCACGCGCCGACTTTAATCGACGCGTGAGGGCGCGTTTTAGGTCCGATTGACCTGAAATTTTCACCGTTGGTTGTCTTTTTTGATTATCTTCATTCTGTGTATCTGTAGTATCATTTGTGGTATCCCAAAGATATAATAATTGGATAAAAGCTAGTTTTGAAAGTATTTTATAAGGTTTTTATAATTTTAAATGATGAAATGATTACCAGATGAGTAATGTGCATGTTTATATTTGTTTTTTGAGACATAACCCCTTGTTTTCAATATTTAAATCATATTCTATATGACTACACATTCGAATTTATCGGTATAATTATGTAATAGTGTAAAACCCATCAAAGTGGCACACCTACTGCATGATTATTTCTGTAAATTCAAGAATTTTATATTTTATACAAAAGTAGTCAAGTATTGATAATGCACACCCAAAGGTGGCATTGTCCAGTTATGTTAGTAACATGTACTCTCTGATTAAGGATGATCGACTAAGGGTTTTTTCATTCACCCAAAGGTGATGAAATTTTCTGAAATCATCATTCATTAGCGGTTTTGCCTGGATATCTAAAGAGGACCAGTGCATGTTTATCCCAAAGGATAAATGTGTAGTGAGGTTGACTCTTAAGAAAAGAAATGATTTTTAAGGATGATCGGCTGAGGATTTTTCATTCACCCAAAGGTGATGAAATTTTCTGAAGTCATCATTCCTTGACGGTTTTGCCTGGATATCTAAAGAGGACCAATGCATGTTTATCCCAAAGGATAAATGTGTAGTGCGGTCGACTCTTAAGAAAAGAAATGATTTTTAAGGATGATCGGCTGAGGGTTTTTCATTCACCCAAAGGTGATGAAATTTTTTGAAGTCATCATTCCTTGGTGGTTTTGCCTGGATATCTAAAGAGGACCAGTGCATGTTTATCCCAAAGGATAAATGTGTAGTGCGGTTGACTCTTAAGAAAAGAAATGATTTTTATGGATGATCGGCTGAGGGTTTTTCATTCACCCAAAGGTGATGAAATTTTCTGAAGTCATCATTCCTTGGCTGTTTTGTCTGGATATCTAAAGAGGACCAGTGCATTTTATCCCAAAGGATAAATATGTAATGCGGTTGACTCTTAAGAAAAGAAATGGTTTTTAAGGATGATCGGCTGAGGGTTTTTCATTCACCCAAAGGTGATGAAATTTTCTGAAGTCATCATTCTTTGACGGTTTTGCCTGGATATCTAAAGAGGACCAGTGCATGTTTATCCCAAAGGATAAATGTGCAGTGCGGTTGACTCTTAAGAAAAGAAATGTTTTTTAAGGATGATCGGCTGAGGGTTTTTCATTCACCCAAAGGTGATGAAATTTTTTGAAGTCATCATTCCTTGGCGGTTTTGCCTGGATATCTAAAGAGGACCAGTGCATGTTTATCCTAAAGGATAAATATGTAGTGCGGTTGACTCTTAAGAAAAGAAATGATTTTTAAGGATGATCGATCGAGGGTTTTTCATTCACCAAAGGTGGTGAAATTTTCTGAAGTCAGCATTCCTTGGTGGTTCAGCCTAGATATCTAAGAGGACCAGTGCATGCTTATCCCAAAGAATAAGTGTGTAGTGCGATTGACTCTTAGGAAGGGGAAATAATGACCTACATTCTGCTGTATTTAATGATTTATTTATTTTCTTGGTATACACATCAGTATTAGATATATAAGAATATGTGTGATTTCAGTGGGAGAATTGATTACTACAAAGTAAAACTTGTAACAAAATGAAATCACACAAAGTATAGACTTCAAATTTTTGAGGTCTTAGTTGTGTATTGGGATAATGTTTTTCAAGCAACTGTGTTTTTAAATGCTTTACAGAATGACAGTGTTCACCCAAAGGTGGCATTATCTCAGTTTTTTCAAATTATGATTTGTACATGTTATGTAAGGATTGGGTGAGACCACCAAAGTGACAAGCTCAGTTCTATCATGATATGCTCAAATCCAGTACTTATGCATTTATAGACACAGCAAAGAAGGATAGTGCTCATTTAAATGTGATATTATCAAGTTTTTTACTTTTGTGGAAGCAGCAAAGAGCGACATTGTCCACCCAAAGGTGGCGGTGTCAAAGATCATGTATACTCATGCACATGGATGAAGGATTTTGACTTTAGAAGTTTGCATACACTCAAAGGTAGTAGAATTTCGAGAGTCATTATCCATTCGCAGGTTCTACACAGATAGTAAGAGGACCAATGCGCTCTTGTCCCAAAGGATAAGGGTGTAGTTTCGATTGACTCTACACATATAGTAAGAGGACCAGTGCACTATTGTCCCAAATGATAAATGTGTAGTTTCGATTGACTCTTCAAAAGAATTGGACTTGTATATGTTTAATTATTGTAAGTTTAACTTATCTTGTGTGTATGTTTGCATTATATCACTCATATTAGAGAATATATAATGATCAAACACCTTGATGCCTGTAATGGCGGGTCAGTTCTATGAATTGACATAAAAAATTGAAAGTTAATCTAGGAGTGTTTAACTTAGATATACTCAGCAAAGATTGTATTCTGGTCTTTAGGAATGTTCAATCCCTAAGATCAGGTAGAAGAAAATTCAAATAAGGAACATTGAAAATTGATGTTCAGAGTGAAATCAAAAGAAATTTTGGTCTTTAAAATGGGGTGGAGAGATATTGTATTCTCGAGGTTGTCTGTACCAGTTTGATGGTATATGATGATAATGGTATGTTTAATATAGAAATGGTTAATTCATTAAATATGCTTGATTAGTGGAAACTTTTCTCACATTGATAATGATTTATTTCATTATATTTATTTATATTGCCTATGATTTTGGCATAGTTATTAATAACAATGGTTATTTTATTTCAGCATTCATTTATTACTATGTTGTACATTCATTGAAATGTCATTGGTAAAAGACAGTATTAAGCCAAGTCTTAAAAGACAGTATTAAGTCAAGTTTCAAAAAGACAGTATTAAACTAGATTCCAAAAAGCAGTATTAAGCCAAGTCTCAAAAGGCAGTATTAAGCCAAGTCTCAAAAAGGTAGTATTAAGTCAAGACTCAAAAGACAGTATTAAGCCAAGTCTCAAAAGACAGTATTAAGTTAGGACCCAAAAGGCAGTATTGAGTCAAGTTTCAAAATATAGTATTAAGCAAAGTCTCAAAAGGCAGTATTAAGCCATAACACAAAAGACAGTATTAAGTCAGGACCCAAAAGATAGTATTAAGCCAACTCTCAGAAGGCGGTATTAAGCCAAAAACATAAAGACGGTATTAAGCCAAGTTTTCAGAGGCGGTAACCCAAGGTCAAAATAAACAAAAAGACTTATGTTCGTAATAACAGAAAGTTGTATGCCGTATAATTGAGGTGTATCTTCTGCTGTTGTTCAACATTAATCTATTTGTTGGAAGGTATGAGGTTTGAGATAATCTGATTTTTATTAATAGTTACCATGGCCACACTAGTTTTTAATAGTCTTATGGAATAATGTAGGCCAAGTGGGAGATTGTAAAATCTTTTTCTTATATTTTATTATTATGTGCAACATTATCTTACTTGTCTATTTTAAATGATGGGAATCCAATCAAGGATAATTGATTATCCCTTACCAAATATAAATCAAATCTATTCCATTATGGGATTGGAATAGATTTGAAATCTAAAACATTATATATATGGAGCAGGGATCCCTATAGTTTCTCTCTGTGTGCATAATCAAGAGGATCCATACCTAAGGGAGAGGAGACTGTAGAAGATCTCTGCAAGAATCTCTGCAGGAATCAGGCGTCAAGAAAAGATCGGAAAACAATCTCCTACAAAAAGGTATGTCTTATTTCTTTTAATGGATTGTGTTATTGCTCAGTTGTATTTTACATTCCATGTGAGATTCATTGTAATGAATTTTATTAGGATTAAGTAAAAAATCCTACATCTCATACTAAACAGCCCAGACCAATGATGGTTATAATAGTTCACTTGAATATACTTATACTTTCTATGGGATCTCATCTTTGTCCATGTCAAGTGGATCTCATACTATATCGACGGTGATAGAATCACATAAAGAATACATATACATGTAGGTGATCCAAACTTAAAAATAACTATGAGAGTATGAGAATACTAGCATCAGGACTTCTTTTTGTTTTATGAATCGACCAATGTCAGTCCTATTGCTTTACCAACCATCTCCCGAATCGTGCCATTCGAACCATTGAACTTAAAATAAATAAATAAACAATGAAAAAAAAAAAAAAAAAAAAAAAAGAGTTTCCCCAACCAACACCAATGACATATAAAGGATGGGACTTGATCCCTGTTTTGAGATAGAAAAATGTGTTGGGATTCCAATGACAAGATCGAATTATGCTTGAGATATCTCTCATGGCTCTAAAGCTGTTTTAAAATGTGTGGTATACAATTCTCTCACTTTCTTGGGTAAATCACATGGAGCGAAAAGTCAGCTTAAAAAAAGAAAATGAAATCAGTTAAAAATAAAGGAAGACGAGATGGATCCAAATCCTCTCCTACAGCAGTTGAAATTGTCGATTAATTCAATAGTTGAAGTTCAATCGATGTATATATTAATACATCGGTATATGTGTTGAATGAATTCCAGCTATTAGATCATTTTGGCAATCGAATCTACTGCATGAGAGGATTTCTATACAGAGGAGACCCATGAATAGAAGATTTCTCTCATCATCCAGTTCAATTTACGGGTTATTTGGGTATTTTATATATATTAGTGCCCATTGGAGGTCATTTTAATGCAGGCACAAAAAAAAGAAATTTCAAATAGAAATTTATTTTTTTCTTTTTTTTTTTTAATAATTTTTTTAATTTTTTAATATAATAAAAAAATAAAATTGTCAGGCTACATGGAGCTAATATGTGGACACAATAATAGAAGGATGACCACCCTGCCTCTCGTGAAATAAAAAATCTAACCTTGTCAGATGCCCTTGCACTCGTGCAAAACCATATAATCCAACGACAATCCCCCTCCCATATAATAAATTTAGAGAATAAAATCCCGGAAATTACATTGGGATTTTTTCAATAAACTCTTTTCCCAATCATGTGGCCCCTATGGAAGATACTCAATTATTTCATAGCAATTTGTACATTGTAAAGAACCTCTCTCTAAATATTAATAATCAAATTTGAAATATTTTAGAAAAATTTAATTTAATTTAATTTAATTTCACTTCCTTCGATTCCAATCCAACGGAGAAGTGCTTGAGCGACAAAATGTACTCAAAAGAACGATAACAACCTCAGTTAGACAAACTCGGACAACTATAAAATTGTAAAACCAATAAGGGTATTTCAGTAAATAATGTTTAATTTGGATTCTGCCGTCACTAATTAGGGTTTAATGAGAAAGCTCATACGAACTTTCCTGATAATCACGGGTCTGCGTGTCTCAGTCTGACTATAAATGAACAGTAAGATTAGAATAGAGAGGAGGAGGATCGAAAGAGAGAAGAATGGAAGGGCTGTTGCCTTTCCACCGAACTGCGGACATCTATTGGAGCTCCAATCATTGGATCTTCCGGTCACCGTCTTTTGTTCTCTGTTTATCTTTACACAATTCAAATGGATAGGAACATATGAGAGAGGAGATTCGAATTTTTGGGATCATCATCTGTTGAGATTCTGTGGAGCTATATCGAGTTTCTTGCCCAGGTTTTCCTCCCACCTTAACTCTTTAATTCGTCTGAGGTGGTGCGGTTTTTTTTTTTTTTTTTTTTTTTTTTTTTTTGAATTCTCTCAATTGTTATGTCTGATTCGTTCTGTTTCTGATTTACAATTTTTCCTGGTTCGAATTCTGGTAGGTTTTAAAATTTTATTTGGATCTAAATTCGTTTCTTAGCTGATCCATATATATGTGTGTTTCTTTTTATTTTCTTGCGAATTTGATTTAAAGTTGCAGTTTCTCTTTGCTTCATGTTTCATTTTTAATACCATTTTCTTTAGAATTTGTTTTTGCTTTCCTTATCCTAATTAAAGTTTTGTATATATTAGTTTTTTATTTACAGAATCAGATTCATGTCTTTCTTGTACGTTAAGAGAAAAGCTCGGTTTCTCATTATTGTTTCCTTCAACTATCAGGGTTTCGACTTCTTGTTGTTTATTGAAGGGGCGAAAGCAGGGTGCGCTTACAAATAACTGGAGGGGTATATGTATTAAGAGTTATGAGATTTGGTGTTGTGCATAGTGTTATTGGTTGGTTTATATGCAATAGAGGGATTCGAGTAATTCTGTTTTATTTGAGAGGATAAGATGGCATCTATCATTTTTACGAAGCTGAACCTTGAGCTGCGATCTGGTTTCCGGAGACTGATCTTAAGGAAACAAGGAGGGCTCGCGAGCTCTGTGGAAGTTCTTCTTGGGCAAGGAAAATTGTTGTTTACGAATGCTGGGTTGTCTCTTTTCAGACCAATTTCGACCATTGCTGAGATGCATTTATTCTTGAGACCTGATGTGATTTTTGCTGTGCGGTCAGATCCTAGAATAGTTAACCAACGGCGGAACTTATCAGTTGTTGGAACACTTTCACGTACATTTTCTATTCCTTCTGTGTCTGGACCATCTTGTCAGGTTTTTGAGTACCATATTCATTGCCTGTTATCGGACTCCAGCTCCGTTTTGCCCGGCAATCTGATTCAAAGGACAATCATGTCTGCCTATGGTTCTGAATCTTTATTGGGTCACCATTGTCTAGATAACCAAACATTTAGGAATGATTCTCTCTCAAACTCCATTAAACGAGCTGGTGTTTCTTACTGCAATGGAAGTCTTGACAGTTGCAGAAAAGCTATCATGAGTTTGAGAAACCAAGAACCATCCAACAGCTATATCATATATAGGTATGTACCTATTGATGTGGCAAGGAGGAATTGCGGCTCCAATCCATTAGTGGGTACAGAGACAAACAATTTGTATAGTTCATCTTCTGCGTGTTGTCCTGCTGGGGTTGCTTCTGAGGTATCATTTGATGGCTCAGCTCGTGAAGAACAGCATCCAAGTTCTGCTGTTTCATCTGATGAGTATGTCCTCTCATCTTCTTCTTTCCTTTCTTGGTTTCCATGGGAATTTATCATAATGCATCCATAAATCCTTGATATTGATTATATGAATTTTTTTGTACTTTATGTGTCCACATATACTCTAATCTGGTGAATATGGCCTGCAAGCACAATTGAAGGTTTACTAATATTTTGATTTTGTGGTTATTTTCCATTTGCGAATTTTATGATTTCCCTTGGTCTGACAAGGATTTTTCCAATTGACATCGTTGTTTCGGCACTATCAATGCACATCAAATTTTCTTTTATCATCCGACATAGCTATTGGTAATCAAGTTCTCTTCTTAGAGGCAGTGATAAAACAACCGCAATTTGTCATTGTGGTTCTTATGGTCTTCGGTTTCCATTTTTTGTTCTGGCGCTTATTGTTCTGGTCCTCCGTATAGTGCATTCTCTTTCAATTGTATTTTTGCAGTGCTAAGTCATCTAGGCATGGGTACAAGAGTAGGAAATGTAACTTTAGATTTGTATGATGCACAATCTCAGGGTATAGGGTACTAGTAACATATTGGATTTTATCAATATATTAATTGACTATCATTATTATTATCTTCTTCTTCTTCCTCTTCATCTTCTTACTTTTTTTAATGTAGTATGCTTCACAAGGTAGTGTTATCCTGTCCCAGGGAAGATCACATAGTTTTATTACATTGTACAACGAAATGCAGTGCAAAAAGATCTAGAATTTGCAAGTATCACAGATGAAATCTAGCCATTATAGATGAATTTTTTCTACTAAAAAATCTTTGAATTCTTTACAGATTGAAGGCCAATGTATCTTAATGGGTAATTATACCTAGAGTACCCAATGTTAGAAAAACTACTCCTCAGGTAACTGTTTCATAAATATTATGTTCAGGGTGCCTTTTTCATATTTCCATTTTTACCCCTAGATGTTATTGTTGTTGCAACGCCCACCCTATAGCAGAGGATAGAGATGCAACAATTGAGTCGGGAGATATCGCCATTGTGAAGAGTGGCGGAGAGGTAAGGTGAGAGAGGGGGATGGGGAAGATAAGATGGGTATTACCCATTTTTTTAACTTGATAAAAAGAGGGCTGGAATTCATAGTGCTCCGTTTTTATCGAAGGTTGCAGGAAGGAGCGAAGCACGGAGGGGAGTTGCAGAAGGGAGTAGTGGGTGAGAGAGAGAGAGAGAGAGAGAGAGAGAGAGATGGGGAGATAGCGGGAGGCTTGGCGGTGCTCCGCTCTTTGGAGGCGGTGGCGGTAGCAACTGCATATGACTCTTTCCAGCCAAAGACCATGTCTACTCCATCAGAGGAGGAGGAAGAGTGGGGATGGTGGTGGGAGGATTTTGAAAGTGGTTGTATGAGCAAAATTGGAAATATGAAAAAAGGTAGCCCAAACATTATATATCAAACATGAGGTACCTTAGGCATAGTTTCTCCAAACGTTAAGTACCCTAGGTGTATTTATTGTCTAACTAGGATTCATTATTATTCTAGGATTCCTTGTCATGTTGACATATGGAATACCTATTCCCATTGTAACTAGGACTCCTCATGTGAAGTTCTAGATCTATCTTGTTTCCCTTATTTGAATATCTATGAACATTAACTGCTAGGGAGAGAGGACTACATACACAATTTCTCTCTTTTCCCTAAAACATTATTCATAAGTTACTGTTCACCGTCCTGAAACAGTTTTCTATTTTTTCATCTTCTCTCCTTCTCGTTCTTTTTATTTTGTCACAATATTTGTGTGTGATATCTACTAATTGTTCATTTCTGGATGGGTAATCTGTTTAGCTAGACAGGCTAAGGAGTCTTACCTTTCCCCTCCCTTATTTCTAATTAGGTATGAAGTCCTTGCCCTTATAACCTCCAAACTAAGGGCCGGTATGGCGAATAACGGATACCCATTGCATCCCATTCTTGACAACCAAGATTGGATTATTTGTCAAAAAAAGGTTTGCAGGATTTGTTCATTTTCATGGTCCTACAAATTGATAAAGTCATCCGGTTATGTAATATAATTTTGTAGTGCGATTTTGTTTGAAGAAACAAAGCTTCTATGGGGGCCAACCCCCCCCCCCCCAAAAAAAAAAAAAAAAAGAACCCACACCATAGTAACATGTTCAACATAACACAATTATTCTTAGAAAAGAAGGATCTGGGTTTTCTCTGTTACTGAGCAGGGGTTCCTTCTCTCGTGCTTATCAGAAAAAAAAAAATGGGTACTTTCATCCAGATGATTTAGAGTCTGTTCTATGCATTTAGGACCCATTCTTCGCTACTTGCTCTGCTACCTATCAACAAGAGGTAGAAAGTGATTCATTTGTTGGATTTATTACAAGAATAATTTCCTTGAAATTGCTTATTAGATGCACCAAAAATTGCCCATATTTCCTACTTGCTTATGCTGCTTGATATTGACTACAGGAAAATTCCAGGTGACAGAACTTTGAAGCTGCTTTCAGGATCATGTTATCTACCACATCCTGACAAGGAAGAAACTGGTGGGGAGGATGCTCACTTTATTTGTGTGGATGAGCAAGCTATAGGTGTAGCAGATGGTGTTGGTGGTTGGGCAGATCTTGGGGTTGATGCAGGACAATATGCGAGGGAACTCATGTCTAATTCAGTTGCTGCTATCCAAGAAGAGCCAAAAGGCTCCATTGACCCTGCAAGGGTTTTGGAGAAAGCTCACTCAAGCACAAAAGCCAAAGGATCATCAACTGCATGCATCATAGCACTCACAGATAAGGTTACGTAGTTCTGATTTTCACAAATAAGCTAGTTCTATAATTAAGAGATTTGGTCATGTTCATGGATAGAAAATTTTAAATTCCTTCAGCTATCCTGTGACAATGGTGAAAAAAATTTGCAGATCCTTCTTGAGTAAAGAAAAGCATATAGTCATATACTCTACTATTCAAATGAGCATTACATACCATCTGTAATTTTCCAGAAAATCTGTCATTTAAGCATATCTTTTATGAATTGGTCAAGGTTCGATTCTTTTCCTTAGTCCATTTGTTTGTAGTTTGAAGTTTCTACTGCTTCCTTATCTAATATCTAGGTTATTTATCAATAATTGAATTGAATAGTCATTTAGTAAGTGGAAAGAAGCATGTAAAATTTTATAGGTCACTCAACTGGATAAGTTCCTTAACCTGTCACTACCACCCCTGAACTTGCATGAGGATTTGACCTGGTGTTTTCCTTATGATCAGGTGTTCAAGTCGGAAAATTCTCTACATTATACAAATTTCATTTTTTTTTTAATTCCCTTGCCGGATAGGGTGGAATTATTGCTCCTCTTTTTTGTTCGCTCATAAGATTGACTGTGGCTTCCCACTCAGCTCAGATGATGTGATTTGATTTATTTTTTTAACTACTTACCTGTGTTTCTGCACTCATATTTTACATGATCAGTGTCAGAAAGTTAAAACCGTGCATGTCAGCCAAGGGGTTTTATTCTTTGACATTGATTGGGTTCATTTGTTCTCTTCCTGTAGGGTCTACACGCCATTAATCTGGGTGATAGTGGCTTTTTGGTAGTACGAGATGGATGTACTGTCTTCCGTTCTCCTGTACAGCAACACGGATTCAATTTCACTTATCAACTAGAGAGCGGAAATAGTGGTGATTTACCTAGCTCTGGTCAGGTTAGTTAATTCACTTGTGTCTTACCCTACTAGAGAACAGAAATGGTGGTGATTGACTGTGTCCCATAGTACCATACATGCCTTTGTTTGACTGCATGCACTTGGAATTGTTTCGATGATGTACATGGAGAAAAAGAAGGAAAAATAATCATGCAATTTGACTTAAAATGGTATTTGATGATGTGAAAAGGTGATCTGTATTCTGATCGTACCTTCAAACCCTTACACTACTGGTTGTCTGTATACTGTATTTTGGGTAGCCTAGCAATAGCCTTCTCATATTTATTTGTGAGTAAATTGTACACATTATTTTTAACAAATATTTTACTGTATGGTAGGCATACATATTTACACCTTGATTGTATTATTTATAAATTTTTATTGTATTGAAGGTCCCCTGCTTGAACCCAGGCGGGCTGTTTGATAGTTGGGGAATCCTTGGTTGGATGACAAGTTGAAATTAGTGGGTTCATCTCAACCTTATAGTACTCTTACTAATGAGACAATGGCATATATTTTTTTCCTTGGTCCTTTTCAATGGCTCTTATTCTTCAAATTGTTTGAGACGTCAATTTTAATTTGTTATTGTGGCGAAAGGCTTTGTTCACTCCCAACCATACTTGACTTTTTCAAACATATTGGAGAATCCAGATTGGGTTTTAAATTAACAACCCACGACCAGATATTGACATAGACATTCATGGCTTTCTTTGTCTAGTGAGCATGAAGTTTGTAGTTTGTGGAGTTTTTATAAGTTGCTAAATGAAGTACTGACGTTAAGGATTTAATATGAAAACCAGGTGTTCACAATCACTGTAGCACCAGGAGATGTTGTAATAGCAGGCACAGATGGACTGTTCGACAACTTGTACAACAATGAAGTGACAGCAGTGGTAGTCCATGCCGTGAGGGCTGGGTTGGAGCCTCGGGCGACGGCTCAGAAAATAGCAGCCTTGGCACGCCAACGAGCGCAGGATAAGAACAGGCAGACACCATTCTCCACCGCAGCCCAAGAAGCTGGCTTTCGCTACTACGGTGGTAAACTTGATGACATCACTGTGGTGGTCTCCTATATCACCAACTACGGTTATAGCTCTAGCTCTAGCTCTACCTCTACCTCTACCTCTGAGAATGCATGAGATATGAGCCTTCAGCAGGTTCCCCTTTCTATTCCACCACCCACCAGCCACGGCTTTTCTTATACTTTGATATGCACCTTTGCTTGTACATTGCAGCGTTACGAGGTCTCGAGGATCTACCAGGACAGGGAAGTTTAGTTTCTTGTCCTTCCAATTTTTTTTCCTTTCTTTTTAGCTCTGTTTGTTTTGATGGAATCTTTTACATGTTAATATTTTTTTCAATATTTATTTCTAGGAGGTAGAAATTCGTCTTTTCCTTTTACCTACCTCCTCGAAAAAAACATTGAAAATTTTTGTCAAAACAAACAGAGCCTTTTTGATCCCTTTGTAATTTTTCTAGTTTTGGGGAACAAACGAGTTATGTTCGTAGGCAAGGTGGTGTGGAATTTTCACCTGTGTGAATAAAAAAAAATGTAAATCTTTGTGAAATGCTTGTGTTGGGTCCTCTTCTGGTCTTGGTCTTCTTCTTGTGTGTTAGAAGTATTGACTTTGGGTGGAGTCTTGAGATCATGGAAAGGAGCTTGAATTTTAAAGGGGATGGGTGGGGTAAGAAGTTCAAAAGCAAATACAGAGAAGTACAGGACACAGGACAAGCGTGCGTGTTGGGTTGGAGAGATGCTGCTACCTATTTGGAATTTTGGATAGGACCCAAGTATAACTACCATAATACATGACTGACGATGGCAATCTGTCTGTCTCCCAGCAGACGTTGGACATCCCATTATTTGATCAATTACTGTATACGAGTCCTCAAGCAAAAAGATATGGATGATCAGATCCTCCACATGCTCCTCAAGACGCGTCTGGCGACTGTGGCCTGGCCTCCACCGCCACCTTCCCACTCTACTCTCTCTCTTGTTTCCATCTCTTGTAGCCATCTTCCCTCTTTTTCCTCGCTCCACCTGTTTTGCCTCTGCTGTGTCGCCCTCCTAGCTTCCTCCTCTTCTTCCCATCTGCGTCTGGCTTCTTCTTCTTCTTCTTCTTCCTCTTCTTCCTCCTCTCTGCGTCTGGCTTCTTCTTCTTCTTCTTCCTCTTCCTCTTCCTCTCTGCGTCTGGCTTCTTCTTCCTCTTCTTCTCTGCGTCGCCTCTCTTTTTCCCGTTGACGTGCTTCAGCTTCTTCTTCTTCTTCTTCTTCTTCTTCCTCTTCTCTGCGTCGCCTCTCTTTTTCTTGTTGACGTTCTTCAGCTTCTTCCGCTTCTTCCTCTTCTTCCTCCTCTCCCCTCCTTCCCTCCTCTTCCTCTTCTCTTCTCCTTGCCTTTTCTTCTTCTCTCTTGGCTTCTTCTTCCTCTTCCTCCTCTTCTCTTCTCCTGGCCTCCTCTTCCTCTTGTCGTCTTCTAATCTCTTCTTCTCTCTTCCTAGCCTCCTCTTCCTCCTCCTGTCTCTTCCTTGCTTCTTCTTCTCTCTCCCTAGCCTCCTCTTCTTCCTCTTCTCTCCTCCTTTCTTTTTCCTCTTCTCTCCTCCTTTCTTTTTCCTCTTCTCTCCTCCTAGCTTCCTCTTCTTCCTGTCTCTCCCTTGCTTCTTCTTCTCTCTCCCTAGCCTCCTCTTCTTCCTCTTTTCTCTTCCTTTCTTCTTCCTCTTCTCTCCTCCTTTCTTGTTCCTCTTCTCTCCTCCTAGCTTCCTCTTCTTCCTGTCTCTTCCTTGCTTCTTCTTCTCTCTCCCTAGCCTCCTCTTCTTCCTCCTTTCTCTTCCTTTCTTCTTTCTCTTGCCTTTCCTTCTCAATCTCCTCTTCCATTGCCGCCTCTTCTTCCTCAGCACAGGACGTGCAATCCAGTATGATGGAGTCATTTTGTGAATCTAACCACCGATCAATCGTCTCGACAGGGACATTGAATGCCAATGCTAGTATATCTCTGTCCAAGGTACGAAGCACGGAACTCATCCCCGTTAGGAATTGAGGGTAATTACTCGCTGCCATGGTACTGAAACCCATGAACACAAGCGAGTTGTTGTTGAAAGACATCTGGGCCATAGGGTGGAATCTTGAAACCACGAAGACATCTCCCTCGCTAACTCTAAACCTCATGTTCTTGCACTCCGGCTCTTTTCCGCTGCCGCCATTGTTGCTAGGACAGACGACCCGAACCATCCCTTGCCCGTGGATTACAACTGCTATCTCCGTCCCCCTTGGATTCCAATGGGGTGACATCATTGAACCCTATTATCACAAGTTCACAATCCAACATTTTTAATTAAAGATATAACAGAATTTACCATCTACTACCATCACCACAGAATCAAGGCTGACCTTAGTTAAGTTCACCATGAAAACCCCAACATTGGAACCTTTCAAAGCCTGCAAATCCTTGGTATCAACCTCCAAACTCCAGCCATTGCAATTCTCGAAGTCGGGCTTGGCAGTGAAGAGATTGAAGATCCTGCTTGACTTCTTCTTCTTCTTCTTGCCGTTGGGATCCTCTACCTCAGGTCCTATAAGGGCCTCAATTATCCCAGCTCTCCAGTCTCTGCCTTCTGTCTGCTCTGTTTCATTCCTGGATGTTATATGGACGATCTCCGGCGGCTTCCTCTCGCTCAATATCTCTTCTATCACTTCTTCAGGAACCTTGAAAACGATATAAACGTCTCTGAATACCTACAAAACTACTACTAATTGAAGTAACCTGAAAATGAAATCCTTACCTGGAAAGCTGACTGAAGTAGTTTTTCATCAAACCCCAACACCAGGTCTCTTATCTTGGAGTAAGCCCCAATATATGGCTCCTGCGTTATAATCTCCATTAGAGGAAAAAGTAAACGTAAAAGCTAGAAAACGATTCAAGAAAGGAGATCCTCATATAATACATATGGGTTCTGATCACTGTCATCAGTACTGAAGATAGCATAAATCCTGAGCCTCTCCCTGGTGAGCTCCAAGCTGCTTCGCACGAAGAAAACAGAACCAGCCTGAAGCCTATAGACATCACCTCGCTTCACCTGTATCTCATCCCTTACGTCGTCACCAACCCAACCTAAGCTCCCACAACCTACACAGAATTCAATAATACATGAGAGATAAGACAGATTGAAATTTCATTTAGCAACAGGTTGCAGGCTCCCATAATACGTGCCTGTGTGTACATAGAACACCATGTCTGCATGTAACAGTACGGGAAGGAAGAGAGAATTGGGGTCCAAGGTGATGAACTGAAGTTGATAAGGCCTTCGGGTGACATCCCCTATTTCAACGGCTGATATCCCCCCAGAATCCGTCGAAACGAGGGTTCTTCTCTGTTCTTTCGTGATCAGAATTGCCGCACCAGCACCAGCTACATCTTTAGAGCCCTGAATTGCAGCAGCATACCATGATGAAAGAATGACAAAGACAATGGAAAACAAAAATGGCAGACTCAGATTTCTTCTCTTCGCCATTAAATCCAGATTTGATGTTTTAATTCAATTGGGTTTAGTGTGGGTGTGGTTTTATAAGAGAAGTCGGTAGTAAAACAGGGGAAGTACGTGTCCCTGAAGAACAGACGCGTGTATAAGAGTATGTGGACGTGGCATTTGAGTAGCAGTGTGTGTTAAAACTTTAAAGCTGTGGGAGATTCTCTTCCATGGGGGATGGGTGCATGGCGTACGGTTGGCTCAAGCTCAAGTCTCCAGTTTCTGAGACTGGAACTGCTCGTGACCTCTATGGGATAGAAGACAGAAGAGGGATGTTCCTCCTGGTTTCTGCATGTTTTGAAAACAAAACTGTATAGCCATTGCACGACACGTTGAGGGAAATGGATATGTATCGATGGCAAAAGGAGAAAAAAAAAATCAAATGGAGTAGAGATACACATAAAGTGGTCTCATTACTTTGATCTGATATTGTTTTTTTTTTTTAATCTTGATATTCAAAATTTAATTTTACACAAAAATAATGATGAAATTATGATGAATTTATGTCTATTTTTTCATTCATTTCAATTTTTTTTTTATCTTCTTTTTCTTGGTTTTTAATGATAGACTAATCTTCTTCGCGGTTGATGTATCGATTGCAACCTTATGTCAAACTATGTTTTGAAAGCTACATGTTATGGAAAAACTTAAACTCAAGGGATTTGATGGTCCAATAAATTTAACATTTGATAAATCTAAAAGGATATTGAATCTACCAAATATTAAAATGATTTAACCAACATCAATTTGATAATTTTGAACAAATAAAAAACATCAAATTGGTATAAAGCTGGTGAAGAAAGTAATTCTAGCACCATCAATGGAGGAAACCGTTTACAATATATTACATACTATGCATATATAAACAAAAAGACTTTTGCTCTATTAATGCTTAAAATTATAATTTATTTCATAAATAAAAGATTGACTTGCTAATTGTAGAAATAGGTTCATAATTTTAATTGTAGAAACAGATTCATAATTTTATCCATTGGATAAAAAGGTGACACTAGATGTATCACATTTGGAATTCTGTGTTGAAATTCAAATTATTATCCTCCCATGGGTGCATGCATCCACGTAATTTTAATTATCAATGTATTGCCATGCACATAGATTTTCAAGTTTTTTTTTTCTTTTTTAAATTTTTAATTATTTATTAATATTTAATTGGTCAACCTTGTGTTAAACTAAAGTTGACCATCAAAGTAGAAACAATTATATTCGCTATCCTCTTTATGAAACCAGGCTTCAAATCGTCTCCTCCCTGTACTTCAAGGAGGAGGGGCGGCGACCCCAGTGGATGGTCGCCACGTGAGGGTCGGATGAATCCGATTTCTCCGTTCGAGTCGATACTCCTTTGTCGGGCTCGAACAGAGGGATCGGATTCATCCGACCCCCACGTGGCGACCATCCACTGGGGTCGCTGCCCCTCCTCCCAAATCTCAGGGAAGAGACGATGTGGATCACCATGGGTTAAGTTTGAAAACTTCAATCTTACATTCTTGCTTCTTCTTTTTTTATTCATAAAAATACAAGTAATTAAATTAAGATGGAACTTGCTGTCATTAAAGAAGTGAATTAAAAAGTTGTAACCTTCTTTTGATTGTCCTTCATTTTATTCTCAAAAGTTATTTAAGATAAATTTAAAAAAAAAATTCAATTTTAAAATGACTTATCATCATGTCATTATCAAAATTTGTCATTGAACGTCCACATTTTTTTGAATATATACGTGAAATGATAGGATTTATCTTCATTGAATAAATAATAATATATTCATTATTTTTACACTAAAAAAACTATATATATATATATATATATATATATATATATATATATATATATATATATATATATATATAAGTTACAATTTTTTTTCACCATAAGTTACAACAAGATTTTCCCACATGATAAGTAATAAATAGCACAAACATGTTGCCAAGATCAACAAACCACTTTATATATAACACGTGGACCCTATGATCAGCCATCTAATATATATATAATTCCAATTCCATCTAAGTTTCTATTTTTTTTATTGAAAAAAAAAATTCAAAATATGATTAAAAAGTCAAAAGTAGGAGCAAATTGTGAGCAGTCCCAAGGGATCAACCCAAGTGGGATTGGGGTATTTTGCTGAGCCTAACAATAGTCCATATTTTTATATATTTTTTTATTTAAAAGATATTATTGTATGTGTTTTTCTACTTAATACTAATCTGTTGTTGACACTAACGATGGAAAACTCATCACTTTTCCCATTTTTAATACAAAAATGCCCTCATACATGTATTTTTTATTTCATGATAGTCTAATGAGTGTACATCAAAAGAAATCACTGTCAAAAAAAGCCTTGTAGAAAAAGCCTTATTGTTTAATTTTCTTGTCAATATAAACTTTCATACTTTTTAAAATAAGAAGAAGAGAATCCACCCAAAAAAGGAAAAAATGTAGAAGATCATATTCGAATGTAGAAAATTAAGAACTAAATACTTCTTTCTTTCTTTTTTTAACATAAAAAAAAAAAAGTAAAAAAAAAATAAAAAAAAAAAAAAAAAAAAAAAAGAAAGAGAAGAATATTTTTGTTATGCACTAGAAATGGAATGAAACCAAGCCCATCCACCTCATGAGTAGTAGTAACTTGTAACTTTTACACTACTAGCTTAGGATGGAGATTCCAAGCAACATGATTTTAAAACTCAGATAGGAAATGATTGAATCGGCCTAGTCGGCTCGATTCCGTGCATATTAAGTCATACCGTGTTAGATTGAGTCACATGAGTTCAAGTGATTTCAGTAGGGCTCGGTTGATTCTAAACCAATTTTTCTAGATTTCAAAATAATTCAATTCAAAATTAAAAAGAGAAAAGTTTACTAGATTCTTTCTACACGACACTTGTACCGACCTTCTATAAAACGAAAATCCAATAATACCTTCCACTTTATGACCATTGAATTAAAATACCATTAAAATAATTCCCACATCATGATCATGCGGATCAACCATTATCAACCTAAAATTTAAAAGGAATTAATAACAAATAATCTTCTACCACCTCTTTCCTTTTTAGTTTATTTTCTTTTCCTTTTTTTTTTTTGTGAGAATTCCATTTTGGTGCTGCTGCTTGATTAGAAAAGAAAAAGAGAAAAAGGTGGATCCGCATCCTCTCCTCCCAGTGATTCTGGAAGAACGGTGGCAACCTTGTCTGGATGACCAACATGTCACTCTCAGTGAATCGGAGACCCACGTTCAAGCCAACACCCTAATCGACAAGTCAAGCCGACAGAGGGTGTTGACTTGAACGTGGGTCTCGGATTCACCAAGAGCCACGTGTCGGTCATCTGGAGAGGGTTGCCACCGTCCTCCTAGAATCGCTAAGAGGAGACGATGTGAATCTGAAAAAGGTTGGCTTCAAATCTTGCTGGCGGGGGATTCCCATCCTCTCCTCCCAGATAAGAGGAGAGGCGACGACCCCTAGTGGATGGTCAACACATCCGACCCTTCCATCAAAGTCAACATCTCTTTGTCGGCTCAACTTGTTGACTCCGATGGAGAGGTCGGATGAATCCAACCTCAAGTGTCGACCGTTCACTGTAGTCGCCGCCCCTCCTCCAGAATCTCTGGGAGGAGAGGATTTGAATTCGTTGACGGGAGGGAGTGGGGGGAGCTGAGGTGGGTCCCATAAGATAGCGGCTGATCAGGCAATGGATAAGGTAGAGTGGGACCCAGTTAGTGGACTTCTGTCTAGTTACGTCCATCACTTGGATCGTGTTGGGTTTCCTTGCATGCTAAGTTGAGAGAACGGCGTAGATATTACGCTTACGTAGTTTAAGCTTTTGACGGCGATGAGATGACGAGAAAAAAAGAAAGAGAAAGTCAGTACTGAGACCGAAATATCGAGACGAGATAATCCCAAGAATATGTTCCATGGTGGGACCGAGTCTATCACCATACCATTGCTCCGTCATCTACATTTTAATATTCTAATCTACTGCAAATGCATGTATTTTTTCACTAAAATATAATGGAATATTTTAATTGACACCAATCTGGGTGTCATCTACATTTTAATATAATGGAGTATTACATTATTAGATTGCACACATAATTGTAACACTTTACATGTTTTGAGTTTTTAGGAAAAAATCTTCTCTTGTTATTCAATCTCTGTAAACGGGATTCAATGATTAGAGTTTGTTCATTGGCATACATACCAACGTATTAGTATGCGTGCTAAGTGACTCTAGCTGTTAAATCACGACCGGAAAGACTCTAACGATAGAAGACATCCAAATCCTAATTTTCAGCTCCAATGATTTTTTTTTTCTTTTTGGTAATTAGAAGCCCCACTGAGTTGGCCAACTAGAAATTAATAATTTAGATGACTTTTTGGTAATTAGAAGCTCCTCTAGTATTTTTATGCTTATTTTAACAAGATTAAGAAAAAATTATCAGAGGTTAAAAACATTTTTTATGACTTTTTACAAGTTAAGATCACACGGGCTTCATTTCCACATTAGGTCGCGGATCTTCTCTAGTTATTTGAAAGGATTTGTGAGGGCGTGAGACCCATTGGATCTCACGGCTCCCCCAAGTCGCGCTCACAGAGTCTGTGTTTGGTTGCAAGGATAATCAAAGGAAAGAAAAAGGAAATTTCTTAACTTAAAAAAGAAACTTTTATAGTTGTAATACAATATGATTGTATAAACTATTTAAATTTATTAACTTATTTAATAATGATATTAATAAGATGTAAAATTTATTTTACTTTTTAGGTGCAAAGTAAATTGTAAGTTAATAACTAAATATAGAATAATTTGGAATTAATTATATATATAGTAATAAGATAGCATGTGTTGTAATCTTAACAAAAATTATTTTCTTAAGTTTAAAATTTTCACTTCTCTTTCTTTCAATTTTTCTTGCATCCGAACAGAGTCATAATATTTTTAAATTGAATTGAAATTTAAGAGATAGGTGTAGTATCTCTTTCTCACATGTCCTCATCCATATTTACTATGGTGGCATTAGTAATAATAATGGTGGTAATTCACTAACAATATTTAACACAGTAATTTTTAAAATAAAGGTATTTGAACACGTGTTAAAATGGTGAAATGCCAAGTATCATTTCACCATAGGATTTTTTTTTTATCCAATCATCTAATGACAATTGGACCTTGTTCTTTTGAGGAAGTAAGGGCCATGGGGCATCATCCCACTTTCAAACACACACGGCCCTGACGCGTTGTGGAGAGGAGGCTTATGGTTCACAAAAGAATGATTTGAGATTCTATTTACAATCATCAATATAAAGCCAGCTTATCTCTCCTGATCACCGGCCCACTTCCAAAAAGGGCGTGTTTGAGTACACGTGGAGCTTATTTGGCCATGTTAAAAGCCAGCTGTGTCTGTCTTAAAGAGGAAGATTCAACCTCTGTCCTCACCCATTACCTATGATATAGAAATCGTCTCTCGCCTAAGTTTGGGCGGGAGATTTGGCGGTCCGAATGGATGACTGTCACCTGGCTCTTGAGTGGATCTGAACCCCCCATCCTAATCGACACCCGAGCCAACAAGCGGAGCCGACAAAGGTGTCTGCTCGGATGGAGGGTTCGGATCCACCCGAGAGCCAAGTGATGGTCATCCATCCGGGCCGTCAAATCTCCCACCCAAACTCAGGCGGGAGAGAATGTGGATCCTTACCTATGTAACCCCTTTAATAGGGTCTTCACGTACATATGCAACATATCATTTGAGCTATAAGGATGCTATAAGGATATTATTCATCTTGCTTTCTCCCCACATTCATTCTCCATATTTTCTCATACGTGTGTATATACACGTACACATACAAGAGATGAGGAAGAGAGAGACTAATTTTTTTTATTATTCTTTAATTTAAAGGGAGAGATTCTCTAGTTAGAAGACTAGAGAAATCGAAAGCATAAGGACGGAAAATGGAGATCAAACTTCTCTAGTTGAATAAGACTTATCATCTTTTTTAGTGTTTTTGCTTTGGTATAGAGTTTGTTGGTGGAAAAAAAAATCGTCTGTAACACTGCAGTATAGCAGTGCTACTCCTGACCCTTGAGAATGCATCAGTCAAGAATCCCAATGCACTCTCAACAGTTAGTATCAACACTGCTACAGAGAAGTGCTACGAACAATCCTAATCGATTTGTTGGTTTTCAAATTTTGTTACCGAGCGTCGTATACATTGTCATATAATACTCATTGTAATCGGCATCACCATATGCGAGAATTAGGATTTGACAAAAGAAAATTTTGTTTGAGGGTAAGCATCCAATGATTTTCTCTTTCTCAATCTTTTTCCAATTCATGCTCTTGGGCTTTCCCATTTTGGTTCCACTTACAATTTTACATTTGTCTAGTGATAAAGTGGTAACTAGGGTTAATCACAAAATTATAGTTTTAGGTTGCATTTGGTATGTATTCTGGAATGCGTTTTAGGCCAAGAATAGTATTTGAGATGGTAAAATGAAGTTTGGTTTGCATTCTCTTTCTTGAATCATAGAATACATTAGAAGACGTGACTTATTCTCTAATACATAATTGAGTCCATTTTACATATTGAACTTAGAAAAAAAAAAATGCCTTTGCCATTTAACATGGTTTTAGGTATCCAATTAGATCGACTGACATGGTCGATCCGTCTTATTATCAGCAATGGCCGATACATAGCTGACAAAGGAATTTTAGGTTTTTAGATTCTTTTGCAAAAATGTATGTTGACTTAGCGTATTGTATCTATACAGTCCATACTTATCCAATCCTGTATCGACTTCCAAAGTGATTGATATTCGTTCCAATACCATAAACTTAAACCATGCTCTTTAAACCGTTCTCATCTGATTTTAGGAATGCATGCTTACTTTGGGAAAATGAATATCTAGAATATATATCAAACATAGCCTTAGTGATCGGTATCAGTCATGGAATAGTCCTGACTCTTGATCGGTACCGATCTAGACCAATTCCCTCATTTTTTTTAACTGAACTAAATTTTTGGCCAGACCAATTTTGTAAAATATTAAAAAATGAATTAAAATAATTTGGCCGCGGCTTTCCTAGGATGGTTGACACATGTCAAGAAAGATTTAAACAATGATTCTGATTGATGGATCCGCCAATTGTGAGACAGATCCCAAAAATGTGGTCACAATCAATATCAGATCGGTCTCGAGTCTCTCGACTCATATCGATAAAACTTGATCAATTCACTTGTCTGCCAATTTGCTTCTGAGTGCGAGTGCCCCCAATCTCCATTGCCGGGGTAAGGATCCCTTTGCTGCATAGCAACACGGCAATGAAGAGATCCGACGATAGACATCATTGAACGCGTGTCCTGATGCACTTCTAATCTCGTGATATTATGTATAGAAATCATTTTTCGTTTGAGTTTGGGCGAGAGATTTGGCGGTCCGAATGGATGGCAACTACCTGGCTCTCGAGTGGATTCGAGTCCTCCATCCGAGCCAACACCCGAACCAACAAGCTGAGCCAATAGGGATGTCGGCTCGGATGGAGGGCTCGGATCCACCCGAGAGCCAGGTGGCGGCCATCCATCCGGGCCGCCAAGTCTCCCGCCCAAACTCAGGCGGGAGAGGATGTTGATCCTGATACTACGGATCAATTGAGGATCCACATCCTCTCCCGCCTGAGTTTGGGCGGGAGGCCACCTGGCCCTCGGGTGGATCCAAGCCGACACCCTTGTCGGCTCAGCTTATTGGTTAGAATGGAGGGTTCAGATCCACCTGAGAACTAGATGGTGGCTATCCATCCGGGTTGCCAAGTCTCCCGCTCAAACTCAGACGAGAGACGATTTCTATACATCAATTCATGAGGAAAAACACCAAAACAGGTGGGGATGTGTCTTGTCTAGTGTGGGACTGGGTAGTTTGGGGACCGGCTATTATTCCCTGTTTGGCAACTGGAAAGGTTCAGGTGGCCTGTTTTGTGGTCCAGCACGCTGGACCACTGGACCACCATTCCCCTAGAAAGTAGTTCTTGTTTCTAGTGAATGAAAGTACTGAAATTGAATTTAGCTACTCTCTGAACTTGAACACACACGTGTTCCTGTGGACTTCACCCAGATAGATCTTCTACTTCATCAGGATGAAGGGGTATAATTGTAGTATCCCTTCTCTATACCAGATGTAATCAGGTGGAGGAGGCAAAAGACTGAAAAGCCCTTCATGGCCTGAATCAATCTGAAGCCTCAGATCTCATCATGACATACATGGCCATCATCATTCCATCATGCTTCCATGTATGCACCCAAAGATAAAAAGGCAGCAATGATAACCATGAGAAGCCCATTTCTTCGGTTTCCGCTACCAGAGAGAGAGAGAGAGAGAGAGAGAGAGAGAGAAGTAGAGCTCTGTTCTTCAGCTTCGCTCTCCCTCTGCTCTTCCCTTCACTGCTTCTGTCTCAGCTATGAAATCTCCCTTCAACACCACCAACACGACCCAGCAGCTCCTCCACCCAAAACCCTCGCTTTCCTGCAACAACACCAGCACTGCCACCACCCACCATCCTTCCTTCCATACCCCTGTTTCCTGCTACGAACCAACTTCTGTTCTCGACATCCGTCACAGTCCAAGTGCAGTTGCCGGTGCACCTGATTCAGTTCCCGCAATTACAGGCGGCACCTTTTTGGACGACCCTCCTCTCCACTGGGACGACCCTCTACTACTACATCATCTTCCGTTGTTCCAATCTGAAGATTGGGATTCCATGATGTCTGGTTTCGACCGAAGAGACGATTCTGCTCCCACCTCCAGAACTCTCTTTCACTTCGGCAGCTTCGACCCTCAAAATCCACCACTAGACCCCTGCTTTCCAGCTTCTTCCCCTGTTCACCCTGATTTTAATGCCTCTCTGTTCTCTCCCAATCAAAATCTGAGTCAAGATTCAAACCTTTCGAGGCAATCCCACGATTCCTATCAAAGCAACTTGGAATTCGATTGTTTACAATTGGATCATCTCATTAAAGCTGCGGGGTACTTCGAATCAGGGCAGCTGCAGCATGCGCAGGTGATATTGGAGCGGCTCAATCAACGTCTGCAATCTCCAGACGGAAAACCGCTCGAAAGAGCTGCCTTTTACTTCAAAGAAGCCCTTCAGTTGCCTCTCACCGGTTCCAATCGAGCCACTTACTCTTCAATTTCGGCGACATTTAACAAGATTAGAGCTTACAAAGCTCTCTGCGAGATATCTCCAATCACTCCGTTCGCTAATTTCACCACTAATCAAACGCTTCTTGAGACTCTGAACGGAGCAAGGTTCATTCATGCCATAGATTTTGAGATTGGACTTGGATTACAATGGGCGTCGTTCATGCAAGAGTTGGCCAACAGATCCAGAGACTATAACCTTCCTCCGTCGGCTCTCCGAGTTACCGCTGTTGTACCAGAAGAATCTTTGATTGAGGCGAAATTGATCAAGGACAACCTCTGTCAATTAGCAGACGAACTCGGAATCCGTTTCCAGATTGCGTTTGTGAGTGTTCGTAGTTTCGAAGCATCTATGTTCAATGCGATCAGGTTTGCCGAAGGGGAGACGATCGCTGTCAATCTTTCGCCGGCGATCCTCGGACATCTCGCTGTGATGGATTCAATCTCGCGGTTCTTCTGTCTTCTCCGGCAGATCGCTCCACAGATTGTACTGTTCGTTGACACAGAAGGGTGGAGAGAGGGAGGACCTCCTTCGTTTCGCCGGAATTTCATTAACGGGCTTGAATTGTACTCTTCACTGCTGGAATCGCTCGACGCAGCTAACACTCATGGACTCGATTTCGTGCGGTTAATCGAGAAGTATCTTCTGCGGCCAAAGATTTTTGCGGCGGTTGCTGCGGCCAGGAATCGCGTACCTTCGTCGTGGTGGGAACTGTTAGTCGGCGCCGGAATGTTGCCGGTGGCATTCAGTGAGTTCACGGAGTCTCAGGCTCAGTGTCTGGTTCGCAGAGCGCAAGCCAGGGGTTTCCACGTGGCGAAGCTTCAGAGCTCGATGCTGCTCTGCTGGCATGGTAAAGAACTGGTTGCCACGTCGGCTTGGAGGTGTTAACTGAGTCATCGTTACAGGCTCCCTTTTAAAGGTTGGTCTCTTGGTGGGAACTAGAAGTTCGAACAGATATTACAGATGATGTTCGAGACTTTAGAGGTTTCCCCTCAACCTTTTTATTTTTCTCTTTTATTATTATTATTATTATTATTATTATTATTATTATTATTTTTGAGTAACTGGGATGTGGCAAAGTGATATGTACACTTTTAATTGTACAAATTCTATTTTATAGTAATTTTCCATGAAATGGAATTTAATAAAAAAAAACCTCTTTAACAAAATATTATTATCACAATAATTTGTTATTTTTTCAAATATTACAAAGTATTTATTTTGTCACATGGATAGATGATGCGTCCATTCAGGTCAAATGTTAAGGTCTATTTCGATTAAATACCTTAATTTGTATTGGCAGGTTTTAGTTCAAGGTATTGGAAGGGATATCGGTTACTTTGAAAATTGATATGATATCAGTAATGAATGGATGTGGAATAAATGACAAAGTGACAAATGGTTGATACTGAATTCATATGTATTAAAAAATGAAGGTATCACGTACTGTATCAGTATCGGCCAATACCAATACAGATGGGTTGTATTGGCCAATCTAGATACCTAAAACCGTGATTGACATGCATCTTGTGTAGTCACGTGTATTATGTATTCTAGTACTGAAATGTACTTTCCTTTTTGTCTACTATAATTCTGATTTGTAAAGTTGGGATTCTCAATCCTAGAAGAAAGTTTTTATGTACGGTACATGGACATGCTTCAATTGCCAGAAATGTGAGGGAGGAGGATGTACAATACCACCACATACATAGTCACAAAAATTGGGATCCAAATCGTCTCTTGTCAGGGGTTCGATAGGAGACTTTGTTGCATTCAATTGATACCCGACACGTGAGTGTCAGTTGGATCCAAGTCGTCAATCCCAATCGATAAGGTGAAATGTAGAGAGGTATCGAGTCGGTGATCAACTAGGATGGACGGCTCGGATCCAGTCGACACCCTCGCTTCGGGCATTGACTGAATGCAGTCGAGTCTTCTGCCAAACCCCTAGCAGGAGACGATTTCTATACCAAAAACTAGTCCTTATTACTATTAATATATAATTATTCGAGTTGTTATAATAATTATTGAATTTTTTTTTTCCTTATATGATTTTCTAACTTTTTTAATGTCTTTCTTTACAATAAAATTTTTATTTTTTCCCCAACTTTTACATGGAAACAAATAGAGCATGAGTGACAGAGCAGACTTTCACTCACATTAGCATTAACCATTAGTTGCTGGTTAGTCTCACATAATTGGATCAAAATATTGCCTCTTGATCTCCAGTGTTGTCAAAATTTTGCTCAATTTGTACTGTTTTTGTGAATATTCTATGAGAATGTGCAATTTGTGTAAATGTTGTTTATAAACATCTTATTGTATAATCAAATATGATTATTTATTTGTTAGGTTTTTTTTTTTTGTGGTAGAAAGTCATTTTACTCAAAACGTGTTAAATACATAATTGTTAAAGTATAAGATTCCATCAACCACGGAGTAAAATTTAATTAATCCATCGTACACGTCATAGACAATGTTTACTTGACTTGAAATTCAACTAACTCGTTGATTCCCCTAGGAATAAGCAAAAAATTACATAATATATCTGTCACGTTTAGTTGCAACATTCTTGTATCTAGTGCTTCAACTTATGAAACTTTAAATTTTAGGATTCATGATACGGTGTATTATGATTTTCTACTCTTTACCATTGTGAGAGAATAGGGTACATGAATTGTTTTGGATGATATTGTCGTGGGGTATCTATCCAATTTTTTTTTTCTTGTGCTGTAGAATACCATAAACAAACACACATACACACACACAAAAAAATGTTATCGTAATTTTATTAGGTAAAGCCAGTAGCAAAATTGGAAGGAGGATCGTTGACATATGTGCTTCGCAATTTACCATGCTAGTATATATTTTTTGGTAGATTAGAATTTATTCAGATTGACATGAAAAAACAATGGAGGTAGCTGAACACTGAGCTACAATACACGAGTCGGATACATACTCAATTGTCACACTTTATTGACAGATTCCTCCTTGTTAGAGAGTCAGCAACACTATATATCTCCATTAGAACATAAAAGAAATCACAACTCTCTAAGTAAGCTTTGAGTGAAAAATATTCTCTAAAGTAGGTCTAAAGCGGCAGATGTGTTGAGATTCTACCATGCCGTGATCGCTTCCTGATTGTGCGATTCACACGCCACACGCTACCATGCTAGTATACCAAGTAATTTGCATATGATTACCAAAACACTATACTAGCTACATAAATTGCAATTAATTCGAAGAAAGAGAGGGAAAAAAAAACCCAGAATAACCATCATAACATAACCTATCCTAAGGGTGTTAAATGATGTGGTTTCGGTTTGATGTGTAACGAATAAAATGAAAACCGAACCATTTATTAGAGGATTTCAAAATGCTAATAGAAAATGAATATTAATCTTTCATTTTTTAAATGGTTTCATTGCCGGAAGGGAGTGGAAGAGAGTAAAGAACAGAGGAGATAGAAAACTAAAGAAAGCATTAAAATAATTCTAATCATACATGAGAATGGGCTTACGATGTAGAAGTAGGAGATATGAAAAACATTAAAATAAAATTCATTTCTACAAATATATACCTTTAGCACTAAGGGATTAAAGTTAGGGTTTAATCGGTTTTAATTGTTCCAAATAGTTGGTTTAAACGGTTTGATTTTTGAAACTAGAATCAAACCATTTAATAAACAGTTTCAACTCATTTTTAACACCCTTAACCTGTTCGTCTTCCTCTCCCTATTGTCAGGGATTACTCTTCTTGTGATTTTGCCCCTTGGCGATGCTATTGTTGGTGCAACTTTTGCTCTCATATATAAGGTTTTAAATCCATGTACCAAACACTAGGGGTGTCATTTTTGGGACAGCACTGTGTCCCCCGAGTCTGCCATCCAGTTAAAAATTTGCACTGAGCCGCACTGTTTAATAAACATGTTGGTCTTAGATTTGGACCGATTAATAATAGGTCGATTATGGTGCAGAGGTGCAACCTGACTGATTTAAGACCGAGTTGGTATACACTGACTAAAGACTGATATAAGTTTCATTTTTTATTTATTCCACCTATTTTTCCCACCCACTTTTTTAACTTTTTTACTTTGTCTTTATCCCTTCTTTTTCTCTCTCTTGAAGTTCAATGGATTTAGGTTTTAATTTTGTTGATCTAAGTTTCATGAAATTTTGAATTGATGAGATTAATTTCTAAATTTGTTTCCTCACTAGGTTCTTTTATTTAAGATTTGACTATTTTCTTTCATTTAATAACTTAAAATAGGTTACGTTCTTTCAAATTTTAATGAAGAATATAAAATAAGTTATTATGTTATAAATGTTGATTAAATAATGACCAGTTGCAATTGAACATGGATTAAGGGTTAAACCAAATAACATAACCGATTATAAGACCTAATAGCATAACTGAATTGGACGTTAATAGACCTATTAAATCGATTAACATAAACTGATTAGGGACCCAACCGAATATAAAAGAGTCAATGTCTTCGCAAATCAAGAGTGATTAGTTAAACATGTCAATTACAATGTAAAGTATTAACACGGTAAAGACCGATTAGACCTGACGGATTGACACCTCCTACCGTATCCCCTAGGTCTCATGCTCCAGATTTGACGGTTGTTATGGTGAAGATCTATAGGACCGCATGTTGTGCGCTATGTAAGGGTGCAACATTTGCAGTTGAACCGTTTACTGAAACAGGATCGAACCGTTTACCTTGAGACCAAGAGACTATTTAGTAATCGGTTCGCTTCTGATTTAAAATTTGACACCGTTTATTGAAATCTGATTGAACCGTTTAAACTGTCGGGTTACACCAGCTAGACACCGATTAAATCGAATAGAGTGTAGACTCTTTATTCCCTACAAACTAAACTAATAGAATCTAATATCATTCCTTTTATTATTAATATATTATTTTCAAGATTGAAGAAGCCAATCCCAACTACAACCCCAATTAATATACTATTTCCTTAAGAAACCAACCTTCACCTCAATTAAAAAACTATTTTCCCATAACCCAATCCCAATTCTCAAAGACATAAACCATAAAATCAAAGGGATAAAATTGAAAAACACAATAAGCATTAACCATTACTCCATTAGGCATAATAATATTATAATATATATATTTTTAATTATGAAAAATCGATTAATAATTGATGCTTTAAACTGTTTATAAACTACAAGTAAAATCGATTAATAAAAAACCATTTAAAAATTGATAAACCACAATCGATTACTAATGGATTCTGATTTCAATTATGATACATTACCCTCTTCTCTTATATAAGCATCAGATCGGACCGTTAAACCTATGATAATCCCTTTTTAACACCATTAGCGCTGTCCACGCTGCACAGTTTCATATCGGGGTGAACAATGCCGGTATATGAAAATTTTCAATTTCCAACCGTAAAGCATACGTAAAGCATAGCACCTAAATTTTCTGTTGGTTACTTGTTATGGTCTCCTTCCGTTATTTTCCTTCTCACGGAGCCATGGAGGGCGTCGACGGAGGACGGATTAAGGAAGAAGAGAGCTGAGAACATAATCACCGGAGGGGGAAAGAGGAACCAAGTCTTGCAAATCGTTTTGTCGATTTGGATGTGAAGTCCTCTAGATATTCAATCATTGAATGGCTTTTCTTGGATCCAACATCCCCAGTGAGGTTGGGCTGTTTCGATCTTATCCTTATCAATGCTCGAACTTGTTTTTATTCTTTTTTTTTTTTTTTTTTCCTGTCTCACTGAATGATCTAATCAAATCATGTTATCGCATTCGTTGTTAGTTTCTTTTCTCTCTGCCTATATTTTATCTGATTTTTTTGGGTGTTTCTATGCGATGCGCTCAAATGATTATCTTAGTTTTACTGAAACCCTGCGTATAGGCCTCAGATTTAGTCAGCCTAGAGGTTGGTGTCCATCGGCTGGCACCTTAATGGAACATTGCCCATAAAAACGACAAGAATTTACTTTTCATTGTTTTTCTTTTTTGATTTCAAGCTTTCAATATTTTGAAAAATAGGAAAGGAGAAAAAATTGAACAAAAGCAGGGGAAGGAAGATGCTGTTGTTATCTGACACGGAAACAATTCTTCATTCTAATGTACTAAGTTTTCCTTAGTTGCTCCGAGGGAAGAATTCTATGGATGGTGAGGCAAAGAAGTTTATTAGTTTGATGTTTAAGGTGACCTTAATCCTTAGTTCATTCAGGGTATCAATGTGGGAAGAAGTGGTCTATAGACATATATAGTATATAGTGACTCTGGAGTTCATGCATCGTATTTGGGGTTGTTTTTTTCTTCAGCGTTGTGTGAAATTCATTCACTGCTTAAAGGAACATGGAGTGGGAGTTTGGTTGGTAACAACTCTATGTTAGAACTGTTTTTGTTGTTTGGCATGAGGGGTACTGTCATGGGCTGTCGCTGTGCAGCTCAACGTCTTCCAAGGGAGGGTTCTCCCCTTCCCCTCTCTCCCTTTTTAATTGCTTGTCTGGTAGGAGGGTTTTAGTGTTATGCAATTGAAAATACTCGTTTGAGTAAAAATTACATTTCCTCTGTTTTTCTTTAGTTTGAGGCCGTCATACAAAATAAACTTCTCTTTGAATTTTTATTATTAACTTCCTATATTTTTGGGCCAAAGAAAAATTAGTTCAAAACTTCTTATGTTTACACATTTTTCTACGTTGGGTGGCAAAAGACAGACCTGCCCCCATTTGGTTGTTGGATTGAAACTTGAAAGTCCAAGCTGAACCCCTGGCTGTCTTTTTGGTTTTCTTCTTTAAAAAGTTGAATCTCCTTAACTAGGTAGAGTCTGGTTTTTAAGATGCGTTGATTAGCTGAATCCCAGGGAGAGATTGGTTGGTGCAAAAGGTACGTTGGGAAGTTGCACCAAATTTTACCACCCCAAGATCTATTCAACCATATTTTCTGTACCAACCATCATAGAAACCAGGGCAGATTTGCAGGTCATTTTGGCAAAAAAAATTGTGCTGGATACCTAGACTGGCTGGCATAGCTTCAATATGGCTCTTTGTAAAACCATCAGAGGATCTGCCCTCTTTTGTGTCACAATGGCTCTCCTGGATATCTGAACTAGTTAGCCAGGGCAGTAAGTCAATTTGTTTCACTTTTGTTGTATATATTTGTGGCATTGCCATGTTTACGTACTGGTTGAACTAGATTGAACTGCCTTCTTAGGTAAAGCTGTTTGGTGGTTGGTTGTTTACTAACATTTGGCTCTGTTATAATTCTTCTGATAACTATACCTATTCCCTGTGTATCATATCCATTTTACCCTTTATACTCTAATGTTGGATATTTTTTTACTTTAGAATGAATACTACAGCAGACCATAGATAGATTCATTAGAGTATGAGATATATTTTTGCAAATTCTTACAATGTGACTAGTTATTTTTTGGTACAATAAGGGATTATTGAAGTAACCAATACTGCTGCAACACATTAAGCGAATTGCATCCTTCAACAACATCTTTGTCCGGAAATGAAAGTATTGGGTACTTGTACCTTTATTGATATATGGAACCATGTCAAATTAAAACACTGAGAACATACAAGTGTGTCAAGTAACTTAGATTATGATTAACGTATGCACTTATTGCAATTTTACTTCCAATCACTTTTGGTGCATCAGAAGTAAACCAAATGAAATACTGCTTCAGTTACATATAGAATCGAATTTCAATGAACTCATCTAAATGAATCGCAATGAACTCATCTGTCATTTGAATTTGCTTTATGTGTGAAATGATTGTGAAATGTTCAACATTGATGGCTTCTTCAAATGATGCAGGTTGGGTTGCGGTTGCTTCTCTGCCCACTTGGTTCCAATATTGTTATCCGAACAGCTTGGTGAGCCTCCACATTTATATTATCAAGAGAAGTTGAAATGTGGATTTTGCTTATGTACTTAGTCTTAATTTTTATGTTGTTCGTATATAACAATGACAAACAACAAGGTCCGAGTGTTCTGTGAAGATTTTATTGTGAGTGATAGTTTTGATTAATGCATGAAGATTGCAGCTAGGTGACCTTAGGTTTCAAGAAGCCATGTTTTCCTATTTCCGTTTTCAAATTTGACTCATATTTCCTTGCAGCTGTTCAGTAGGGGTTGTTTTTCCTGTATACTCAACATTTAAGGCTATTGAGAAGAAGGATCAAAATGAGCAACAGAGGTGGCTTTTATATTGGGCAGGTTAGTGGTTAAGCCCTCTATTTGGCTATGATTTGACTTATTATTTACAAACATAGTAAACAGAAACACTTTTTTTTTTCACAAGTATTTGTTTTTGAAGCAAAAACGTGTTTCTGTCAATGTCAATAACCTGTTTTTCTTAAATCAGAAAACAAGTAGGGAGAGAGGATAGAGCAGAGGTTCCAAATTAGGGGAGAGGAAAAAAATTTGTAGTGAAGGGAAAGTAGGGAGAGAGAGAGAGAGAGAGAGGGAGGGTGGAATTTGGATTACTTGCTACTGCGTCTCTATTCTCCATCGGCAAATCGATGAGGGGAACAAGGATGACAATGTAGCTTACCCTTGATCTATATGAAATGTGTTTTAAGGTCAGAAATCTATTTCACCCCAACATCCTCCATGTGCTCTTTAGATGTCTAGTATGCAAAAAAAAAAAAAAAAAAAAGTGATTCTGTTTTTTTTTTTTTTTTTTTACATCAACTTTTTGGTTCCAGAAAAACCTATTTTCTGTTTTTTTTTTAAATCATGTTGGAGTGTTTTATCTGTTTTCAAAAATAAGAAGCATATCGAAACAAGGCCTATGGTTGCCCTTGACTTTTGGTATTGATAATTACATGGGGTTCATGGCTTCATGCTATCTTGGTTCACATTATGTAAATGATTCCTCTGATACTTTATTTTGACTATGTTCAATTCTTGCAGTATATGGATCTTTCAGCCTTGCAGAGGTGTTTTCAGACAAAATCCTCTCCTGGTATAATTGATAACATCTTTGTTTACATTGGCTTCAGTAAAATGGGCCATTTCATACTTGTTGGGTCTCAAAATATAGATGATTTTATTTTATTTTTATATTTCGTAATAACCACAGAAAATTTTTTCTTATACCTTTCTATTTATTTTATGCATGCTTTTTACAAAATTACTTTGAAGATATGTTTCTCTCATGCCATCATATAGAAGGGAAAATTTCATTTAGACAGGTCTGTCTTGATAATGCAAAATTACTTTGAAGATATGTTTCACTCATGCCATCATATAGAAGGGAAAATTCATTTAGACATGTCTGTCTTGATAAGCTTCTCAGGATGGTTCACCAGCCACGTTGATAGGTGGCTTTGGTCAACTGATCATTAGATTAGTTGTACACCTGATGTGTTGGATCGAGATGGTCACTGAGATGGGTTGAATCTGTGATCTCCAAAAACCAGTCCCTCAAGCCTTATACTCTTCAGGTGATGACTTTCACTGTCAGTTCACAACCAAACAGCTCATGCAATAGTCACAAACCACACACTACCTTGCAGCAAACACGTATACACATATTTTACCACCCAAAAAAAAAAAAAACTTGCGCATTCATGTATGTCTATCACCAGTGAGGGCTATCACGAGCCACACATCACATATCACATCCTCCTCAAACCATCCTGCAGCAAATAATATAATAATGCAAATACACAGAGCACAAGTACACACAACAAGACACAGGCATACGTGGTTCGGCCGTGCCTACATCTGCGGTGCAGCATGTCCTGGGTCATGCATTGAGCCCAAGAACAGGAAGAGGAAAGGTTTGCGTTGAATGTCATCCTTAGTATATAGGACTCTTATATTTGTTTTATTTCCTTTTATTTTCCTTTGTTAACTAGGACTCTTTCTTTCCTAAGTTCACTAGGACTCCAGTCTCTCTAGGACTAGGACTCTTTCTTTCCTAAGTTCACTAGGACTCCTAGTCTCTCTAGGACTAGCACTCCTATTAGATTGTAATCTCTTTTCTCTTTTCTTATAAATAAAGGAGAGATGGTGGGAGAACTTTAACTCTCACTTATTCTTTTTCTTAATCAACATGGTATCAGAGCCATAGATCATTGCCTCTCTCTCTTCTTCTTCTTCTTCTTCTTCTTCTCCTCCTCTAAACCTTGCCGCCAGTTCATGAGTGCCTTCTACAGGGCCTGCCGACACCACCTTTGGTTACCGCCAGCCTGAAAACCTCCTAGAACCCTTGCTGCCACCACCTGTACCTGGAATCTATTCCTAACCTGTCCTAAACCCTAGCTGTGTTTTTTTTCAGGATTATTTATTGATTTGAGGGCTGCTGTCTACCGTGGATCAGTTTGAGATCCTAATTTCTTTAGCACCAACAACTTATGTGCTGCCTTATTGGCTGGACAGCAGCTCCAACTTTTTATGGGATCATATTGTGACTCAGATTTATGGTTCTGATTTCTCTTTACAATAGAGATCGACAAATATTTTTTGGATAGATCAACATCACAGCAATAGGTCGTCGGTTTCAGATCTTTATTCCCCAAAGAGATCCATATTACCACATTGGTTCAAGGTAATTTTATTGGGGTCCTGCTGCAGTTTTATTATTCTGTTTTTTTATATATTACTCCGATCTATCCTTTGGTGCTTGTGATGTCTTCTGAAATTACATCCGCTGGTATGGACTTTTACACAAAGGAACATTTGACCATTCCCACCAATACCACAAAACTCGATGGTGGTAACTACCTAATGTGGTCTAGGGCTACACAACTTTCATCCTCGCTCGAGGGTTATCCGGGTATCTCACGGAGCCAAAACTAAACCCATTCGACGATACTACTCGGACAAATGGAATGCCGAGAATTCCTTAGTAATGCAATATCTTCTTAATTCCATGCAACTGCCATAGCCGAGGGATACCTCTTATTGGACTGCTGCACGGATCCGAAGTCTACAAAGGACACATATTCCCGGGTTGGGAATGATGCCTTAATTTATGCTATGCAAAAAAAGGTCATGAAACTACTCAAAAAGAGATGACGTATCTCAATATTATACTCGATTGAGGAGCCATTGGCGAGCCATTGATTTTATGACTCCATACATGCCAAGTGTGAAGAAGATGTTACCTTTGTTTAAAAAACGGGAAGACAAATACGAGTTTATACCTTTCTAGCGAGGATTGAATGTTGAGCTTGATCCTATTCGCTCACAAATCCTAAGTAAGGATCCTTTCCCTCCTCGAGAGCGGGCATATGCTATAGTTCAGCTGAAGACCAAAGGATAGCTACTATGTTTGCGCCCTCATTCCCGATAGGTCCGCCTCCGGACATCTACTCCGGCTCCTAAGGGCCCTACTCCACCCGGAGATACCGTTAAATGTGAGCATTGTGGTAACCCTGGCATACTAAAGACACATGCTGGAAACTCCATGGGAAACCAGCAGACTTTGAAGCCAAGAGACGTGACAAACTTATGCAAAAAAACAAGACTTTCAAGGGTTCACAGGCACATCAGATTGCAGCTCATCAGGTTGCTGATCCCACGGTTCCACTGCAAGATAATCAGATACTTCAGGCACTTGGTCGTTTGCTCCAACCACCCTCTGCTGCTCCTTCCGTACCACCATCTATTATTGCTCCTACTTCTACCACTCCAATGTGTTTGGTGCGCCACCGTGCGTCAATGGTCTCTAATCCTTGGATTATTGACTCGGTGCCACGGATCATAACCGGTAACCATAGCCTATTTCATGAGTACTTCCCTAATCCTGAAATTAATACTGTTCGTGTGGCCGATGGGACTCTCTCCTCTGTCTCAGGGACCGGTTCCATCCAATGCACTCCTTCTTTAGCTTTGCAGTCTGTTCTTCATGTTCCAAAATTTAATATCAATCTAATGTCTATTAGTAGTATTACCTCTACTCTAAAATGCAAAGTGACGTTTTTTCCTTCTTATTGTCTGTTTCAGGATCTGGAAACAGAGAAGACGATGGAGTGGTAAGATTCGGGGTGGTTTGTATTTGCTTGAGGAAGGTATCCCAAAGTCGGTTCAGACCTCCCAAGCCCAGACATCAACTTTATTCAAGATCCTCTCGATCTTCAACGATGGCACGATGCTCGGGCATCCACATTTAATGTTTTAACTAGTCTTTTTCCCTCTTTAGCATATAAATGTAAACGAGACGAGTTTTTTTGCGAAGCTTGTATTCAGCTAAGCAAACTCGTTCTTCGTATAGTCATACCTCTAACGCAGAGTAGTCGCCTTTCATTTAGTTCATTCGATGTTTGGGGACCAGCGAACTACTTCCATTGCGGTCACCGTTGGTTTGTTACATTTATAGATTGTTATTCTAGAACCACTTGGGTTTACCTCTTACATACTAAAAAGGAAGTGTTTGGGTCCTTTCGTCTGTTTCACCAAATGATTAAGACTCGGTTTCAAGCTTCTTTAAAGATTCTTCGGAGTGACAATGGTAGAGAATACATGGATGGAGAGTTTCAACATTATCAGCGGATCATGGTATTTTGCACGACAAGTTGTGTTGATACTCCCGCTCGGAATGGGGGTGGCAAAAAGAAAGAATCGCCATCTCCTTGAAGTGGCTCGTGCTTTGATGTTTACCGCAATGTGCCACCACAATATTGGAGTGATGCTATCCTTACCTCGGCCTACCTTATCAACCGTGTTCCAACCCCAGTCTAGGATCATCACTCTCCTTTACACCTCTTTTGTGTGATGACTCCCATATTGTTCCTCCTAAGATCTTTGGCTGCGTATGCTATGTGCGCAACATCGCTCTCCGGAAAGCTAGAACCCCGTGGTTTTCGTTGTCTTTTCTTGGGATATTCTCCAACCCAAAAAGGCTATAAATGTTACCACCCCACCCATCGCACTTTTGTCTCCTTAGATGTTATCTTTTATGAGCACCTCCCTTACTACCCGGCGTCCCATCTTGGGGGAGCCTAGTCTTGGGGGAAGATAGGCCTATCATCATGCCTATGCCCTCTCCCCTTCCATTTCGGGGAGACATCACCTCCCCCCCCTCCTCCCGAGTCTTCACCCGAGCCTCCATTACCTTTTCTCGAGCCTTCACCTAAGTTTACATCACCTTCTCCCGAACACTCTCCGAACAAATTCTCGTGGAGACACCTCGCCTTAAGTCTACGGCCATACTAGACTCAAGCGGGGAAGGACCACCACCATCAACGCACCTACACACATCCCTTCGCGCTCGGATCCGGAAGCTGTTTGAACATGAGATCCTTGACCGGTAATATTCTTCCCTCGAGTCAAATTTACCTATTGCCCTTCATAAAGGCACTAGGTCTGTACTCGGCATCCTATATCTCGGTATGTTTCGTATAAATCATTGTCTCCTTCATATCTTGCTTTATTTCTACTTTGTCTTCCGTGGTTCATTCCCCAAACATTGGCGGGATGCAATTGCAGATGCGAGATGGAAGGCGGCTATGATAGAGGAAATGACGCCCTAAGAAAAAATGAGACATGGGACCTAGTTGAACTTCCACCGGGGAAGAAGACGTGGGTGTAAGTGGATCTTTCTTTGTAAAGCGAGAAAGAAGATGGGGTCCGTAGACGGATACAAGGCCGGATTAGTTGCCGGTGGATTCACACGGACTTATGGAATCGACTATCGGGAGACCTTTGCCCCAAGAGCAAAAATGACTACTATCCGTGTCATTTTAGCTTGTGCGATACACTTTGATTGGGATCTACAACAGCTGGATGTAAAAAATGCATTTCTTCATGGGGAGTTAGCGGAGGAAGTGTACATGGATATTCCTCCGGGCTTTACCTCATCGCCCACTCGAGAAAAAAAGTCCAGACCGAAACGATCTCTTTATGGACTTAAGCAATCTCCAGGGCATGGTTTGGGAGATTTCACGGAGCTATGACTTCGTAGGCTACAAACAAAGCAATGCTGATCATACATTGTTCATTAAGCAAAGGGAGGGCAAAATTACTATTCTTATAGTATATGTTGATGATATTGTGATTCTTGGTAGTGATGATGAAGATATTAGACGGTTGAAGATCTTCTTGGGAAAGGAGTTTGAAGTCAAAGACCAGGAAAAGCGAGATATTTCCTTGGGATTGAGGTTGCTCACTCCACCAAAGGTATCTATTTGTCTCAAAGGAAGTATATACTTGATCTTCTCTCGAAAGCAGGTCTCTTAGGGTGTTGGCCTTGTGAAACACCAATTGATTCTAATGTCAAATTGCAAGAAAAGACCGGTACACCAGTTGACAAGGAACAATACCAACGACTAGTTGGAAAGTTGATATATCGGCTCATACTCGACCGGATATTGCTTTTGCGATGAGCTTGGTGAGCCAATTTATGCATGACCCTTATACTTCTCATATGGATGCTTGTTTCTACGCATTTTACACTATCTCAAATCTACTCCGGAAGAGGAATCCCACCGACCTCTCGGGGTCATCTCGAGTCGATGCCTACACCGATGCGGCCGGGCGGGAAATCCGGATAGAAAATCTACTTGGGGATATTGTACCTTTATTGGAGGGAACCTAGTGACTTGGCGCAGCAAGAAGCGGGAATGTGGTTGCCCGTTCAAGTGCGGAGGCTGAGTTTAGATCTATGACTCAGGGAATATGTGAGTTGTTATGGTCTGACATATATGCACCAACTTGAGGGGGAGTGTTGAATGTCATCCTTAGTATATAGGACTCTTATATTTGTTTTATTTTCTTTTATTTTCCTTTGTTAACTAGGACTCTTTCTTTCCTAAGTTCACTAGGACTCCTAGTCTCTTTAGGACTAGGACTCTTTCTTTCCTAAGTTCACTAGGACTCCTAGTCTCTCTAGGACTAGGACTCCTATTAGATTGTAATCTCTTTTCTCTTTTCTTATAAATAAAGGAGAGATGGTGGGAGAACTTTAACTCTCACTTATTCTTTTTCTTAATCAACAGTTTGTGTGTTCCTGAATAAGCTTAAAATACTATGTTTTCTACCCACTGACACACTAGGAGCTGGCATCCATGTCTGACATGAGTGGACAAATTATGCCAAATAGGGAGACGTGCAGCAAAACCTATCATAATAAGCTATCACTTGTATTTAAAATATTACATAGAGACAATAAAATTAACTTATTTGTGGACACTGTCAGGTGTTTTGTCTGTGATAGCTCTTCTAAGTTATTTATATGATAACTCAACTCAACTCCCTAACGCCGTGTTCATGTTTGACTCTGACTATTGTACCTGTATCCGTTAATATAGCTGGGGAAAGTTTTGTTTTCAATTAGGCATAATTGCCCCTACAAAGTCCAGTTTGGAGAAGCTTCTCTAGGTCCACCTAGTTCTGCCACGTGGCAGATGACACGGCACTTCCAACCATTCGAAGGCAGAGCAAGTTCTGGATTGGCCATTTATCAAATATCAGACCTATATTATCATGTACCCTCCAATGTATGCCATGTATCCCCATTTATGTCCAAGGACCCTTGGTTATCCTGCACTCTTTCTGTAGTTCTAAATTTCCCAATGATTCATTTTGCCATTGGCAAACTCTGTTTGGGCTGAAACTTGATATGTGAACCGAGGATCTTGTGGGCTACATATCCACAAAATTTGGTCTCATCAATACCTAAAAAAAGGGTGGGTCGTGCAAGGAGGCTCCTCTCCACGGCCGTAGAGGGAACTTTTTCCCTTTAAATTCATTTTTAGATCGTTAGTTAAAAGTTGGGACTAGGAATTACTGACTTGTAGTGTCATAGGGGTCGGTTTGAGCAGCAACTGTATATAACCATGTACCCCCACATGTTTTAGAATAAATGTAGTAGTTTCTCTCTTAAGATTTGTGCTATTTCTGTATGGATACAGAGGTCCTCCTTGAAGGTGGATTCCTTGGTGAATTTACCTGTTCTTATTCTTTTACTTCTGCACTTTCTATTTTCTATTTACTCTTACAACTTACAACAGGCTACTCCGACCACAATGGAAACATACTTTCACAGTTGTTTCCAATATGAAATCAATCCTTGTCCCATCCATAACCTGTTGACTTCAACTCTGGCCTTCTCTCTCCTTAATCTCTTCCAAACCTCTGTTTGGATCTGTTTTATTCCTTCACATAACTCATTCCGGCCCCTATAGCTTCCGTACAACTTCAAAGAACCATAATTTATTGTTTTCATTGGAAACCATAATTCTATTTTTTAGCAAAACCCTATTCTTCTCAATTCCTAGGACTACTAGGATTTCTACTTTTTTGTAACCAGCAACTATTTCCCCTTGTTTTTCACGTAGCAACTATGTAGTCTGGGTAGTGGCTGAATAATTTTGTGTCTTTTTAGAGGAAATGATGGTTGTAGAACTGGTTCTTCACAAATTTGGGATTCCAGTGACTGTCATGTCAGTGGTTCTTTTTATGGATTTGAACAATAAGGTCAGCCAATGAGTCCCTCAATTCTTTCCTCTGAAAATATTACCCACAACAAGAGCGAGGGTGAGTTCCTAACACCTCGTTGGGCTGAAAGACATTAGCAGATCTTTTATTTAAGTTCTTTCCACGGTCACCACATTATCATGCAAGGGACTTGCTCCGTGCTGCCGCCGCTCTGTTAGCATTGTTCCCTTGCAATAAAAGAAGAGGAATCCCAGATAAGAAACTCTCTTAGGGTCTAATAAGAATACAAATTCCAAACCAAATCTTCCAATTCCTTATTTCAATGGTCTCTATATTATTATATGAGGGGCCATTTTCCACAAATCTAGTTCTCTTATTATGAAAGGTGAAGGAGGCTAAGATTAAGAGCCTTCTTCAGCTCCAGTGAGCATGTTGATTACGTACCAAAGTGGTTTTTGAAATAGCTCGACTTGATCTTGGTGACCTCACTGGAGGAAGAGAGTTTCTGTTTTCTTCTTCTTATATCTTGATCTCTTGCCGCTACCAACACCATTCTTAGCCGAAATGGATGTAATATCACTTTATAGGGTTCCTTGATCTGTAAAGATTACTTTAAGTTGGTCTCACACCTTCTGTCTTTTCTCTTATTTTGCAGGTTTCCAATGTACTACCACATGAAGTTTGCATTTCTTGTTTGGCTGCAGCTGCCATCTGCAGGAGTAAGTACACACTAATGCTCTTTTCTTGGAGTTTTCATGGATGTTGTCTATACCTGCATGAATTCTCAAGTTATGAAGTCTTTGCATAAAGTACTAGTCATTGGAGAAATATGATTGCTAGCTTTTGCACTCTCTGTTGGACTTGGTCGATTTTGAATTTTGGTTACTGCAGAATGATCTTGAAATAGGGGTCAACGTAATTCATTATAGTATTCTTGAGCAAGTATGGCCCAGTCATGTGGATGAACAAGTGGATGATATTTATAAGAATGGGATTATGAATGGGATGGGAATTTCACTCATCATAGCTAAAGTAGCTGCATCACCTGAGACCTTCAAAATAGTTTAGTTGGTCAACCCAATTTAGCATTGATAGAAGTCAATGTGAAGCGTAGTCTGCTTAATTTTCTCATTCTCAAAAATATTTGTTATTCATAAATCATAACCAAAGAAGGAAAAATAAAAAAAAGCAATTGAACACAAGAATGAAATTTCGGGATGCCCTCAACAAGAAGTTATTTTGAAATATGCATGTCCTTAGTAACTCTACTGTCCTCAAAAAGACCGGTTTATCCATGGTTTAGCGGATGTAGTGTCACATATGGTGATAACATGGAAGCACAGATTGGAAAATGGCAAAGGAATAAAAACATGAGACACCATCCTCACTGGTGATAGCATGGCGTCCAAGGACCTGCAATTTAAAGAGTAGTTGTGAGTTGTGACAAATGGTAGACTTAATGAGCAGATTGACTTTACAGAACAGGTGGTGGTAATAAGATGATCTTATAGACAATTGTAAATGTTCCAAACAGTACATTAGACAATACTGAAGCTTCAATTTGTTTGTACTTATGTTATGCTGGGTTTCATGTTCTGTTAACTCACTTAACTCATCCAAGAGGGTTCTGGACATCTTTCCAGGTATGCATCTGATGGCAATGTGAGAAGGAAGAACGGAAATATCTCCAATCGATAGATTCAAAAGGAACCCAGGACCATTTAAAGTAATGAGTTTCAGTTTATGCATATGGTAGAAATTTCACAAACTACCCCAAATTTAAATTAAAAAAAAAAAAAGAAAAAAAAAAGGGTGAAACTTGAAAGAAACATTGAATAGGCTTAATAAAGCATGAGGCTAGAGACGAACAAATGTTCTTAGTCTTTAGACATATGCTTTGCAATTTGATCCACGCAAAGGCTATTACCAATTCAAGAGAATGATGTAATATTGTGAAAAAATTGAATCTAAAAACAGTAGAAGCTGAAACCGAATAGAAGAAAAGGCTATACCAATTCTATCTTGCTTTGCTTGTTTCTTATTAGTTTCAGATGCCACAATTTAGATCTGAAGTTCATGCAAGAAGCTTGTTGCAGTGGCTGGTTTTATGTTGTATTTTCAAAATTGTTTGTTTCTGTTTATCAGGGGGCTAAGCAAATGTATACAAACCATCTGCGTCCATTCCTCTTGCGGCATCAAGCTAGACTTGATCAAATAATGGGCTTTACTTATTGTGAAATGGTAAGACTACAGATCATTTATTTTCGTCTTGGTTGCAGTTCAGTAGCTTTAATGATTTATATCATTAATGGGCCTTATTTGTGTATACGTGTATCTCTAACATGTTATGCATTGCTTACTGGAGCCAATAATGAATGTTTCAAAAGTTTGTATGTACTAAATTTATTTAGACTTTGTTGTAGCACCCGAAGTTTTTGCACTTTTAGACCCTTAGATCATCTGGGAAATGCAAATCCGATAGTCTAATGGATTTTTAAAATTGTAGGTTAAATTCATCCGTGCACACCAATCAGAATTCCAGTTCGCTAGGGCAGTGATCGTGAAACTCCTGGCATCAGGTATGCTACCACACCAGTTTGCAATTGTTGTTGCTTGTAAAAACTTGAGTGAATCTTTACTAATTCTTTCTCTCCTAAACAGAATAAATTGTTTTTTTCGGTGGCTGAAATTTAATATTCCTGTATCAGCAAACCAAGTTTTACGGGCTATTGTTCACCCTATCAACCCAGGAGGGCGTAAAGCAATAGAAGGCTCAACAAGTCAAATGGAAGGTTCTGATTCTGATCTTGACGATTGAAGCTCCCAATGTTCTTTGTAAACAAGCATCGTAGTTTTCAGTAGGGTTTTTTGTAGGGTCAAAAAACTGCATTGTTACAAATGATGTAAATATAAACTTTCTGAATTTTCCTCCATAGGAACAAGATGGTTGCATGTTTTCTTGTAAGCATGCATCTTACTTGTTCATCTTTGCTCTCATCCTATTTCGAAGCCGATGACTTGCTATCAGTAATGTGCTTTTGATGCAGTTGCATTAGCTTGGCTAGTAAGGATAGATAGTGAATTTTAGTAAAGTTTGATCTGGGGTCTTTAGAGGGCCAGAGGCTGTCGACAGGTATTTGGATAGGAGTTAAGTTTCAGTTATTAAGTAGGAATATGAATTCATATATGAGATTACATAGCTTGATAGTAGAGTAGATTGAGTCTAAAGAGAGTTTTTGTTTTGATTTCCGGTCATGAAAAAGAATTTGAAACAAAATAGAACATTTATGTTCTTGAAATGTGGCAAACTAACAATTGTCCTCTCATTACAGGGGAGGATTTTGCTTGTCCACCCAAATTACACAACGAATGCTCTTTCCACTGAGTAGTAAATCGAAAGTTTTGTTAATGTCCTCAAAATGTACCTCATGAGTAACGAACTCATCCAATGGAAGCTCCTGCCACCATTTGAGTGTGAATACAACAAAAATTGATCTTTATAAATTGGAAATCAGAACCACAGAGAGAGAATAAGCTACTAATAAACATGATATGAGAAAAGAAAAAAACACAGCTTACCTTGTCCAAGTAAGATTTTATGAGGAGTGGAATATCAGTTTTGGGTTTAATATCTCCTAACAAAGAACCCATGATAATTTTGCCACTGAGAAGAGTCTCATTTGAATTGAAGCATAATTGCGAGTCAGGCTTGTCGAGACCTACCACAATTGTCTTTCCCCAACCCTGCACCATGACAAACAAGTGCCATGGAGATATCAGAACCACCTCAAGATCAAGCAAAAGCACTGTGCTGTGAAGAAACAGCAGAGAGGGAGGGGAGGGGGGGAGGAGAGAGAGACTTTCCGAGAGCTCGCGAATGCTTGATGGACCTCAGAGGCCGAACCAACGCAATCGAAGCAGTAGTCAGCTCCCCCATCTGTCATCTCAGCAATCGGATTGCTGAGCAACACAAAATTCAAATACTGTCAACAAGAAAAACCCTTTGATCTTTAGTTAGAGCTAAACGCATGGGTTGAGAGCAAAGACCTCATGGACAGGCTTGTTCCCGCAGCTTGATGGGTTAACGAATTCTGTGAAACCAAATTTCTTTCCCTGCATGCAACAATAACCAGTAACTGGTTCACTCAGCTTCTCTCAAATGACAACTATCGAAAACCCAAAAGGAAAGGATCAGGAGAGGGTTGGATCAACGTTAACCAATCTCAAACTTATTTGGATTCAAATCAAGACCAACAATTTTGGTAGCTCCACGGATTCTTGCTCCCTCTGCAACCTACAAACACCAAGTTCAAACATCAAATTATGAGCTAGTGGGTTTCTCTTTGAAACTCTTTTGTTTTCTAGCTTGTATTTGTAACATTTGTTACTACAAAATCGATCTGGAGCTTCTCCATCTTACAGCAAAACCAATAGCTCCCAATAGCTCCTAAGCTAAATATGGCCACGGTTTACCCTGCTTCCACATTTGCAGTTTTCCAGGCTGCTCCAACCCCTGTAATTAGACTTCCATATTTCAAATTCTCAATCTCAACTCTGATGGCTCAAAGATAACAAGAGAAGAAATTCTGAATCTGAGAATTTTGGGTTTGATTTCGTTTACCAGTTGAAATCCCGCAACCAATTGGGCATGCTCTGTTTGGAGGGATGGAAGAGTCGATCTTGGTTACATTTGCTATGTCCACTGCAGTGTACTTGCTAAAACTGGAGACAAAAGCAAAATGATAAACCTCCTCTCCTTTGGAGTCAGTGAACCGGGTCGTGCCATCTCTGGGCAACGATGAGGAGATCGTGAAAGGAAATTTGGAGCATTTGTTGCTCTTCTTTGAGTTGCAGTCCCTGCAATCCTGGCACTCTGTTATCCCTATTGGAATCCCGGTATCTCCTTCCTTCAATTCCTTTACATTTTCCCCCACACTCTCCAAAACCCTTTCACACCCACAAATAATCATTAGAACTGGTAACAGAAATATAAGAACAATAATAATAAATCAATACAGATTCATTCATATAAGTAAATTTACCCGACAGCCTCGTGGCCAGGTATTCTTGGGAAAATTGCAGGTGGAACCTATGTGGAGACAAGAAAATTTTAGAAAAGAAAAGATATTGATCTATGCTAGATAGGAAAGTGTAACCCATGAAATGGAAAAATAGATTTGCCTTACTTCCATTCCATCTTCCAGATGGATACATCGGTATGACAGAGTCATGTACAAATTATCCTAATCCAAACTTCCCAAGCTTTTGGTGGAGCGACCTCCACTTCCTCTATTTGTAAAGGCTCCCCTGCTTTCCTACATATTGCGGCTGCAATTGTATTATCATTCAGTTAAATGAATGTCAAGATCCGACTAAAATTTTGGAAAAGGAATCCATATAAATCATCAAGTTCCTCTACATCCAATAGGCTTCCCTCGCCCTTTGAGCTGCTGCTCCTCCATGTTCTCTCTCTCTCTCCCTCTCAAAATACACAGATTGCCAATGGAAAGAAGAGGTAGAGAAGCTACATATTTTAAAGGGAATTGTTTCATGCACAACACGTGCTCTTAATTTAAACAAAACACGTGCTTAATTTATTGATATACGTTAAATCAATAAGATCTCAATCTAATTATGATGGATCTGAGCTAATATGGAAATAAATCTTCTTATACCTTTTATGCTGCATGAAGAAATGACTATAATTTTTATAGATGTATTAAAATAAACGCATGGTGGAAGAGAAGCCACTGAATTTCCTCACATTGACATGAAGGGCATGAGAGGATTTGAATCCAACTAACATTCTTCAAATTAGAACGAAAATAAAATACGCATATAGCCCAACTTGGACAATAATTGTTGAGACAGATTTCTCGATAAGGCTTTAGTGGGCTTCAACCTTTTCATGTAAAAAATGAAAGTCAGTCCATCTTTATGTGCTTAATTCTTCCATAAAATATAGGATTTGAAGCATATGTATCACTACTGATTATCATAGCATAGCTTCGTCGAAAGTAGAGGATTGAATCCCAAGTCATGCAATTATGAATGAAACCATAATGATTCACTTATCTTAGAAACCATCATGGCCTTATAGGCAGTTTCAACACTAGATTTTTGGCTCAGACTGTATCTACTGATTTCAGTGTATCCACTTGGTTTCATCCAGATCCCTTGTCCGGACAAGACTTCAGATATCCAAGTGCCCTCATTGTAACACCCCGAAAAGTTGTGTATGGTGTAGATAGATGATAATATTTTTACCAAAAAAAAAAAAAAAAATTAATGATCATTGGTAGCCGAAAGAAAAATCTCCTCCCGTCATCCTTGACAAATTGGGACAGACGTCCAGTTGGGTTGCACAGTTTCTGCAATCCTAACTGCTCCTTCTTTATTAATTTTTGTATCCATTTAAGCCTCCATTTATGTCTGTTTGTTTTTATACGGAAAAGATGTCACGACGCCTCTGATTTTCTCTACTCTACTGAAGGAACTTTCTGTCTCTGGGTGGTGAGAGAGACAGAGAAGCAAGGGGGTTCTGTCTCTTTCTTGTTTACTTCTTCTATTATAGGGTTTCAAAAACTGCAATGTCTTAGAAGATCAGTGAGAGAGGAACGCACAGATAGATAGAGGGAGAGAAAGAGAAGGGGTAACAAATTAACAGGAAATCTTTCTGGTTGTGATTGTAAAAACCTCCATTTTGATGCCGTAGAAGGGAGGAAGGTCTCTCCCTTTCTCGTTATTCTCTGTCTTTAGATGTGTGGAACGTCATATACGAAGGTATGGTAGGTCGCAGAGACGGGTCATTGATGAGGTACAACGTACAATGGATTCGTAGATCGAGAATCACTGTTGCCATTGCCATCGGGATCCTTCTCGGATGCGTCTTTGCCTTCTTGTTCCCCCATGGGTTTTTCGGTTCCTATCCACAAATTCATGGCCGTCGAGCTGGAAAAGCCAGTTTTCAGGTATTTACACAATTCCTGATCCCGTCTTATCCATAAAACTTGTGATCTTAAGGATTTGATCTACTGTGGGGTGTACTTCGCATTTTTTTTTTTTTTAACTTTAGATTTTCCTTTATATATGGTGCCATTTTTTCTTTAAGTGAAGATGTTTACTTCAATTTCTGTGTGTAACCTAAGAATTTGAGGCCTGCTATGCTGAATTTATTTTCGTGCTTGGAGTTAGATATCTGTACAGAATACACTGAAATGCTTATTATGTGAGACTTCAGGTTGTAAGAGAGGGAAATAATGATTGATTTGATCTTGATATATGATGTAGTACGTTGTTGCTTCATATTCATACTTCTGGCTTTGTCTGCAAGTACAAATTCTTGGGTCTTGTGTGAATTTTCACCAATCTGTGGTCGCCATTGTTGTTTTCCTCCTATTGGTTGTTAGGTTGGTTCTTCCCCTTGTGAATTGCCTGAACGGATCAATATGTTGAAGTCGGAGTCTGTGTCATTGTCGCAGAAGAACTCAGAGTTGGAGAAACAGTTGAGGGAATTAACTGAAAAACTTCGGTTTGCTGAACAAGCAAAAGATCAAGCAGAGAAGCAGGTCGAAGTGCTGGGTGGAAAGCATAAAGCTGGGCCATTGGGTACTGTAAAGAGTTTAAGAACCAATCCAACTGTCGTTCCTGATGAATCTGTGAACCCAAGACTGGCTATGATACTTGAGAAAGTGGCTGTCCAAAGAGAGCTTATTGTTGCATTGGCAAACTCCAATGTGAAAGAAATGTTGGAGGTCTGGTTCACTAACATCAAGAGAGTTGGTATACCTAATTATTTGGTTGTTGCTCTGGATGATAAGATTGCAAATTTCTGCAATTCAAAGGATGTTCCTGTGTACAAAAGAGATCCTGATGAGGTCATTGACTCAGTCGCAAAGACAGGAGGCAATCATGCTGTGTCAGGTTTGAAGTTCCGCATCCTGAGGGAGTTCTTGCAGCTGGGTTACAGCGTTCTTCTCTCAGATGTTGATATCGTATACTTGCAGAACCCATTCAATCATCTGTATCGGGACTCAGATGTGGAATCCATGACTGATGGCCACAATAACATGACGGCCTATGGTTATAATGATGTTTTTGATGAGCCTGCAATGGGTTGGGCGCGATATGCACATACGATGAGAATATGGGTTTTCAACTCTGGGTTCTTTTATATAAGACCTACAATTCCTTCAATTGAGCTGCTGGATCGTGTTGCTGGTCGACTTTCTCGGGAAAATGCTTGGGATCAGGCAGTTTTCAATGAAGAGCTCTTTTTCCCTTCACACCCTGGCTATGATGGACTTCATGCATCCAAGAGAACTATGGATTTCTATCTCTTTATGAACAGCAAAGTCCTATTTAAGACTGTGAGGAAAGACAAAAAGCTGAGCAAGTTCAAGCCTGTCATCATTCATGTAAATTACCATCCAGATAAGCTCTCAAGAATGATAGCAGTTGTGGACTTCTATGTTAACCGCGATCTAAATGCGCTGAAACGCTTCCCAGATGGTTCGGATTGGTAAACTTGTTTCCGGCCCTCAAGACACAACTTGTAGTGGCCCCTTATTTAGTGCATTTAGTGATCTTCTCCTGCAAATGCTCCAAAGTAACAGCCAGGTTGACCATTCACATTTTGATAGCTATGTGAAATTTGAGTTCTAATTTCCAAAAGAGTTGGTTCCCCTTGTGAGATTTTCTTTTGTTGATGTGATAAGTTTTAGATAGTCTACTTCCGTGTAGGACCCAATGTGCCATATCTAGATACAAATGATAGGGCTTTATTTTGGAAAGGTAAAAATATTTTTCTTTCTGAAACTTGTATTGTGGCACATCACACTGTATCAGACCCTTTGGTCTGTACCGAATCTACTTGAATTAGAAATGACAGCTGGATTTGATCTGGAGTCTGAAGGTCCAACTGCATGTTCCCTCTTGTTTAGATATTGTGTTCGTATGGAAGAAATCCCCACAGTTGAAGTTTTTCGTTGAGGCTTAAAAGAATCTATGTACCTTCACTTTCAACACTTGGTCTTGGAAAACTAGAGATGAAATTGAGTGGCCCTGGACACTAAAATCAATCACCTTTCTGAATCTCTGGACAAGGAATGTCAAGGTGCATAATTCAGAGTTCTTTCATCAAGAGCAACTAGAGTTCTCTCCCTCTTTTATTTCTTTCTTTCTTTATTTATTTATTTTTTTTTTTTGGGGGGGAGGGGGAGAATATTGGATAACTGACAATCAGAAAATCATAACCTTCCCCAGTTGCCACTGGAATCTGATCGTTTACTCATCCATCTACTGCATAAAAATTTAAGAGGTGAAAAAGGGGAAATAGTCACCTTCTTGTAGTCATTAAACCAATCTGACCATTGCTATTACCACCAAAAAAAAAAGAAAATCCTTTCAGACCATCTGAATTTCTATAATAGGTAAGTTTTCTGCCATTTGTTTGATATACTTTTATTCATATTTTTTCCACATTCAAAGTTAAATGTGTAAGTAAACACCAACTCTGGAGGGGATATATGAACATCCGCAACAGCATGTACACTTCATCCTCTTTCTCCATAAAAAAAAACTTGGCCAATTCCTCTAAAGTTATACCAAAGGGAACTCCTTCGAAGCTGCTATTTACTGTTGTCGAATGTTTCACCCTCCCTTGGCCTTTTTTACAACAGCGGAAAGATTGGCCTTATCAGGTTTTGAAGTAACCTTGCATTCCTTTCTTAAAGAACCATAACACAGCAGCAGGTATGAATTTCCATATCTTCTTCACTCTTTCTCATGAAGCTACTGTATTCAGTGTGATAGAGCAGCTTTCAGGTTCAATATTGAGGAATTGATACCATAAAAGGGCAAAGAATTCCCCTCTGTACTTTGCGGCAAACTATGCACACAAAAAAGAGATGGTTTACTGTTTCACCTTCATCCCAGCGAGGACACAAGACTAGCTAGAGAGTAGCCCCAGCTCTGAGGTTTGTCCGAGATAATATTTTTATCTTTATAAGTCATCCACAGAAAGAATAAAAGGAATTTGCATGGGATGCCTGTGTGCCAAAACAGGTTCCATGGATCTCCATAGGTGCCCAAAGATGAAACATCTCCTTTTCTGAGAGTGTAACCGGATTCTGTAGTTTCCCTTTGTTAAGATTCACTTCAGCTCTATTTAAAAAAGAAAAAAAGGGGGATTATACAGTGCATGAGGCTCCCGCCACTGCGGGGTCTGGAAAGGACTTATGGACGCAGCCTTACACTTGCTTTGTGGAGAGGCTGTTTCTAGTTTTGATACGTAGCCTTACACCTGTTTTGTGGAGAGGCTGTTTCTAGTTTTGATACGTAGCCTTACACCTGTTTTGTGGAGAAGCTGTTTCTAGATTCGAATCCATAACCACCAGTTCGCAACGGAGCCATCATAATGTTGCTCTGAGGCCCACCCTCTTTTTAGCAAGCTTAAAATGTCGTTGAAAGCACACTATGATTGGCCTTCCACTCGATTCAGTGGCAGCCTTCCTTGTTCATTAAGTAATCACTTACCTTTGCCTCTATCTTACATGGCTCTTAAGTTCGAAGGAAACACTTGTTTTAGGAGTCTTGTCTGTTGCCCAACCATTTTCCCAAAATATTTATTTTTTGTTTTCTTGGTATAGTAGTAAATACCTTTACCTCTGCCTTTGGCTTAAATCGATTTGCATTGTCTCCCATTTGTTCAGTTCTCCAAATTTCTTAGTAATCACTTTTCTCCACAAACTTTCCCTCTCAACTCCAAAATTCCAAAGTCGTTTTCCTAGAAGGGTTTTTGTTGATATTAACCTTTCCTTTTCAGAGATAACCTCTAGAATTTCTCCATTTTTTCTGCTATGGTGTACACTTGTATACTTGCTTTGGTTAAGGTATTCTTGATTCCTTTAGCAAGGAAATGACGTGTCCAATTTGCTAGCATAAGCTTAATTCTTGGCCACCTTGTCTTGCAGAGATGTTTCTATCTAGTTTGTCCTGAATGGAGGCCTAACCATAGTTAGTTAAAATGGGAACAGTAAAAGAACAAAACGGGTTTTAAATGGAACAAAACAAGAACAGTACAGTCAAACATTCGGAGAACAGAAAAAAAACGAAAATAGACGGTACGGGCTTTTGAGGCTGGAAAGCTGGACTGTTGCATTTTCAATGAATAATGAGTCAGTATATTGGTATGGGATATGTCCACTCTGCAAGTGCCAAGCCAATACCGACGAGGCAAATACCACAATTTGGAAAAATTAACTCATTCCTGACACTCTCGCTAAACAATTCAAGACCCATTTGAGGCTGGAAAGCTGGACTGTTGCCTTCAACAACTAAGTGTGAGTTGTAAATGTGATATTTAATTCTCCCCTTGGACCTACCTTTTCCCCTTCAGAGGAGGTTGTGAGTCAATATACCAAAAAACCATACATGCGCAAGAAATTTACAGTGAGATGACTTCTCAACTCTTTAGTTTGGTGAACAAAAGATATCTAATGGAGAGTATAAGCCACAACCTATAGTGAGGCCACCATGTAGTGAGGATCCCACCCATTCAAAGTGGATTGATACATATCTTGATCCACTCAAAATGTATTGGGATACACGCAAATCCATTTTAAATGAGTGGAATCCTCACTATAGTAGTGGCCTCGCAACAGAAGATCCCAATCCTAAATTTAAATCCACAGCAAGCAAAAAATGGTTCAAGCATTTTGAGCATAACCAAGCTTGGATAACCTGTTCTGGCTTTTTAAACCTGTTTGTTATTGGATTTTTCATTTTCCCAAGATTCTGATGGTTTGTTCTCCTGGACAAACAGAATAATCGACCAAGGGCTCAAGCAAATCTGACCTGTCTTTATTGATTAATTGATTTTCTCCCTTGCTGTTTTGGCTCCCATCTTCCTGCGATTCTGGTTTTATATGAGGTTTCTAACCCTAACCCCTTAGGTGATTAGAATACCCATTAACTATTGCCCTTGATCTGATTGCCTGATCTTGGGATCATATCCAGACTCATTGTCTTCTCTCAACACAGAGCAGAGCAAAGCCACCAGACCACTGTCGTGCTCATCAACTGTTTCATGGTTTGTCCTACTTGGTAGTTGGCATCAGCAGTAGCAATGTTTTTTTTCTTTTTGAGGTTAGGTCTTAGAGATGCCCTTTGAGAACCTTCAGTTTAAATTATTCACTGGAAAAAAAATGCTGGGACTTTCCCTGTTAAATATGTACATGCAATTGATTAGGGTCATAGGGTATTTTCACAGAAATGGGTCGGACGATCCAGATTGGCCTAAAACTTGGCTGGAATTGCCTCTCACATATGACTTCACCAGATCCTGGGGCTTGAATTGACTTGCCGAACGGAGCCAATCACAATCCTATCCGATCCATGCTCTCAAGCCTTCTTCACCAGTCTTGCCATTGCATTTATTTATTACTTGACACTGTCAACATGGAAGGTATTCAAGAAAGGAAACTTGTCATATAACCATAACAGTACAGCATCTAATCCCCAGTTTGACTTACAACAATGTACATATATGGATTCCTGGATTTGATGAGATTTTAAATACATAAGAAGCCAGTAAGAAAAGTAGGGGTTAAGGGTCTAAAAATTAGTACTGTAAGTTTATAACAAAAAGATGTCTTGTGTTAATTAGAACCTGAATCAAGCTTCCCGTTAAGAGTTAAAGAAATTCCCTCCCTTCTTACAAGAAACTGATCAGCCACCTCCCTTTGAAGTATCATGTACATTGCCACCTTCATCACTCTTTGTAGAATTGATAACCGTCTTTGTATTATTAGTTTCTAGATTAGCCACTGCATCTGGTCCATGCAAACAAGCCAGCTCCTCCTGTTCCAACATATCATCTCTACTAATGACAACTTCATCAATAATCACAAAAATAGTTTTTTAACATCTAAAAGTGAATCTCCCTTTCTGAGTATTACAACCGCAATTATGTTTTTCTGTCATAAGTACTTTTCCCTCATATTCAGTATGAAGATTCAATAGGTAGACATTCTCAGGGTAATAGCAGTAATAGGGATTATGGGGAACCCTGGATTATGCTTTAGAGTCAGAAGATTTGGTGGATTGCTAGGACCATCTCTCAAAGATTGTCTAAGGGGGTCCACCCCTTCAACCATCAATCCCCCAAAGTCTTCTGACCGGTTACATGCTAGCAAAGGTCTACACCAAGGGCTATTTACTTTGACCAGGAAAAAAAAAGGAAAGAACAATCTGCTCTAAAAGATTTACTGATTGGATGATTCAGGTCATCCATTCAATGCAGTTTTTGAGTAATCTTATCACACAAAGCAGGCCCATTAATCGGACCAGTAAAAAAATTTCACTAAACCAAACTTCCACCAAAAAAAAAAAAAAAAAACACTGTTATATTGCTGCAGAAACTTTAAAATCTGTAGTAAAAACTTCAAAATCTGTAGTAATGAAATTACCAACTCCAAAACCGTTATATTTTGTTTAAATTGATTTTGTTCAAGTAGATTTGTGTTTTTTATCCTCTAGTTCTGTATCAGTATGAAATTATAAAAAAAAAAATTTGGCTTCCATGTCTACTTCTTTTACAGGGTGAAAACGTTCCTCAACTAATAATAGGGTCCATAAATATATTTGCAACCTCTCAATAAATTAGTAGAGGGAATTTATACATTTATAAAGGTAAAGTAGGATCACTAAAACCTTGATACACAACTGCAATGTCACTAAACCTTGAAACAGAGCATAAGTATCCAAACTTTCATTTAAATTGATAAATTAAAAGTATTTCATAATAATAATGATTCTAAAAATAACATCAATAACTACTACTACTACTACTACTACACTGATAACAATAGTACAGAATTATCATAACTAATACTTATTACTATATCCTAAAAGTCTAAGCACTTATAGCCTCTGTCCATCGACTCCATCCAAGTGCGACTCTTCTCTAAGTGGGTCATGAATCAACAGCGGGGCTGCTGAGTTAGCATCCAAGACATGTAGACCATATCATTATCATCTCATGAGGTGAACTTCAGCCCAAGAAGTCCACCACGTGTTTTAACGTTCACTAACATCTTTGAACCTTGTAAGTTCAAGTGTTGCCACTTGGCAAGCAATTGGTGGAAATATGGGAGGATCCATGTGACAAGCATAGTTGTCAAAGTGTCAAGGCGAACCAAGGCGATGGAGGCCTGACTAGGCGCCTAGGCGACCAAGGCGCCCGCCTAGGCGACCAAGGCGCCCAATTTTTCAAGGCGACCCAAGGCAGCCTGGGCGCCTAGGCGGCGCCTAGGCGGCGCCTAGGCGACGCCTTGACAACTATGGTGACAAGGATCCCATCCGATCTCATAGGTCAAATTTCAACCCAAAATAAGCATATTATTGTATCAAAATTTACGGGACAAAATAAAAAACCTGCCATTTACCATAATTACAATAAAAGACATCTATGGCATCCTTATAATTTTCCATGACTTTGAATTATGTTTTGAACTCTATTACGAACTCAAATTGGGCTGGAACTATACCGATGAGATATGTGTATGATCCTCTATAACAAGAAGCCATTCATGTGGCCATGTCCACCATTACTTGCCATGTGACAATTGGTGAACTTTACATTAGTTCACCAACCTTAGTGAACGTAAACTTTATTCTTATATATATATATATATATATATATACACTTTCATGTCATTGTAGCTTTGCTTTCCCTTCATTTAATAAAGTGAGCTATTGATCATAAATACTGAACTTTAAACCATAGTGGAAAGTTGACATTTGAAAAATGCTGAAAGAGTGTACGATGGATAGTAGTACAAGGGAAGAAGCCCAAAACATGGTGGGAATATAGTTGAGTTCGACCACCAAAAAAGGGGCAACATCAGCCCTCCATTCAAATGGGTGACCCATGTATACAATCTTCTCAAGCAAACACTTGAAGAACCTTTACCCCTTGTTGTTGTTTATTAAGTAGTGAATGCACATTAAAAGTTATACACAGACAAATGTACGAGACAATATTTTTATGGAAATGTTGAGAAGATATGAATCTTTAAATAAGAGTTTAGTCTGAAGAAGTTTATAATCAGCACAATAGAATTTGTCAAATCAAAAAAGCAAAATATAAGAAAAAGGAGGATATAAAAAACAGAAGTGCATTAAAGCAAACCATTATGGAATTATTTTCAGCTGTCAGCTTTGCACATTCCTTGGCAAGCCTTTGCAGCTCATCTTTGAGTGAATGGTTTTCATTTGATAGTGCCTCCACCTTTGATTGTAGCTCTTCGCATTCAGCCTGGGAAGAACATGAGGAAATTCGTCACGTGTGGGGAGAGAGAGAGAGAGAGAGAGAGAATAAGCTTCAAGGATTTTCAGGATATAGAAAATTAGCAATATAACGTTTTACTAAAAGTTAAGCATCCCAAGTGAGATTTTCTGCTAAGTCAGCGGTCTATCAGAAGAAAAACACAGAATAAACGTGCTTCTGGTTTTTCTTGCTGTTGTTCATGCCATAAGGCTGATTAAATCAAACCATTTTAAACCAAAGATTACTTTGGTTCAGCTCAATCAACACTATCAATTTTTCAGCTGCTGCTATACTCAAAGAGGGACCCCAACTTGGATGATTTTCAAAAATAAAATAAATTTTCCTTTTATCAAGAAACAACACATCCTTGATTTCTATAAACTTCTGAGTAATGTTCTTCCCCACCAGAGTTAGACCAATTCAATGTTTTCAAAGATATCCATGCAAAAGTCAAAACCAGTTTCCAGCAATTTAAATGCTGTACTATGTTGCTGGATTATTTATTGTCTTGTATTGGCTCACTTATATTTTGTGGCCTGTCTCCTTTTCAGGACTATCTTATCTCACCTTCTCTTATCTTCCGAATCATAGATATTTAAAAAATAAATAAATAAGGAGAAGAAAAGACCTTCACACACTGTTGGTTTAACAGCAAAGAAAAGGATTTTTACATAGGAAGGGATGAGCATGTACAGTTAAAAAACGAAGAAAACAAGCATGTATTTTCTTTCATGAAATATAAAATATAAGGAGGAGGATTTCAGGTTATAACACCACACAAATAAATGAACACCTGTTTGCGTAATCTCGATCTTCTAGCTGATTCACGATTAGACTGTTTCCTCCTCTGTCGCTTTATTTCACGTTCATCCTTGCCAAGTAAAAGAACAAGTCAATGCAGGTATTTCACGATAAAATTAAAACCAAGTAAAATTGAAGGCAGCACCAAATATATCTATCTATATGACTTCACAAAAACAAAAAAGTTCCAACTTTTGAAGCTGAGTAAATGTACAGATGGTCATAGAAAACCCTAGCGAGGGAGACACAGAAGAAGAACAAGTAATAATACATAACTGGGATAAATTTACATATCAAACAGAGATTCAGAAGATGAGATACAAGTGCCTCAAAACAGTCAATATCCTTTAATTTGGAACAGATTAAATTCAAATGAGAGCAGTAATCACACATACATTAAATACAACTATCACTCGCCTTACATGTAAATAAATAAATAAATAAAAGCACCCAAAATATCAGAACATTTTTAATTTCAGAAAAAAGAAAGATCTATAATGTGTCCATCCATCTGAGAACCAGTCCCTGTACAAGTAAATTTGGATCAGATAAGGTAATGGAAAAGAGAAAAGAAAAGGCTACCATATCTTCTAAGTATGCAAAGTATGTCTGCAATTTGAAATTTCCCAATTGCCAGTCCTGGATTATGTTTCAACTGCCCTTTTCTCTTTGCTTTAGTTACAGATGTGGAGTATGCATAGACAGCTGGAGGTTTCAGGGTGTATGATACAGATTTGATGGAAGGAAATTTATGGGGTATGAAGGCTAAAAAACTACATGGTAGCTGAACTAAAACAGATTTTATATAGTGTAATGTTAGTAAAATAGGGTAATATATCCCAAAAAAATAAATAAATGAAGTCAGTACCATAATGCAGTGGTTAAGCTTGATAAACAAAAGATACACTAAAGCAACCATTTTCGTAATCTTAGTTCAATCATCCATAAGGAGGGACAGAATGAAGTGTTGTCTATAGGATTTGCCTAGGGTGGATGACGGTGTGAGCCGAGAGATGCTTTTAGAGAGCTGCATGATCAGTGCATATTGTTAAAATTGAAGGGAAAATTTTGATGGACACCAATATAAACAGTGGTACTTTAGGAGGAAAGTGTTGGACAACCAATAATTAACAATACATAAAACAAGTGCTGCTATAATACAGATGCTACAATCAACGAGTGATGAGCAGAACGGGTAGAATCCAAATGAATGAGGGAAGCAACGAAACAAAAAATCAGGGAAAGTTGAATAAGATGGTTCAACCATGTGTAACGAATACAACTGATTAGACCAATGCGAAGTCGTGAGTGCAAGTTTTAGGTGCAAAAAAATAGAATGGAAACCCCAATAGAAGAAATGACCGCTTATGATTCAAGGAAGGATATTGACCCTGGATAAACTTGGATGGAAAAATAGGGTTTCTCTAGAAGACCTCAATTGGTTGGGAAGGTGGGAGCGGCTAGGTGAAGCAGGCCACTTTAATCAACATTTATCAACATAGATCAACAATTTCCTGACCTTGTTAGATCTTGACATCCTTCAAAAAAGGAAACAAGAGTATTAAGAGCATACTGCAGCAAAGAAACTCTCTTACTTGAATCCAGAGGTGTTCAGCTACAAACCCCTCTCGTCCAACCACTGGTGCTGGAGCCACTGCGGGAGAGACACCAGATGTATTTGATCTAGTCTTCATGGGAACACCTCCAGAGGATACATTCCAAAGATCCATTCCTATGTTTAAATTAGTTGTAGGCATAGTTACCGCAGACTTTTCCGGCACCGAAACTGGGACATTTGCAGCCAGTTGCCCCCTTGCACTGAAAGATGATTCAACAGGTGCACTACTGTACTGAGCCATATAGGCATTCTGTGCATTTGCACCTGAGAGAGTTCTTCCAGTAACAAAACTAATACATTTAATTAATAAAAGACAAAGTAAAAGTGCTTCAGATTAGAATGGTACCATCTGCAAGCATCTGGCCAAAGCTCCTCTTTTTATGCCCAGTAAGCTCCTGAAGAGAAGAATCATATTGAGAATTTGGCAAGAAAGATAAAGTATAACATGAGTAAGAAATTGATAGCAGCAAAGCAGCTGAAGCACTGGCAGCCACTGGGACGTCCTTAAACACACAGAAATATCTCACACAGTTCTCAAATTTGACATGCCAAGCCAAAGAAAGCTTTCAATCTTCTATTTAAGAAGATGGGTCAAGGTTTGTATGCACAGCCTGGCCAAAGCCAGTTATATCAACCAATTTCTTTAGCCCTTGAGAAAGTTCTTTAAGAAAGGAAATCAACACCTGAAAAATATTGAACAGAAAGCAAACACATACTTGCAGGTTAGTATCCTGATCACTTGCGGCTGATAAACCCTCACTTGCACTTTCATCACTACTTTTATTTACAAAGAAAATAATTTCGTAAGTTAGTTGATAAAACCATATAAAACAGAACATCGAAAATAAAAATTTAAGTTAAAGCATGGTCACATAGGAGTTCAAACTAAACCACCTTTGTGAAGGACCATCATTTCCAGAACCAGAAGCAGCCTTCCCCCTTTCTCCAAGCTTTCGACCAGTATTTCCTGAACTTCCCTTGGATTTCTCAATTGAAGTCCGGTCTTTTCCATTAGGGGCCTTTCCTTCCATCTCTGCAGCTGTTGGCAGTGCACCCTGAGACTGCTGAAAAAAATTTTAGATAAGTACAGGTGTAAGAATCATTGTGAGAAATTTACAAGTGTCCTCCTATAGGTATAATGGTAGTTTCCATTATTCTCCTTCCAACAAACTGTCAAATGAAAAGAGAGGAACTAGACAAGTAGTCTTCCAACGTTTCTTGAAATCTTATTAGGAAAAGGAAAAGGGGAAGAGAGAAAGTGTGATGGATTCCAACATCAGATATCAAATGAGATTATAAGTTTATAACATAACAAGCAAGATGTAAAATAATGCAAAGGAGACCATGCTCACCATAGGTATGTTAGGATGAGCATAAAGTCCTCCATGAGGATATAGAGCAGGATATGGAAGTGGGGTTCCATACGGTGTTATTAAATGCTGAGACATGAAGGAAAAACAAATAAGAATGTGTCTTCTTCCAAATCATACAATCATAAAAGCACGAACTTCACTTTACAGTCTCAATGGATGGGGATATTCACCTGACTTCCCCAAAGATAAGGATGGGGAGTTGGAGAAGAAGAAACAGGAGAGGTGAAAAAGGGAGGTGGAGTAGCACCAGGACCATAGTATCCCTATTCAAAAGGCTGAGCAGTGAGCTCCTTAAAGAATACAACCAAGTACTAAGTAAACAAATTCAGGAGTCAATACAAAACCAAAAAAAAATAAGTACTGCCCAACATATTTTAATCAGAAACCTGCAAAGGACTTGACCAATCAGGATACGAAGGCGTTGTAGGTGTCTCCTGTAATTTAAGGAACAACTGTCATAAAAAAAAAAGAAAACTGAGAGAGAGAGAGAGAGAGAGAGAGAGAGAGGGGGGGAGAACCTGAGTTGAAGCAGTTGATTTTGAGGGCTTAGCCGGTGTACTTTCATCTCCAGAGCCCATTTTACTTCTTAATACACTTGTAGCCTCTTCAGACTAAATATTTTATCAGAAGATCTCCTCAATCGTCAAAGATTTTAAGAACTATCTGAAATGACCATATCAGTTAAGTAATATTCATATTAGCCATTGGACATTTTCAGTGTCGAATCAATTACTTGGCCACAGGCAAACAGAATGCAGTACATAATGTTTAGACCACACAAACAATCATAAAGTGTAGATTGTAAGATTATTCTATTACCGATAACAAATGATCTTTTCCAAAAGAAAAATCATAACATCAAGTTCTTGCATTGAGCCAAGCAACTTCTATTGGAAGCCGTTGCAGAAACAGGGACAATCCAAACATAAAACATACTTCGGACAAGATTGCTCAAAGTTTTATTGTAGAATAAGTGACTCCGTAGTCAGACCATGCTTTAGGTCCATGGGTTAGTCATACCATGTTTTATGTCTATGGGATGAATTTATATGGTAAATATGATAAAATTTGCAGTCACATACATTTAATCTTTGTCTACATTCTACAATTCAAATGGCTCAAAGGAATAAGATAAATATGATAAATCATTTGCAGAATACTACAAGTAGCATTCAAGAAATTTCTGGCACTTTCTGAAGGTTTACCAAACTGAGTCCAATATTCTGGTTTTCATTCATTTGAGGGTTTCCTCCATCAATAATCACAGTGATGAAGTCATCCCTTCGATCCATAGTGATGATATTAAAACACTTAGAAGACTAACAACCCTCCCATCTTTTGGCAAATTATCTGGGCTGAGTTTAAAAAGGCCAAAATGGGTTGTTCCACAATTTTAGCTTTGATATTTCAAGGATTTAAAATGTTCAAGTGGAGATTTCATGATTTCCTTGTTCGGCATTTTTACAATTGAATTCTCTGCAACACTTTTTTACAGCTCATTTCTCTAAAAGCTAGAGATTTTGAAGTTCACATGTATTTAATAGAAGACAGCCCGAGCAAGAACTATAGAAACGAGGTAAATCTTTGTGGGTCCCACATGATACATTTTCTAGATCATGAAACATGTTGTGTCAAAGAGGTTCAAAAGTTGCAGAGGGCAACTGGATTAGTTTGGGAGGGGGTGGGGGGGCTGTTCAAATTTAGCTACTTTTAATTTTCCCATGGGCAATAAGGACACTTTTGCTTAGGCTAACTATTTTGTAATATTGTGTGCATCGGATTTAAACCTAATTGATTCTAATATCATTTTGGGCTAGTTTTCCAGTTGTCAATTTTACTCAGGCTTAGCTCATTTTTATTTTATCTTGAAAGCCAAAATAAAATCTCAGTACTATTTCCATCACTTTTGTTCCGGCCAAGTTTGTAAATTTTAAAACTAGTCCACTTTTTGTTTTTGTTTATTTGGGGTTATTTGAAAGGTTATTCAAATATCTTTGCAAGATCTCTCTCTTGTCTCTCACTTTTGCTTCTCCTCTCTTTACCTCTAAGTATCTACCTATCCATTGTTCAAAAGGGATGAATAGTCTAGCCTTTCAAGATACAAAATCTACTGCACGCTTTTATTTCCTGCTAATCTAGCTTCAGATAACTTGTTCTTAATTTAATCAGCCTACCAATATGTTTTGCTCGAGGTAGTCCTTTTCTATCAACAAGGAGGTCTATAAACTATAGACGATTTCAACAAAAACTGCTTGAGTCGCCTCTTTTTTTAAGTAATAGTGTGAACACACCTCTTCTCAGTGCCACCTGTTCTAAGTTACATCTAGAGATGGAGTGCCACACTTGATCATTGATCCCATGGAATTCTCCAAATCCCTTTAAATCATATGTACCATCAATTATGTTCCTAGAATCCTTCATAGAAATATTGCAATCCCAAAACTCCATTTTAATCATGAATGCTTCAAGAATTCATTGCAGAATCTTAAAATTTTATGTAATCAAACTCAAACTTTGGATCTCGTCCCCCAAAAAAAACAAGTGCACAAATTCAGTAAACATAAAGAGGGAGAAAACACACAAATACCGTGGTTATATGATGACATGTTATTTTAAGTGTACACCCAAGAGAAATGTATATGCATCCATCATGAAAACCACGCCAGAACAATCGTCTTAGATCAAAGAACAACTGGAAATATTACAGCATCGCTAAACCTACTTTATGATATAACAGTCTCAAGCTAATACAACACAACACCCAATAAATCATTTTCGCAATAAAGTAAAATGATTTCACTCAATGTAATGTCCATCCTATAAGTATCTTCCTGACTTATTCCTTTTTTTTTTCTTCTTTTTTTTTTGGGTGGGAGAGGGGGTGGATTGGGGATATAATCAGATATTTAAGCAATACCCAAACTTAAATGGAAAACTAATTATTCAAGGTTCATCAACAACCAAAGAAGACCTATACTCAATAATGGAAAAATTGACAAGAGCCAGGCCCAATTCCAAAAGCAAATTCCATCCAGAGATCCAATAAGCCAACCATTACAAGGAGATAACAAAAAGCCAGACCACCTGCACCTGATAAACCATAGGAGCTGAATATCAGCAAAATACAAACTCAATCCTACTGAATAGCTGTAAGGGTGGAGAACGGGAAGGCACATGTACAACGCCCCCTTTCCTCCCAAAACCAGCACGCACGCACACACACAAACAGAACAACAAAAACAATAAGAAGAAAAACACCGGTGAATCTAAAAGAGATAAATCCAGTTCAAGAAACTCCAAGGCGAAACAGAGAAACAGAGAAAGAGAAAGAGAGGGGGAGACTGACCCGCTTTCATGGCGTGAAAAAATAAACAAGGAGTGAGGTGGACGTACAGGTTGGACAGACAGCATAAAGTCCTGCTCTGAAAGTGTTCGCCGCGGCCGACACTACAAACTATACTGCCTGTGCAGATGTCCTCCTCGTCTTACTCTCAAATCTTAGCTTTTCCGTCGGGTTCCCCTTCCCTCTTAACGGATCATTGAATTGGAATCTGTACTTGCATTCTACTTTCTTGTTTCCGCACGATCCAGAGACTGTACACAGAGAGAGAGAGAGAGAGAGTGTGTCAGTATAAGCGTTTGAAAATCTGTAATTCTGTTTGCTGTTTTCGCTTCTCCGCTTCTCCGCTGCTATGTGTTTTGGCTACGTGTCTCGCCGTCTACACGTTACCACCTTCTCTGGCATATAAGAGTATTTACACTCCTTTCAGCGGCAGCGTATTAGGGTTATGGACTGACAGTTGTCGATTCCTTAAGGGATTTTCGTACGGCATGATGGGCTCTATGATGGCCGTATTGGGTTGATGCTGCCTTCAGCTAAAGAGTCCTGAATCGTTGGATGATTCCAGAAGGTGAATGATCATCCATTCAAAGTTTTAAAGTAACAGGGGCCCACAGTTAGTGGGACCATACACGTCACACGATTCTGACTTCTGTACGTTTAAGGGGATGTCATGTGATGTGATGTGGATGGTTGTACTATCCCCAGTCTGCTCGGTCACTCTTTAAAATAAAAAAAAAAGATATCCGTTTCCGGATAAGGAGAGACAGGTTGGCTAACGTGCGCGGAAAGGCAATATAAAAATATAGAATAGAAGTTTCAACGCCCATGGTTTCGACGCCTTGGGTCTTCGACTGACACGTATCGTGGGCCTTTCTGAGGAAGAAATCCAACCAGCTCTCAAGTTGAGATTCAAGTAAGAATCAATCCTGTCCTTTCTGCATATCAATACATTAATTTGCACGCACATTTTCTTTTTTGGGTAAACGATTTGCATGCATTGATTTTAGCCAAACCCGGATTCAAATCGTTTCTGTCAGGGGGTTGGCAGGAGATTTGGTTCCACGCAGCCAATGCCTAACGCATGGGCATCAATGGCTTTGAGCCATCTAATCATTTGATAAGTTGAAAAGCAAAAATGTATCGGCTTATGCATCAGTTCTGACTGAACGGTTTGAATTCAATCGACACTCACGTGTCGAACATCAACTGAATGCATTCACATCTCCAGCAGATACCTCTATGAGGGATATATGATTGGCTCAAATAGAGGTAACAAAAAAAAAAAAAAAAAAAAAAGGTATCTAATACGATCGATTCGAAGGATATGGGTTTTAGACTTTTAGCAACCAGTATCAGATCCGATGTCGATACCTATCCGATCCGAGTCTTTTTTATTTTATTTTTTAATCCTTTACGCACATGTATTGCTCTATTAATTGTATAATAATTTCAAACTTAGAGTGAAAAAATGGTTGAATTTTCAATTCAAACTTGGTCACCATAGAGCAATTTTACCATTCCATCAAAGCCGACCCTTTAGAATAGAATGAGTAGTAATAATGAAGTAAAATTAATTGATTCTTTTCATATTACTTTCAAGCGAACGTTGTCCTATTGATTCTTATAGAGTCCACCCCATAGTTAGTTAAACTAGGAATGGCAAAAAAAGAAACAGAATGGAACGGGTTTTAAATGGAGAAAAATAAGAATGGTACAGTTAAAAAAAAGTTCAAACATTTAAATAATAGCAAAAAACCGAACACAAATGGTACATATTTTAAATTGATCATACATAATACAATAAGGGGAAAAAGAGAGAGGCAATATACTCCTATTTATTGAAGAATCATACCTAAATCAATGGCAACATATGGCATTTATGATGTGTCTAGTCATAAAATAGTGAGAATTCTCATCTCAATTAAGTAGTTAATTCCATATGAAGAGAGAGAGAGAGAGAGAGAGAGAGAGAGAGAGAGAGCTATATGGTGGCCTACAATATACATTTGTTATAATCCATAACCCAAAGTCCAACCTAACGAGTAATAAAATAATGAGTTTATAAACAATTATGAGGAAGTGGTCAGTCTTTAATCCCACATTGGTTATACGTAGAAGACAATAAGAATATTAAACGATATGGGATTAATCGACTCTTTACTCATAGAAGATGTAGGTTAAATATAGATACGATATGGTACTCGTATTAAATGTGTTAAGTATTTTAATATATTTTTGAAGTCAATACAACAATACGCATATTGAATGGTTGAACATGGACCGATTGTACAATACGCATTTAAAATGAGTTATAATTAACAAAGGTCCACTCACATGCGCATGGTATGAGAGAACATAGTAAAAATCCCTACATTTTTTTCTTTTTGTGTATTACCAAGAAAAATATAACAATCCCTTCCCCCTCTTCTTGGAAAAAGATCATTTCTTATCATTAGTCATTTATTGAATAGAGTGGGATGCATCACCATACATGTCGAACATCCTAATCTATTTGATGGACTACTAGCACGGTTGGACGACATGAGAAGATCAAGTCCCATTTTCTTCCCCTTCCTGTTTAACTCCCTTCACTTGTAGTTTTGTGATGCTTGATTGAGGTAATGTCGGTACATCCTTTCTAGACTGTTATATGGATGGGATTATTCATCAAGAAAGTGTGTAATCAGTAATATATATAGTTGAGTACAGATTTTCTTTTAGGAAAATTTAGACCAACCTCTTATTCACAATTCGTTTATTACATGACACTACATTGCGCTGTAAAACGCAAGAGAATTGGTTAAAACTCGCTTGCTTCGTTCATTGTGAATGGTCACATATTTATAGGTGTGAATGGAAATGTATCATGAGATGATTACAATAAAATAAAAAAAAGAATAAAATAAAATGAGAAAGTGATGTGTCACAGATGTGACAATGAGATTGTTGAGAGATAAGATTAGGATAAAATAAAATGGGAAAGTGATGTGGCAATGTGGTTGTTGAGAGACAAGCTGGTGTGGGCGAGTTTGTCTGTCGCCAGCTAAATGTGTGTAGCGACCGTTGGATATATGCCAAGTGGATGAACTTGCATCCGACGCTATAGATTTAAAGAACGCAATATAGTGTGGATACCAAAGAAACATTGAAAAAATTTCTGTTATTGCGTGCAACCCTCTTCCATCTCATTACCTTCTTTGCGATTAGAACCGGAGGTTTTCAGTCTACGGCGCACGGAGGCCCGGCCCTTCGTCTCAACACCTTTCACAACTTGTTGTTTGCTTTTCCTCGTCTGAGCATTATAAGGATTCATCTCCTCCAAGAGAAAGGAAATTGAAGTGCTGCAGCTACTCTATGTTTTGAGGATGCTTCAGAGTTTAGGTGGGGAAAGGAAGAAGCAGCCAGTAGTTTTAAGGAGCGGGTTTGGGTCGAGTTACGTTTGTGAACTTTGTTATTGAGTTATTGCAAATATTTATTTTTAGAGGTGGAGCTAAGGAGAACATCGCCATTGTCAGTAGTAGCCTGAAGAAGAGGTCGCGGGCTTTAATCCCAGAAGTGCAGAAGTTTGCAGGGAGGTTTTCAGTCGAGGACTCCGGCTTTAATCGCAGAAGGCAGGAGGTTGTGACATTGAAGATGGTTCTATTTTTTACAAATCGAACCGACTATAGGATAAACCCTACCCAACACTATCGTTTAATTAAATGATTCTATTTTTTAAATTAAAATTGAACCGTTTATTAATAATCGGTTTATTGATTCGGTTCGATTTTGATAAACCCCAGATATATATATAAGGGTGCGCATGGTTCCTCATAAAAAAAAAACTTTAAATTTACTGAGACACCCCTTCACAGTTGATTTACTAAACAGAACAGCTGAGTTTTCTTAATGGCAGCCATGTCTTAAGAATGAGAAGAAGACTGATTCAGATGATAAATCTCTTCGCCTTATCATCTGGAGCAGTCTTCTTCTCATTTTTCAGATGATAAATCTCCGAGACGATGTCATTTAGGAGTTACTCAAGAACTCAAGAAGCTTCCCCATGTTTCTTGTGAAATACTCCATTATATTACCACTTGGATCGGTTTCGGATTTGATCTCGTGAGTAATGATTTCAAGGTTGTTTAAGATTGTATACTATCATGAGTATAGAGATAAATCCATGATTATGCAGAGCGATGTCAGTGTGTACTCGCTGAATTCCGATAACTGGAGAAAACTTGAAGATATACCAATTCCAGACCTCCTGATAATGGATGTTTCAAATATATTGTGGTGATTGGTGGATGCTTTTCTGTTTTCTGTAATCTCTGTAAACCAAGTTCTGATTTTACTGAGATATGTGTGACGAAGGAATATGGTGTGGAGGAATCTTCGACTAAACAGCGGATAGTTATCAGTTCATATCCTTGTGAACACCCCTCTAGAATTGCATGATCTAGTTTTGTATAATAGTAAGAGCAATACAGAAAGGATTCCTGAACAGAGAAGAGATTTGCAGAGACGACCAGATCGGAGAAGACGACGAACAGATCGGGGAGGACGACGCATTGCAGGCGGAGCTCACCACAGCCGCGGGAGTTGCAGAGACCAGTGTTGGGAGAGAATATGTTTGTAGAGGGAATATGGTAAAATGAAAAACTGAAAATGAATTAGCAGGCTAACATTCCTCTCTCATTTTTTTTAAGGATGGTTTGATAAAGCGAACCGATCGTCTGAGTTGGTTTTCATCACTTTAATCTTTCATCACCGTTGGATTATTGATATTCCAACAGGAGACGATTTGGATCCGAATTATTTTCTCTTGACAAATTTACATGGACTATCTTTCAAACAATGTTTTATCATAATATAGTCCACACCCGATGTTAAAAGATGATGGGAGAAATTCTAAATTTTTTGATGACAATACTATCCTTACTCAATGTAAAATTATATAAATATACCATCGTTTATCTTCGAAATTAGACATTTGTAAGTTCTCCAACCTGAAATTGGAAAAATTGCAGAGATCTTGTTTCAGAGATAGATGATGGTATATATATATATATATATATATATATATATATATATATATATATATATATAATTAGCAAGGGTAGTAATTAGTATTGTCTTTAAAAAATTTCATCAATTTTTAATGCCCGGTACGAGTACACTGCTACAAAACATTGTTTTAGGAATAACCCGTGTAATTTTTGTCAATAGAGAATAATTTTGTGTAATAAACCAATTGTGAAATATGTGTGAGTAAATTTCCTTAAAAAAGCCGGTGGGAAACAGGCGCCAACTACGAAAGAACGAAACGGGCGCCAACCACGAAAGGACAAATGTGGGACAGGACGGGTATTATGGGAAATGTCAAATTGTCGTCTCGTGGTCGCACCAAATTCTCTCCTGAGTCCTCACAGTCTCAGACTTTCAGGGGTGAGTGTATTACGATCACCATCGCCACCTATCATAATGTAACAGCCAAAGGATTATAAGTAGTTATAGCCCTAGATTTATAGCTGAATAGAATCTTCTGGAGATGTGATCAGTTATATAAACAGCAAGATAATGGAATAGAGGACAAGCAATTACAAACTAATTTCTTCTCTAATCTTCTTCTTCTAGGAGGCCAACTACCCTCGAAGTAGTCATTCTGATACGGATTCGTAACATTGGTGCTTTCATTGAGAGATTTCCTATGGACTCTCACCGGGCGATGATGGATGCGCAGCGGCAAACCTGCTTGGAGCTCTTCCGACTCTTAGACCCAATGGAGGAAAAACTTGATCGTCTTCTTCAACATTCCACCATCCCCTCCCTAACCACTGCCGACCTGTTACCACCACCCAACCCCCTGGTTACCCTTCCTGCTTCACTTCAGTCCACTTTGATCTCCTTCGTCGTTTTTCACCAGTGCCAACACTCTCATCAACGCCGCCAACCTTGCTGCAACCAAGATCTGAAATATCTGCTGTTTCTAGAAGCTTGTCGAGTGTGCCTCTTTCGTTTTCCCTTCACTTACCAGTGGAATCGATGGCCATGGCTGCTAAAGCAGTCCCGACAATATCCCCTGCTCTTCAATCGCACTCTCAGCCTCAACTACCATTCCAATCCCAACCCAAATCCCTCATCCAGAGTCAATCGCAACCCCTACCCGATAAGTCTTCTCGATTTCATTTGAATTCGAGAAATCCCCTCACTATCAGCATCGCTTCTGTCGACCCTCCAGCTGCCCCTACTATTTCTGATTCGTTTCAGATTTCAAGCTTTTGGCTCAGAAGGGAAGGGAGAGAGAAGGGAGATAAGCTCGAAGAACTGATCCCTACTCAGTACTCGAAACAGATCTACACTGCCTGCGAGCTCTTTGGAGGCCATCGTTGTGCAGCCGCATCATTGTGGATCAGAGTTCTTTTACTCCGCCGGCACAACCCCGATTTGATTGGAACGCACAGGATGAGAAAGGGAAAAGAGTGTTTGGCGTTTCTTGAAAGGAAAGAAAGAAGAGGGTATCAAGAAGAAGAGAGATCCCACGGCAAATCCACACAGGGAACCCATTGCAGATCTCAGCAACTATTCCTCCTTGTGTACGATGAGTTGCTTGGGATCTCTAAATGCATCAATCATTTTCCTGAGCTTTCGAAGTTCTGGATCTCCAGAAATTTTCTAAGCTGGAAAAATGAATCGCTTATCAACCTAGCGTTGCAAGCTTTGGGAATCATGTTTCGACTCATCTCAGTTGTACAAACAGATCCACGACCATACGCTAATGGTTTTGAGTGGAGCCATCGCCTGGAATTAATAATTCTGAACGAGATTGAGCTCATCGCTCTCCTATTCGAGGATGGGGAAGAAGTAGCTAAGACACGGGGAACTGTTTCGATCGTCAATATCAGCACATCCAACGGTGTGTTGGCCAGAGATGAGAGTTCGGCTGACGCGTGAGAACTTCCCACTTCGAAAGCCATTGAGTGCGCAATGTGAAGCTGTCTATTTACGATGGTCCTAGGCGAGTCCAACCTCGTCGGAAAACCTCTGTTAGAGTACGATCTTATCTGTAGACCATCCAATCTCCATCCCTTGAAGAAAAGTCCGTTGGATTACATGAGCCTCGAGAATCAGGCGCTTCTCACCACTCATCAGATCTTGGAATCGTGGATCCACGTGTCTCGAGAGCTTCACACACGAATTGGGACTAGAATTGGTGGATGGATCCGATTGTACCTGGATCTGAACCTTGATGACAAGGTTTTCATACAACCGGATGGCAATGTTACGATCACCATCGCCACCTATCATAATGTAATAGCCGTAGGATTAGAAGTAGTTATAGCCCTAGATTTATAATTGAATAGAACCTTCTGGAGATGTGATCGGTTATATAAACAGCAAGAGAATGGAATAAAGGACAAGTAATTACAAACCAATTTCTTCTCTAATCTTCTTCTTCGAGGGTAGTCGACCTCCTAGAAAAAGAAGAAGATTAGAGAAGAAATTGATTTGTAATTACTTGTCCTTTATTCCATTCTCTTGCTGTTTATATAATCGATCACATATCCAGAAAGTTCTATTCAATTATAAATCTAGAGCTATAACTACTTCTAACTAAAATATATGGCTATTTACATTATGATAGGTGGCGATGGTGATCGTAACAGAGTGCCCTTCTTATCTAACCATTTCTTCCATAAAACCAGTTTGTGGCTCTAATTTGGATAATCCTAACTCCACTTCTCCTGTCTTCTTATTCAAATTCCCTTTCCCCACCCGAATCTCTTCTTCCGCTTCAAAGGAAAAAAAAATTTGGAAGGGAAAAGATCGAAATATGATCATTCAAATCCTCATCCATAATTCGTTCCAACTACTTGCACACCAGTGGTTGAATTTCGTTTTAACTATGTCTCCAATGTCGGTTCTGAGAGTCGGATTTAGTACAATTCCTTTGAAGCGCTTCCCTTTTTTTCTGGAGAGAGTGCTGTCTGTTGTTCCTTTCTAACTTCATCTGTAGAAGATAATCCAAACCAGAAACTGATATTTATATTTGAATTTGATACTTATTCCTTCTCTACTCATCGTTCCTATCTGCGGACTCTAGATTGTGTCTACTTATTCTTACTTTTGGGGTATGAACAGTCGTGTGAGTGGAGCTCGTTCTGCAAAATGAGATGAAATCGAAATGAAATTTCGGGCTATGGTGGAACTCCGTTTCCCTCCATTAGTTGAGGTATTGCAAATTGATTGTAACATTTTTGTTGCTCAGAATATCGAATCTGGTCAGGGTGACTATTTTGTTGATTGAAATGGAGAGATTCTCTTATAGAGATCATGTTCTGTTGGGATTGGGGTACAGTAGTCCACGGAGATCACCTGGTTCTTCACCAATGACTCCCTCCAGAGACTCTGATGTGAACTTCAGTGACGTATTTGGTGGCCCCCCAAGGCGTTCTTCAATCCATGAATTGCGGCACAGCCTCGGTGATACTCTGGATTCCAATGCGCATGGAGTAGAAAGAAGAGGAGAAGAAGAAAAAGCACTTGCTTCTTGCAGTTCGTGGTCTGCTATGAGCGAGAAGCCAGTTTTTGGAGAGGGAGTTCTTGCCCGCAGGAGATACACAAGTGATGATTTCTTCGACGATATTTTTAGAGGTGACGAGTCTTCAAACTCAACTCCTAGGAAGCCTGATCGGGATCCTTTTTCTTCAACGACAGCTTCTAGTATCCTAAGCCCTGTCCATCGTTTGGCTTCTAAACCTGAACCTTTTGGCCCCTCATCACTCCCTACGCAGCTCAGGTTTTTCATGTTCCTCTTTCTCTTCTCTCAAATTTAAGCAGTTTTAAACTTCCACTTCTATAAGCTGTATACTGATGATTAACATATGTAATGATGTACGCCAATTTCATTACAAACCTGAAACTCAAAAGCATACCTGTTACTGTATTCAAGAACTAAAGTTGCACCCTTCAACACTACCTATGGGAATGTCGGACTGGTGAAACAAAAAATTCAGCGTATGATGCAATGTGTGATTCTGAAGCTTTCGATCCCCGGCATAAGTTTAGATATGCCTATGTTTTCTGTTCTTAGGAATATCAATTAGTATCCTTCCTCTCCCCCTTCCATCCCCAGCCCAATAATATAATTTGTTGCAATGTCCTACACTGATATTGAAAATATGTTGTATTTGTCAATCTAACTGGTCTTCTTTGGGAATATGGTAAGTTAGGTCCATGTAAGCTCTCTTAGTTGTGCATTATCTAACACCAGGTTTTCCTTTTCCCTTGTATCTAGTATTACTTATCTTGCCCGTTTCAAATAATTTTCTTTACTTTTTTAATCAAAAGTTGACTACTTGTCTTGGATGACATTCCCCTTCTTTCTTTATATCACATTGTTTGATGCAAACTATTCCTGATCTACCATATTTTTCTTTCTTGTATATGCACACAAATACTGTTACACAAACAAATACAAATCTATCTATTTGTCTGCCTACCTACATGTACTCATAAACTTTTCCATTATGCTTGATCCATGTTATTTTCTTTAACTTCATCTGGTTGTACAATTCCAGCTTTTCTCCGAAGTTGGCCAAAGCGATGGACTTTCCAGTGTATAATACTTCTACTAGTGGTATTCCTCGTAGAAGCAAGGATGGTGCTCAAAATGCTGGTTTTCCATCTTCCCCAGGTGCTTTCATAGCTAGAGATCCAAACCAAGTGATACAGGAACAAGATGACTTGAAAAATGATGCTCGGCCTTCTTATTGCCAGACTCCTTTGTCATATGAGTTTTCTCTTGGCAGTGCAGAGTCTTCCAAAGCCATCAGATGTGGTAATGAGGAAAAAAGAGGGCAAGGGGAACAAGGTTCAAGTTGTTCAGAAACTCATGAGGAACATTTTCACTTTTCTATATACAAATGGGCTAGCATTGGAGTGCCATTGGTGATGCCTTTAAGGGGAGGAAATAGTTCAAGCTCAAAAGAGAGAGGTAATGACTCGAGTAGTTCAAGCTCAAAAGAAAGAGTCAAAAGTGAGATTGTAGCAAGTGAATTATCTATTGAGATTCCCTCTCTAAATGATAGAACGTCATCTGCGGACAGCTTATTTCATATTGAATGCGAAAATCAAGGCAATATTTCAGTTCTTAATTCAGTGGCTAGAGATAGAATATATTCATTTAGGTTTAATGAGAGAGCTGGATCTTTGAAACATGACAGAGAGCCGCATCAAAGTCTTGGAAATATAACCACAGAAGTCGCTCATAGCCTCACAATGCAGAAGGAAGTAAAAGAAACCAATCCTTTTTCAGGTCTCTCTGGTTCTTCACCTGACAAATGTTTACATGGAGGCATGAAGGAAGAGACTCATGTCTCCATGCAAGAAAAAGGAAAGGCTGAATTTAAATCTTTTACTTCACTGGTATATGAAAATTATGATGGACAAGGTAATCTCTCTAACAACCCAGTCAAATTTAGTGGGTCAATAGGGATATTGAAGTGTATTAAGCATTGCATCCATTTTATTCTATGCAGGGAAGGATGGGACGGCAAGACAAGTTGAGGGGAAAGAAGACAAAGATGTCAGAATTGAAACCATTGGTACATCATCAGGAAATATAGCTACTGGTAAAACGTTAGAGAAACAAGATAAAAGAAAAATCTTGGATGCATCAATCAATCGCTTGCAAGGTACAGGGGCAAGTTCCAGAGATTTAGGGAATAAAGTCAAGGGAAAGATCAAAGAATTTGTCAAAATATTTAATCAAGAAGCTCCTCAAAACCAGAAAAATAATGTTGGCACTCAAGCTTATAGTTCTAGATGGAAAGAAAAGGGTACAAGTGAAGCAGATGAAGGAGCACCCATTTCTGCAACCAGGGCAGATGGGAAAGAGAATGTGACCAATTTGAACACGGACAAAACATTGACAAATGATCAGGCCACGGTTTGCAACTCATAATTTTGTTGAAAGCTAAAACCTAATTTATATTTGTCCACTGACATTTACTGAAATATATATCGCTTTTAGTGGATTTGGATATTTCTAATATATATGTATTTTCAGGTAGATCAGACTCTGAAACAACCAGAGAGGACACATTTTATCGTGAATGATAACACCCATAAAACTTATGAAACTTCCTCTGGAAGAACCAGTAACTCAGCATCATGCTCTGGTTAGTTCTTTTCATTTTCTGTTATGTTTTTAGTATAGTAAAGTTAAATGATCTTTAATTTTCTAAAGGAATGAAGTGTCGGCGGCTTTAAATGATCTCCCATTTCTTATGAGATTTTCTTATAAATGAATATTGTACTCTCAAATCTGTCACTTTGTAAATTAGCTGTAATTAGCAGTGAACTTAGCTAGATGGAAATATGCTACTGAGGAAGTAAGTGAGTTTGCCTTGCGTGAGGGCTTATTAGAATTTGGAATATGTGTCGATGTTTATGAAGCAGATACACTTAATCAAAAACAGTATGAGAAGCAGAAACCCATTCTAGTTCTCAGTTTCAGTTATTAGAGGCCTGGAGAGCTAGGCATTTAGGTTTACTCCATTTACCAATTAAGGTCAGAGATTTGATTTCCTTAAAGTTTGTTGGAAAGTTGATCTTCAAGAAAAGAAGCATTTAGACTAAGCTCAGAGACGGAATGGTGACTGTAGAAAAAGAAGAGATGTAAGACAGGTGTGGAGCCTTCTTTTGTTTAGGTTTGGAACCCTTCCCTGCTTTTCAGGTGCTGTGATAGTCAAACTCTGCTTTCTTCTTCTAGCTTCTGTAGCAGGAGCGCCTAATATTATTTGTTTGGGGTGCGGTTAGCTCATTAGTAAAGCAAAGAAATCCTACTGGCAATAGCGGATGTTTTATAATGTAGAAAAACAGAGTTGTTCTACATGAATATAATATTTTCTTCATGTGATATTTACTCTCAATTTCTCTCTGAACTTAACTTTTTAGGCATTCTCCATGCTTCAATTTATCTCATTCCTCTCTTATTCTTTCCTCCTTTATTGGTTAGAAACTATTCCTGCAACTTTTGAGGCATCACTTTTGAATGTAGAGGAATCTCATCATGAAGATCTTCAAAGCAGCTACCTGGTATATCTTATATTTAAGATTGATCATATGGTTTTTGTTGATGGCTGGTTTACTATCATCTTATATCATTGTTACAGCTGTCTGTTATCAAGTCATCTGAAGAAAACACATATGCATGGACCAACCTACTTTAATTTAAAGATTAATATATGAGTCTATGTGAAGTCTGATAGATACACAGTAACTGAAGTTTTTTCTTTAGTGAATGTATAGCTGTGTAATACACACCAAGAGCAACCCTAACCAGTATGCATCCTTTAAAGAAGATTGTGTTCTTGGGTTTATGAACAGGTAAAAGAACTATCTCTTAACCAGCACAGACAACAACAAATTTTTGAATATCGTGAAGAAATCCAGGTAATCCTGCCAACACTAATCTTCTATCTGATAGCTGCTTTGCTTTTGTTCCTGTATGACTTAGTATGTCATATTGCTTGGTTTGCTGTAGAAGTCTGATGCCAGAATACGACAGTGGTCAAATGGAAAGGAAACAAACATCCGTTCACTGCTATCAACTTTACAATATGTACACTCTTCAACAGTATTAAATTTAGATAATTATATATGTATGCCAAGAGAAACTTATTCCTTTATCTCTTGTTTAATATATAGGTTCTTTGGCCTGAGAGTGGATGGAAGCCTGTTCCTCTTGTTGATATAATTGAAGGAAATTCTGTGAAGAGAGCCTATCAAAAAGCGTTACTGTGTCTGCACCCAGACAAGCTACAACAGAAAGGAGCTGCACCCCTACAAAAACACGTTGCGGAAAAGGTCTATGACATTTTGCAGGTACCTGAAACAGTTTAAGGTTGATTGCTTCAACTCAGTAGTCACAGTGAAAATGGAATTAGATGTTACGTCTTAGTCCCACATCGGCTCTACCAAAGCTGAGTGGGAGTTGATATGCTCTTGGCAACCCTCTCCTGATAAGCCGGTTTTGAGGGATGAGAACCAAGATCGTATTAAATGGTGCTTTCATTGACTCACTCATGCGCAGGGCGTTTCGGAGAGGAGGTACCATGGAAAGGGCTACCTGGGTTAGGCCAGAGTGAGAGCCGCCTTGGGGGCCAGCCGTCTGGACGTTCGCTGTGAAGGGTGGGGGAATGTTGCGTCTTAGTCCCACATCAGTTCTACCAAAGCTGAGTGAGAGTTGATATGCTCTTGGCAACCCTCTCCTGATAAGCCGGTTTTGAGGGATGAGAACCAAGATCGTACTAACTCAAAACCGGCTTATCAGGAGAGGGTTGCCATGAGCATATCAACTCCGACTCAGCTTTGGTAGAGCTGATGTGGGACTAAGACGTAACATTCCCCCACCCTTCACAGCCGACGTCCCGGTGGCTGGCCCCCAAGGCGGTTTTCACTTTGGCGTAACCCAAGTAGCCCTTTCCACGGTACCTCCTCTCCGAATTGCCCTGCGCTTGAGTGAGTCAATGAAAACACCATTTAATAAGATCTTGGTTGTCATCCCTCAAAACCGGCTTATCAAGAGAGGATTGCCAAGAGCATATCAACTCTCACTCAGCTTTGGTAGAGCCGATATGAGACTAAGATGTAACATGAGGCTCCTTTTAAGTCCAACTGTTTCTCAAGTTGAGATTCAACTGCTGGAGTTCGTCCTGTGTGCATACCAATACATTGATTTACGCACAGAATAAACTCCAGCTGCTAAATCTCAACTTGAGGGACAATTAGACAAGCTTAATCCATAAAAATGTCTATTTTCATTCAGCATGCCAGTGTCTGATATTGTGGCCAGAGAGTGAAAAGCATGCTTCCTCACCTGTCTACCTTCTGTATCGTTTGTTCTACTTGTTCTTTCATCGCCCTTAGGACATCTTCGAGGTCCGATGAGGTGATCACATACACATATTCCTGTGTGCACACCAACACAAGTACACATGCATAAATGATGTGGATTCATTTAATACACTAACCTCCTCCTTTTTTTTTTTTTTAAGATTCAAGAACAATATTTGGATTCTTCATTGCTAAATTTGGTGGAATCCAATTTCATAAATTAAAAATTATTCACGTGCCATGTTTCCAGATTAATGATTTAACGTTTGGCTGTTTAGTTCCAACCGATATCAGGAAAATGCTGGCATATATGTCACCGACACACCATATGGTGCGTCCTATCTAGTTGTTATCAGTCAGAATTCAACCTAATCTTACAATTTTAACCGCAATATTTACAATGTTCTGTAAAATGTTTCAGGAAAGGGTGAATAAATTGAGTGTTTGCTAAAATATGGTTAGACCGAAGCTTATCTGAGCCATTGGATGGTGAATCCAATGTTCCACATGTGGAACCCTTTCCTAATAATCTGGTCATAGATGATGATTACTGTCTTTCATAATTACGATAGATTGTTCTTTGTTCACTTCAATTATTCTTGAATTGAATGACAGGGTATGTTGGGTCCATTTTCTCTTGCAGGAGGCATGGACTCATTTCAATTCACTGAGTTCATTTTGATTTTACTATCCATTATGAACATCGGCCTGCAATTTACAATGAGAAAAGTCAAGGTATTGGTGTTATCCTGAAGTGTATATATCATTGGACTGTATATACATAATTACATATGTTGTGATTCATTTTTGTAATTTTTTTTTCTCTTGAGGACGTTGAGTAAGTGGATAGTGACTTATCAAACAAGGAGCTCTGGAAGACTCAAACTAGTGATGCGATCATCAAGTTACCTAGACCAGCAACTTTAACTGCAAAGATTGATAAGCTGGATTTTGGATAACATTTACTTCAAGTCACTGGATGTAAATTGTAAAAGATTGCTGGAGCAACTTTCAGTATTGAGTTTTTAATTTTATGTAATGGACGAGGGGTGTATATGTTCTTAATTTTGGATAGTATTTTACTTCAATATTAGGGGGTGGGTTTCGACGCAGCAGTAAGTTGTTCCCTTGTGACCTCATGATTATGGGTCCAAATATGAAAACCACTTCTCCCCAAAAGAGGGGTTAAAGCTGCGTTCATAAATCCCATCTTTTGCCGTTGCTTGTTCGAGACATGCAATTAAATATGGTAGAATCTCTTCATGGCCGTCCAGAGTTCCCAGTATCTTCTCATCTGCATGACTTCACCATCTTTAAAGCACCTCGATCAGCCAATCTACCAATTCCGACCTGATTTTTAAAACCATAGTCATAGTGTATCTTCCTCTGTTTTTGTTTATGAATGAGTTGTGACAAATTTTTGTAGAGCAAATTATCCCATATTGATTGAGTTTGGGATTTTGGATGTTTTTATTTATATGCTAGCCCTTTTTCATCACATAGATTAAATTTTTGGATTGATATTTCAACATGGTATGAGAATCATAAGATTAACATTAATAATAGAAAAAATTTCATCTACACCCCATCAAGGATTACTAACATCATCTATGCCCACAAGATTGCAAAAACATCACCTACCACCCAAAAATTTTATTGTGCTAATCAAAGAAGTCCACTCCGTTACAAGATTCCCGTTAGTTGCTGATGTCAGTTGAAATGGAACTATTGATGGACAATACTACCCTTTGAGTCGAGTTAAAAGACAATTTTACCTTTTTTTTTTTCAATTTTTACCCTATATCCAAATCCTCTGAATATCTTCTTCAATGTCGACGATAAACATCATCATCGTTTTTATTCTCAACAAAAACTCCGTAGGAGATTATACAGAAAGCACCATTATAACTCAACAGAAAAACTTAAGAATTAATAATAAAAAAAAACCCTAACAACGATGATGATGATTCAGCACAATTATTCTTAGCAAAAACTCCGCAGGAGATTCTGCCGTTTGTATAGCGAGTTGGGGGTGAGGTTCTCCGTTCTTCTGGAAGTGGGGGTGAGGGTTTCAGCAAACTTAAGAATTTTGGTGAGGTTCTCCTTTCTTTTGCATGATTATTCTCAGCAAACTTCAGAATTTTGCACAATTATTCTCAGCAAAAACTCCGGAGGAGATTCTGCCGTTTGTATAGCGAGTTGGGGTGAGGTTCTTCGTTCTTTTGGAAGTGGGGGTGAAGTTCTTGTTTCTTCTGGAACTGGGGTGGGATTCTTTTGGAAGTGGGGTTTCATGTGTTGAAGGGTTTAAGAGCAAGGTGGAGGAGAAGAAAAATTTGGATTTTCCAACCCCAAGGGTGCCAAGGGTGTTTGGTTGCAGAAAAATAGAAAAGAGGGATGTGAAAAGAGAGGCGGAGACGACGAGAGACGAGATAGACATATGGAGTGAAGAAAGATAAGGAGAGCGAAAGGCGAAGTGAGGAGAGAAATAGAGAGGAAAAAGAGGCAGTGAAGACTTCTTCACACAGAGCGAGATGAGGGGGTTCCTCGAGCTTTCTTCGGCAAAATTTCCCAACCCAATTTGTAAGTTTTGTTTTTCTTTCAAAAGTTTTTTTGTTAAATGGACGGTTATTCTGTGGAATTGCAGAGACGAAAGAGAGGGGATGGGATTGGGATAGAAAAAGAGGGATGGGAAGGTGGCTTGGGTATCGCGGGAAGGAAGAGGGTGGGTTTTTATTCTGCAGAAAGCACGATAAACATCATCATTTAGGTTTTGTGTAATTGCTGTCATGGCGTCACTCTCTCCTTTGGCACTTCTGAGTATTTTCCAGCAATCCTCAAAATCTATCAGAATCCATACAAAAACCCTAACAAAATCATGTCTGCAATAACAAGCATCGACCATCTAGGTGAGAAGAGAAAAGGAAATAGAGAGAGAGTAACTGTACCTTTTATTACAAGGTCAAACTAGTCATTCTATTTAATTTTAAAATTTTTCAATTTATAATATGAGGGGTAAAACTGTATTTCAATAATTTTAGTGATTTCCGTCAGTTAAGTGGACCTAAGTGATGTTTCTGCAATCTTGTGGGTGTAGATGATGTTAGCAATCCTTGATAGGGTGTAAATGAAATTTTTTCTTAATAATACTTTGAGTACCACCTCCCCTAGGCACCATTGGAATTAGACATCCAATCCTACTCCAGGCCGCCACCATTGTAGTGGGTCCGCCTTGGCACAAAAAAATATGGGCCACAAGAAGACAATTGCTTGCTTAGTCGGTCATTGCGACCTCCTTTGTGAGGAGGCATCCCTTCTCCTGAAGTTACGGGGCTATTTTGCCAAGTTCCTTAAGCAGAGTTGTCTCGCACCCCTAGGTATTCTTTACCTACTCCCTTGTGTCGGTTTTGGGTACAAATACCCTTTTTTGAAGGTCCTTCGAGTTTTTCCTCATGGGTTACTTTAGCGTCGTAGCGCCTGGTACTCTGTCATTCCCTGAAAAAGCAAGGTTGCCTTGCGTCCTTAAATCGATAATCATCTTTGGACTAACCTAGCCTCCTCCGTCCCTCAGAACCAACAAGGACTAGTATAGGAATATTCACCTATTTACAATTACTTCAATTTTTTTATTTTTTATTATTTATTTATTTATTTATTTTTTTGATATGATATAAACATGTTCTTATACCAATAAAACTCATTTTCTGTAAATAGGGAGACATGTACCTTTTCAATCAATTTAAATACTTACGGCCAAAAGGTACTTGATTCTCTTCATTTAGATAGGCCCCGAAAGGACAAGGAAGGTTGGTGTACCAACATATATCTATTATTGAATCCCCCATTTTAGGAACGGCAAGTGCCAAAGTCATTAAATAGATAATTCGCCAATCCCTAAAATGGACCATGTAATGTAATTTATTTTCTAGGTAACGGGAGTGCATTTTACCGTAGGTTCCTATTGTATCAATCTACCTTTGTTTGATTCCTGTTGAAGCATATACTCAGGGGGTGGATGTAGGGCGAGCAACTTCATAGTGGACTTTACGAGCAATGTATTTCACATTCCTTTTTCGTGAATTGGACCATTGCTTGCTCGCTTTCCCTTCCCCAACTTTCTTTAGCCCCCCTCCTTTTAGGGATTCGTTAAAGGGATCGACTCATTCTATTCCAGGCTTCACCTTTTTTATTTTTTATTGGTATAGATTTCGTTAGATAAGAGACCCCCTTAGCGAATTGACCTTTGGTTCGCATTGCACCATATAGTCAAGTCACCCTCCTCCGCATCGCTATAAGCTCATTCATGTATAGTTTCATCCAAATGCGGAGAAACTTCCACCGCCTCAATGTGGCAACCAGGGAGAGAAACTGAGACTACTATGGCCTCAAGGTCAAATTGTCCACCAAACTTTAGCCCCATACAATTTTCCATGTGGCAGAAATAAGCTTGTGCACCAACTAGAAAACTTGGCTAATGTGCAGTGATCACATCAAAACAACACCCCAAAACAAATCCAAAAAATAAATAAATAAATAAATAAATTCCGAATCAAATGGTAAAAATGGGTATTCAAGGGTGTAAGGATCCTCTGTGGCACTGTCGCCCGATAGTGAGGGGATGTGCTCCTTGCCGTTGGATGCCTCACTATCGGACTGCAGTGCTACAAAGGATCTAGATCCTATTAAAGGCTTAATGTAAGAATAGGATGCTAAGTTTAGTTATCAAAATACCCTTATTCCAATTCTAGTATGATTTGATTGAAGCTGGATCAATAACGGGAGTGCGTGGACCATTCACTTGGCCGACTAACCCACCCTTAGGTCAGAGTGTTTTTACTTTCATTTTGTAAGGAGTTTGGTCATTGTCACTTCCCAAAGGCTCGTAATATTTTTTTCAATGTTTGTTTCAAAGAGGTAAAATATAATGATCTCTAAGAGGGACGGAAAATGAACATTTACTTTCTTTTGCTTACTGGAAACAAATATTGAATTTTTTTTTACATATAAAATATTATACGCAAAAATTTATGTCACAACAAACGGAGCAAAAGTGCTATGGGTTTTCAAGTAAGGTGATATTTTGATTCACTGGCCCTAGATTTTAGACCGGGTGCAGCCCATTTATCATTGGGCCACTGTTTTACTGTTTTGAGAAAGGGTTCTTTGAGCAATTGGGGTATCCTAAAGAGATTTTTTTAGCAAAAGTTTTTCTGATCAATAGATTAGGTATCTGACACCGTGATCTGTTGACATCCACTCTCACCATGCATGTATTCCGACCCCTATGGTTTAATTGTCTATAATACCCTCGCTCGTCCCTTGACTTCTCTCCTCCCGAAGTGGAGAACCTCTTCCCAATTTTTTTGGCTTTCCTTAAAAAGAATAATGAAAAACCATGTGAGGAGGCCTAACTTACCCCGTTTGGTGGAGGAGACTTTTACTTTTTCAGAAAGCTTTTAACTCGTTATTCATGTGCTACTAAATATAAGGTCACTAAAATGGCACTGATATAAAAGCCAATGGCTCATTATCTCATATTCGTTAAGACCCAAGTCTATGCCATCACCCAAATAAAAGAGAATAAAAAAAAAAATATGGAAACACAAAAGGGCCACAATAACCATCAACTTATGTAAGAATCATCCCACAAATAGAATATTTAAGATTGGACAAAAGTTTTTCTAGTCTATCGACCCGTTAACAGACTATCGATCTTTTTATATTAATTCTTGTAATCATTATGTACCAAACCAATTCTCCCCTTGAAATAATTTTTTGTTTTACATTGACAGGAACTCCCTCGAATTCGTATTTCAAAAATTCTATGAAAAAGAAATTTATAAGGAAAATTTTCTCAGACCCCCCTTGTGTTTTGACCATATGACATGATGAACTTCTCATTTGGAATCAATCATTCGGACTTTCCCCGTTAGTTTACAAATTATTACACTTAACTCCACACCCAGTTAGTTGTCATCCGTTAAAAGTATAACATACATGCTACCATAGTTTTTAAATGTCAAAACTACTCTTAATGAATTAATGAGTCAAAGTTATTTTTTCGCCTAGCCAAGTATGTAGATTTCAGTTTCGCCTGCCTCTCTCTCTCTCTCTCTCTCTCTCTCTCTCTCTCTCTCTCATTTCTCTCCCACGTGTCTTTCGCTCTATACTGTTGCATTTCTCTGGTTTGGTCTTCTACGGCTCCTCTTTCTGTTAAAGGGCACACTAGGTGTTTGTTGGGATTACTTAAAGAGAGAATCAGAGAGTGAGAAGGAAATAAAAAAGAATAATTGCAAGGGTAAAATTGTCATTTAACTTCCACTTCCAACTCTTTTTGTTTCAAGGGAGGTGAGCTTATGTTTTTAAAATGAAGGATCTTACATTATCATATAACCAAAATACAGGGGATATTTTTACCCAAAAAAAAAAAAAAAATACAAGGGATATCAGAGAAAATTTCTCATTTTATAATGATAGATAAATGCAAGCCAGTGCTTTCAAGTCCCAGACAATCCTCTCGATGAGTTCCTTAACTTGCTTCCAATGATGATGAGCTCTTGGAGAAGCAGAGACAAAAGAAATTACAGACTTTGGAGGATAAACAGCTCTTATATCTTTCAATAGTAGTCTCAACCTCTTTGGCCTCTTGGACCACAGGATCATTGGCAATGGCAGATACGCTCTCTCGCACAGAGGCCTGGCTGTTGCCAATGATGCCCGTGCCTATGGTCGGGCTGGGGATGGTGCCAATGCCAGTGCCAGTGCCAGTGCCAATGCCCGAGATGGAACCGAAGCCGGAGCCGGAGCCAGAGCCAGAGCCGTTGCCCGTGCCATCTTCTTCTTCTTCAATCATGACCAAGGGGAGAGATAGGCTGGATGATGCACTGAGACTCCTGAGATATTCAGACAGAGCTCTAGTAATTTGGAAAAATTCAGGGCGTTGACTAGGGTCAGCTGCCCAGCACGACTCTAAGAGTGGGGCGATTCCCTTTGGTATATTATCCAAACAAGGCCTCAGCACATTCTGCAAAACTAAAAATAACTCAAATTCTTTATCATCGTCATCATCATAATCATGGGTTTGTTTTGAGAATTCAGGAAAAGCATAAGTGAAAAGATATAATAGATAGAATAGATGGATGCCTGTTTTACAGCATAAGCTGCCTGGAAGGTATTCATCCCCTCGAATGGCATGGAGTTGGCAAGCATTTCCCATAAAACCATGGAGAAACTGTATACGTCAACCTTGTGGTCATAGTATATCTTCTCCCCACGCTTAAGTGAGCCTTCACCGAATATCTGATCAACAAACATGGAGGAGGCCCGGATAATGTCATCTTTAAATTTCAACTAGAAGAATCAATTTTTTTTTTCAAATAAGTTAAATAAAGTAAAAAAAAATGGTAATTATTATAGAAATCAAACCCATAATCACAATTCCAAAAAAATAAACCAAAATAAAAGAAACAATTATATAACACAAAGATTAACGTGAAAATGGTTACAATCATTCGTCCTCACGTCTCTCATCCTCAGAGAATTCATTCGCTATCAATTTATAATGAAACCTAGGCTCTCTTTTTATATATATATATATATATATATGTTTATGAGTTATAATAGAAAACTCAAACCTTCTATTCTCGACCTCGAACAGTCTTTTTCTCAATGGGATTGGTTCGAGCGGTAGAAATCATTAATGTGAATCATAAATAATGACTGTTTAATACTACTAGATATAAAGAAGTAATAATAGATTATCACAATAATGATAAACATCTTCTAACCTATTTATAGAATTTAAGATCATATCAAGTTATTTTAAATATAAATAAGTATCATAAATCATACTGAACAACTACACATGCTGTAATGTATTATATAATTACTTCCATAATACATACCAAAGAGAGGCCTATATAATCCTAAAAATACATATTTAGTCGACCCTTCGAAATTAGCCTACAAACTCATTTGACGTTGGAATACAAGATATCCTACTTTCAACAGTTACCTCAGGAGCCATCCAACGAAGTGTTCCAACCCCAGCAGTCATCTTCTCTTCCACAGTCTCCTCCCTTGATAGGCCAAAGTCGCCCAATTTGAGTTTCTTATGATTTTCACTTAGAAGCAGATTATCTGCAGTACATCATTAACATAAAAAATAATGAAAAAAAAAGATAATTAAGAGATTCAAATTAAACTAAGAAAAATGTATTTAACCTGGTTTCAGGTCCCTATGAATGATGCCATTTCTATGTAAGCATTCCATAGCTTTAGAAATATCCATAGCATAGCTTATACAACGCTTCAATTCTAGACCCCCACGTTGTCTGGCTCTGTACAAATAATTCTTCAGTGAACCACTTTTCATATACTCCATGACTATTACGCAAATTGGTTGCACTGAGGCACCAATAAACTGTTTCAACAAAATAAATCAGTTTTAGTAAACTTATTTCAAAGAGCATTCATTTTCAATATAAATCAATTACTCTCAAACCATGCATACCTTCACTATATTTTCATGCTTCAGTTGAGATATAATTCTAATTTCCCTTAAAATTCTTTCTCTGACCACAGGGCTTACATTTGAACCAATCGCTGATTTTTTTATCTTTAAGGCTACTGGAACTCCTTTGTACCTACAAAATCATGTTTAGGAAGCATTAGAGCTGTCAGATTGGAATCAAATTCCAAATATTGTATGGGTCTTCATTTCGATCAGACCCACATAAGGCCAAGCCTATATCCAAATCTGAATTTGGATCAAAGTCTGTCCTTGATGTTGGATCCATACTTGATCCTAATGGATCATATAGAGTGGATACGAATCAGATCTAGAAGGCAGCTCTCATGGTTATTTAAATCACATTCAAATCTGAATTAAGCAAAAATGATTGGAGTGGCTCTCTGACCTGCTTCATTCACATTCATGTTACCATTACAGTAATTTGTAATATAATCATAATACAAAGAAAAGCCATTACTTGAAATTTTTATCATAGATATAGAACTGGTTATATATAGTTTTTGAAACCAGACCAGATGTCAAACCATTATCCATCGGTTTTGAGACAAAAATAAAAAATAAAACAAAATAACCCATGGAGCTAATGGAGAAATTAAACCGGAACAGTTTAAGCTACCAGTTCTTGTTGATGAAGCTGGTTTCCTGATTAGTCTCAAAACTAGGCTTGAAGGCCCTCCCATTTGTCAACAGAGCTTGCAACAAGATAACCGGCCCACATTGAAAAAAAAAATTTACCGAAATTAACATAGACATAATAAAACTGTGAAAAAAAAAAAATCTGCTCTGATACCATGTAAAATATGGAAGCTTACCGGCCTCTGTAGACAACCGAGTGTCCACCTGATCTGATCAATGAGCTTACATAAAGAAGTTTAGTATCAATCATCAAAGACTGATCTATTTCGATGCCAGAATTTTCGATAATCACATGTTTATCTTTCTCACTGGCGGAGTCATCTTCATCAGATTGAGAAGTGAAAAGAGAATTGATGGGTTTTTCATCTCCAAAGATCGATGTCCCCGCCATTGTTACAGCTTTGTTGTTGCGGAGAAATACTGTAAATGAGTGAGTGGATGTCTTCTTGTGATTTATAGAAAGAGGGAAAGGGTTGTGAGCTCACATCTATAGAGGGAAGGAGAGAGTTGTGACCTCACTCTTTGCTGTTGCGAGGGAACTCATAAATGAATAGCTAAATATCTACCAGGAATAAAGGGCAGCGGAATGACTTTTCCTACCCATGAATTGATCTGAATTTACAGAATCTACCATTTCATCCCTCATATGGTGCATGTATACGTTTATAGTACAAGGCTGCATGGCTAATTTCAAACTTGTTCTTAGATCATGTTCCAAGAAGTAAGAAGAAGATGTAGTCTTTAGATCAAAGGAATGACAGGAATAAGACTAAAGATGATCCAGATAAGACTGGTTTAATGAATACACAAATGATCGATCATTTAACTATCGGTTTCATTATCATCCCTAATTTTAATTTCACTGTCACGATCGATCAATCTATCAGTCAATCTAGTTTAGGTTTAGTTGTTGATAATATAGTTATAATTATGCTATCAAGATAGATCGATCAATCATTTATGGTTTAGTTGTCGTTAATTTAGTACTTCTAATTATACTTTCACGATCAATGGATTGATAGATTAATAATTATGGGCGTAATTGTCGATAGGTGAACTACACTAAATTTGTTATCTAATTCATCGATGAAATATATAACGGCTCATACGTTAAAATTTAAACCATATTAGGCGGTACATTGTCGCTCCATCCGATTTGGAAATAATTAAATTTAAACCATATTAGACGGCACATTGTCACTCCATCCGATTTAGAAATAATTAAAACGAGTGTATCGATAATAACATATCGTATATATATACATCCTTAATGCTTTCTACTCTACTTTGGTTTAGAAAATCACCATCAATGAAAGCCTGTTTTTGTCTGAGAGAGAATTTGTGAATCCTTCTTAGCTTCCAAAGCATCAAGAGAATGGAAAGAAAAAAAATATTTGAGGGGGAAAGCTAGGCTGCATATAGAAGGTTAAAATAATGGCAAATTGGTAATACTGTCATAGTTGAGGGGTAAGCCGGTATTGGAGGTCTAATTAAATTTTAGGGTTTATTAGGCTGAAGCGGCTACCAAGGCTCTCAGTTGAGTGAGGTATGTATTAAATTACTGAGGAGAGACGATAACACGTTCTTATCTTCTCAAAGGCAGCCGTTATATGAATAAAAATTAGTAAGTTGTATATTAATAAGGAATAGAATGATTTTGGCTGGCACTCCTATCCTGGAATTTAAGTGTAATCCAACCTTAATTAAGGCTCTTCTTAAAAGCTGAATTCAAATAACTACATTGCTAGAATTGTTAAAAACTCACTACAAAACTTCCTTAAAAATGAACTCATAATTATGAATTTCATTACACTATTCTAATCTCAGCTCTTAGTTCTCAGTTTCAACCCTAAGGAAGTGGGTTTCTATCAAAGAATAGTTCTGTCTACATGTTTAGGTGTATCCTCCATGGTATACCATCACCATCCATATGTAGTGGGTCTCACACCTCATAGATGATGATGAGGTCGTGTGGGGAGTACAGATACATGCACATGAACAAAACTCTCTTTAGAACCTGCACTAGTTATTCCCCTCATCTTTCCATTTGTGGGTTTTTCTTCTTACTACTTGGTTGCTTTTTTTTTTTTTTCTTTCTTTTTACTTTTTTAATACTTGGATTATTTATTACTCAAGGGAAAAAGGGAAAAATGGAAAAATGGAAAAATGAAGGGAAAGGATTACACACCCTCCATTAGGGAAAACTACTCTCCACACAATAGGGACAATGAGCACGAACAAACGCAACAAACAAGCGGTCCAATAATGTCCAAATACACATAGCCGACCCAACAAGAACCGGCCCAATTAAGGGCAACCCAAAAAGAACACCACTCACTAACGAGAGGGAAATCCCAAATACATAACAAGAACATAGCTCTGAAATGTTATAGGCCAACAAAACACACAAAAGCTAACCTGTCTTCAAGACGCGCGACTGGGAGGGCTTCAACGGTGGCTGCTTCTTCTCAAAAAAGTGGAAGAGTAAAACGGCAACCATTGTCCTCCCAACAAGAAGGGACATTGGGAGGCTCCAAGGATGAGTCTTCGCTGTCCAAAAACTCCTCATTTAGGCACGCTGCAAGATTATCCAGGTTTGAGGTAAGTGTTTGTGGGATTAACGAAATAGGAGGGTTATCAATTCAGGTTTTCTAAAGCAAGGGTAAGGGTGGACGTAGGGTTCAGAGGGTTGGTAGTAGAGGTTGACTTAGTTGAAGAGGGAATGCAAGGGTGACTGCACGAGGTTGAATAGACCGATTTCCATGCTGACACTGGTCCAGGGAACACGACAGAATCCCAGAGTAATGACCAATAGGACTCGCAAACCAACCCATATTCATGCCTCGATGAAAAGATTACCTGAGTTGCCCCTCGTCAGCTCCAAAGGACCTCTGGCAATAGGAGAAGGGGTACTGCGCATGATCTAATCTCCTCCTTTCTCAATCTCTCCTTCTTCTAGCTCATCCCCAAAGCATGCTTCTTCTATCAATGCAAGAAACAAGTTGGACCCGTGGAGGTTGTTTATGCCCGATTGTCTGTTTTTACCATTTGAATTCTTTGGTCTCTCCCTCCCTGCAATCTCCGAGGCCTTCTCAGCAGCAGCAGCAGACCCGTTAGCACAACTTCTCACAGTCAAATTCATGCAATTTGCGTCTGTACTTGCATTCTCAACCCCAACCAGCCTACCCAAAATGGGTTGTGCTCATTGACCTTTAGCTTCGCCACCTTCTCTCCGATTCGCCAACATCTTCTCCGGCAACACAAAAACTAGATCGCCAACCTCACCTTCCTTACTATTTCAAGCTCTAGACCCTGAGATCTGCTCCCTCGAAGCTCGATGAGCCCCATCTGCACAGCCCTATGGGTTCTTCTCTCTTCCAACAACATGTCTCTATTGTTGGGCCGAAGGAGTTTTTGATGGAGCTATTGCACTCAGGGTAGGGCAGGAAAGGTTTTGTGTCCAAACACTTTGCACATTGAACACCGATCAGGCTTCTAATCGTACCTCACAGTTTGGGCAAACACATTTCCTTGCTCATCCTCAATCATGAACTGATCTTTCAGGTCTTCCTCAACAGAGAACTCGATACACATCAGAGCGTAAGCAAGTCGGTCCCTTGCAAGGGCTGTTTTCAACTGTTAAAATTTTGATCAAAATTGACCTCTTGATTGTGCCACATGGTGAAATGGTCTATGCGACTACGTGGTGCATAAAAGCGTTGTAAGAGGTCATAGTTTAGATACCTTGGGCTTACCTTACCACATAATTTAGGCCCCAATTGAACTACCACGAACCAAATACTTGGGTTGTCGAAGAAGGTCCTCTTGGCTTCTATGTGAACCCTGCAAGATGTATGTACTCATAAATAGACTCTATTAATTAATTAGGGCCATAATTATTTTTTGGAAGGTGTTAAAAGGACCTTGCCATCTTGGGAAAAAGATCCTCTCCTGTGACCCAATCCGTTAGTCGTCAATCAGATGGGCTGGGATGCATCAGCATGAGAAGATCCTGATCCACCATCTTGCTACATCATCGCTCAATCTTACTGTCAAATCCTGCATCATCTAGAGGATTGGGTTGGGGATGGCAAGGGTGATGTTTTATTGTAATGTCACTGCAACATTATCACAGCTGTTATTGAATTTGGGGGAAAAAATAATATCATTTTTTATCATATATAAAAAATAAAAAACATAGAATAAAAATTATGTTACCTTGACAAATGCTTAAGTGTTTTTAAAACGGCCACTAAAAGACATGCATTTTTTGTGAGTAATACATACAATAATCACACTTTTGGCATGATATTTGTTCATGACAACTCATTACCCCAAAGTGTTCACAATAAATAATATTTCTGCATTTTCTGAACCTTCATATATGAATAATTACGAATATGAAACCTGATACAACTAAATTAAGATATTGGAGGAAACCAATCAAAGGCATTACTAAGTTTATATTACATATTTCAAAATATAATTCTAATTTCCCTTAGAAATCTTCACCTTGGCACTCACATTTGAACCAATCACTTATTTTTATTTTATTTTTTTTATCTTTAAGACCACTGGAACGCCTTTGTACCTACAAAATCATGTTTAAAAAGCATTAGAGCCGTCAGATTGGAATCAAAGTCCAAATATTGCATGGTTCTTCATTTTGTCTATGGGTTATATATACATCAGAAAACAGGTCGGATTCGATCAGACCCACATAAGTCCAAGCCTATATCCAAATCTGAATTTGGATCAAAATCATGTCCTTGATGTGGATCCACATCCTCTCTTCCAAGAGAATCTGGAGGAGAGATGGCGCCCCATACAGATGGGCGACACCTGGGGTTGGATTAATCCGATCCCTCCATCCGAGCCGACACCCACTGTTGGCTCAGCTTGTCGACTCGGAATCAACTCGAATGGAGGGATTGGATTAATCCGACCCATAAGTGTCGCCCATCTATATGAAGCGCCACCTCTCCTCCAGATTCTTTTGGAGGAGAGGATTTGAATCCCCTTGATGTTGGATCCATACTTGATCCTAATGGATCCTTGTGGATATCAGATCTAGAAGGCGGCTCTCATGGCTGAACCAAATCTGATTTGATTATTTAAATCACATTCAAATCTCAATTAAGCAAAAATGATTGGAGTGGCTCTCAAATCGGACCTTTTTTTTTTTATAAAAGAAAATCTTATTGATCAAAAGAACAAACATGAGTCACAGCATTAATCTTACAATGATCACTGAGCCACGTAGTGGAAACCTGCTTCATTCACATGCATGTTAGCATCACTATAATTTGTAATATAGTCATAATAAAGAGAATAGTCATTACTTGAATTTTTTTTATCACAAATATGCATGGAACCAGTTATATAGTTTTTGAAACCAGCCCAGATGTCAAACCATTATCCATCGGTTTTGACAAAAAAAACCATGATCTAATGAAAAAAAAAAAAAAAAAAAAAACCTGTTCTGATACTATATACTATGTAAAGCTCCTGTGAGACAAGTGGGGGATTAAAATTCCAACACAGTGCTAGATCTAAAGAAGATCAAAAGATAGATTCAGAAAAATGTATTGCTTACCGGCCTCTGTAGACAACCGAGTGACCACTTGATTTGATCAATGAGCTTACATATAGAAGTTTAGTATCAATCGTCAAAGACTGGTCCATTTCGATGTCAGAATAGAAATTCAGCCACGGATCTGAAGTAACCAAACAATCAGATCTGAATAAAAAAATCAAAGAAGTACGAAGAACCAATGGATACAAAACCAGATTGGAAGATCTGAGGAAGACACAATAGATTTGAAACCAGATCGAAAGAAGAAATCACCGAACAATGGATCAACTACACAGTAGAGCAAGGAATAAATTTGCAACCAGAATCACCAAAAAAAAAAAAAATCCATGAGCATATTGATGCTCTAATACCATGTCAACTATCAGAGTCCAAGCACGAGAGAGTTCTGGAATCTGAGAGAATGAACTCGTATATTGAATGGAAGTACAGATTACAGTATTTATATACATATGACTTGAATTAAATAACACAACATATTGTGAACTATAGCAAGTCACTATATGACATATTATTTATTATTTAACAGAATTTTCGATAATCACATGTTTATCTTTCTCACTGGTGGTGCCGTCTTCGTCAGATGAGGAGTGATAAGGGAATTGATGGGTTGTTCACCTCCAAAAATCGATGCCTCCACCATGGTTGCAGCTTTGTTGTTGCAGAGAAATACTGTAAATGAGTGAATGGATGTTGCAGAAAAATACTATGAGTGAGTGGATGTCTTCCGGTGACTTATAGAGAGAGGGAGAGAATAGATGACTAGTTAAATATCAACCAGGAATATAGGGCAGTGGAATGGCTTTTACTACCCATGAATTTATCTGAATTTACAGAATCTGCCATTTCGTCCCTCCTATGGTGCATGTTTGTTTAGCGTGCAAGGCTGCATGGCTAATTTCGAACTTGTTCTTAGACTATGCTCCAAGAAGTAAGAAGAAGATGAAGTCTTTAGATCAAAGAATGGCAGGAATTAAATAAGACTACCGATGATCCGGATAAGACTGGTTTAATGAATACACGAATGATTGATCGATCAATCGACCAATTATCGATCGGTTTCATTATCATAATTTTAATTTCACTATCACGATCGATCAATCTATCAGTCAATCTAGTATAGGTTTAGTTGTTGATAATTTAGTACTTCTAATTATACTTTCACAATCGATGGATTGATCCATTAATCATGGGCTTAAGTGTCGATAAGTGAATTACACTAAATTTGTTATCTAATTCATTAATGAAATAGATATCGGCTCGTACGTTAAAATTTAAACCATATTAGATGGTACTTTGTCGCTTCATCGGATTAGAAAATAATTAAAACGATTGTATCAATAATAACGTATCGTATATGCATCCTAAGTGCTCTCTACTCTCCTTTGGTTTTGAAAATCACCATCAATGAGAGCCTGTATTTGTCCGAGAGAGAATTTGTGAACCCTTCTTAGCTTCCAAAGCATCAAGAGAATGGATTTTTTTTTAGAGGGTTAAAATGATGGCAAATTTGTAATACTGTCATAGTCGAGGGCTAAGCCATTATTGGATGTCTAATTAAATTTTAGGGTTTTATTAGACAGAGAGAAGTGACTACCATGGCTCTCAGTTGAGTGAGGTATGTATTAAATTACTGAGGAGCTAGAGCCTTCTCTTCTCAGAGGAAGCCGTTATATGAATAAATATTGGTGAGTTGTCTATTAATTAACAGAGAACAGAATGATTTTGGTTGGCCTTCCTCTTCTGGAATTTAAGTGTAATCCAACCTTAATTAAGGCTATTCTCAAATCTGAATTCAAATAACTACATTGCTATAATTGTTAAAAGCTCCTTACAATACTTCCTTAAAAATGAACTCATAATTATGAATTACATTATACTATTCTAATCTCAGCTCTAAATTCTCAGTTTGAACTCTAAGGAAGTGGGTCTCTATAAAAGAATAGTTTGCCTACATGTCTATATATACTCCATGGGATCCTATCACCGTCCATATGTAGTGGGTCCCATACTTCATGGATGGTGATGAGATCCCATGGAGAATATAGATACATGCAGATGAACTGAACTCTCTTTAGGATCTGCACTAGTTGCTCCCTTTATCTTTCCATTAGTGGGTTTTTCATCTTTAGGTGTACTACTTGGATGATCTTTTTTTTTTTTTTTTTTTTTTTTAATTTTTATATTTGGATCATTTATTGCTCAAGAAAAAAGGGAAAAAATGAAAGAAAATGATTACACACCCTCCATGAGAGAAAACCACTCCCCACACAATAGGGACAATGAGCACAAAAAACCCCAACAAGCAGGCGGTCCAACAGCCAACACATAGCTAACCCAACAAGACCCGGCCCAATTAAAGGCAGCCCAAAAAGAACACCACTCACTAACGAGAGTGAAATCCCAAATACCCAAAAAGGACATAGCTCTGAAATGTCATAGGCCAACAAAACACACAAAAGCTCACCCGTTTTCATGACGACTGGGAAGCCTTCGACAGTGGTTGTTTCTTCTCAAAAAGTGGATGAGTAAAGCTACAACCGTTGTCCTCCCAACAAGAAGGGACATCGGGGGGCTCAAAAAATTAGTCCTTGCTGTCCAAGAATTCCTCATTTAGGCACCTTGCAAGATTATTCGGGCTTCAGGTAAGTGTTTGTGGGATTAATGAAATAGGAGGGTTATGAGAGTTCAGGTTTTCTGAAGCAGGGTAAGGGTGGATGTAGGGTTCAGAGGGTTGGTAGGGATTGACTTAGCTGAAGAGGGAGTGCAAGGGTGACTAGACGAAGGTTGAACAGGCCAATTTCCATGCTGACGCTGGTCCAGGGGGCGCGACTGAATCCCAGAGTAATGACTAATAAGACTTGCAAACCAACCCATATTTATGCCCCGATGAAAAGATGACCTGAGTTGCCCCTTGTCAGGTCCAAAGGACCTCTAGCAACAGGAGAAGGGGTATTGCGCATGATCTGATCTTCTCCTTTTCAATCTCTCCTTCTTTTAGCTCATACCCAAAGCATGCTTCTTCTATCAATGCAAGAATCGAGTTGGATCCGTGGAGGTCGTTTATGCCCGATTATCTATTTTTACCATTTGAATTCTTGGGTTTCCCCCTCCCTCCAATCATCGAGGCCTTCTGAGCCGCAGCAGAGCCGTCAGCATAGCTTCTCACAGCCAAATTCATGCAATTAGCGTCTGTACCTGTAGACTTCAACAAACCTACCCAACATGGGTTGTGCTCGTTGACCTTCAACTCCGCCACCTTCTCTCCAATTTGCCACCATCTTCTCCGGAAACAAAGAAACATGATCGCCAACCTCGCCTTCATTACTATTTCTGGCTCTAGCTGAGATCTCCTCCCTCAAAGCTCGATGAGCTTCATCTACATATCCCAGTGGATTTTTCTCTCTTTCCGCAACATGGTCTCCATTGTTGGGCCGAAGAAGTTTTTGATGGACCTACTGCACTTAGGGTAGGGCAAAAAAGAGTTTGTGTCCAAACACTTTGCACATGGAACATCGATCTGATTTCCAGTCGCACCTCACAGTTTTGGCAAACACATTTCGTTGACCATCCTCAATCATGAACTAATCTTTCAGGTCTTCCTGAACTGATAACTCGATACACGCTCAAGCGTAAGCAAGTCAATCCCTTGCATATATAGAGGCCTACCGAGTACAGAGCAGATAGCACTGAGGGCCAACCTGCTCCAAAAATGGAGGGGTAATCTAGGGAGAGTAATCCACATCTGCATTTTTTTCACGCCATTCCTATTCAACTGGAGAATTCAATTCCACGGCTTGAGGAAAATAGGTTTATTTGTAACCAGCCAGACTCCCTTTTCAAGAATCCTTCCAAGATCCACCTCATCAGAAAATTGAAATAGGAAGTTTTCGTCCGCAAGCAAGAAAATTTTCATTCTCCCTCATGTATTCTATTATTTCTCCAAAGCCATTTTAACAAATGTGAACCCTAGCTTCCGACCAATAAAAAATCCCACCAGAGCTCGACTCAACTTTCTAATATCCTCTTCCATCATTTCAGAAGAGCATCTCCCCACCAAAGATTGTTCTCCTTCTTGTAGACATGGGTGCACATAGAAAAGGCTCATGTCTTCTTTTGTCACCTCAAGGGTTTCAAACAACTTACTACTTCAAGAAGGTTCAGGCCTGCATGGCCCTTCCACAACTGTCTCCCCCACCACTTCATCATTCTCCTCCGAACTAGCTTCCTCCTGATCCATTCCATTTTCCTGCCCATTCTCCTCACCTAGATCACCTTGAGCAATAGGAGTATACAAATCCACAGTCCCAGCTCGCGGAAGAGGAGGGAAGTCCTCCCAATCCAGGCCACGACCCTTAGGATCTAGCAAGAGGGACTCAATGGACTTATTGCTCGAGCAGAAGAGAAAGCCAAGGGTTAAATGCTCTGGTTGCTCATACTTGGTTGGTCATTGATGCAAGGAATGTGACACTTGCTTAATGTTTAAAGGATCATTTAGACAGTCGTTTGGTATGCATTCTTGGAATATATTTTTAGAAAAACGTTCTCAGAATGAAGAATGCATTCTTATTAATAAGGAATGTGAATGGGCTAAAGAGTGAGACTTATGTTCTAGGCTCAGAATGTAGAATAGGATGAAGAGTGCATTCCAAAATGGACTTCATTAGAGAACACATTCCATGATCCAAAAATGAGAATGCATGCAAAACATTATTTTTGTCATCTCAAAATGTGTTCTTGATCTAGAATTCATTCCTAAAATACAGACCAAACACATTGCCTTAAAATCCAAAAGGGGTCAAATACTATATTAATTGAGTTAATAGAATAATTAACTCTTTCTTCTTCTTCTTCTTCTTCTTCTTGGAGAGTAACTCGTTGGCTCATTCTAAATGTGTTATGTACATACATGCCTCTTTGTTTCCATCATTATATGGACATAATTTCACCTAAAAAGTAAAAGAGTTACTTTTATCTTCGTTAGTGAAAGTTGTTTGATCATGACAATTCCTTAATATGTAAATTTTAAAATTAATTATTTAAAAGTTCATTATTGAGTCTCAAATTTTCCACCCCAACGCCCATTTTAATTATGGGTTCAATCAAAACAAAAAAAAGGTCTTCAACATCCACTGATGCAAACCCTAAATGTTTCTATTTATTTTCTCTTTAATAGAATCAATATTAACCATTTTTAGTATCTTCATGATTTTCAAATATTATTATTTTTTTAATAATATTTTAATGAATCCCGAGTTATTGAAGCAATTCAACTTCATGGCACAATATGATTTGAATTTTGAAACATTAAAACTTCATTTGGTATGCATTCTAGGTTAAGGACGCATTCTTAGATGACAAAAACTATATTTGATATACATTTTTATTCATGGATCATGGAATGCATGAGAAACCTCGGCCCATTTTGGTACATATTCTTTAGTCCAATATATGCATTCTAAGCTTAGAATAGAAATATCTTGCTAAAATCCATTCTTATTAAATGTTAGTAATGCATTCTCCATTCCTCCATTCTGAGAATGCAAACCAATGCAGCCTAAGAGTTGATCATGAAAAAAAGATGAATGATCAAACAAGTAAACATCACCGATAACAAAGAATACGAAAAATGTTAGAAGAAAACTATATTGTTGTATAGATAAAGAAGGCACCTTCATATCCTATTAATCATCAGTCAAACATGAGTTCTACTATTCAATCATATGATTCAACATTTGTATTTGAATAGTCCAAGTCTTCCAAATATTTGTGCATGTACATATTTATAAGAATTTTTCTTAATAAACTTTTATAGATAAACAATCTTTTTAGACTCAAACTTGACACAAGAACAAGATTGATGTTTAGCTATTTAGGGGTACTTTGGCCCAATAAAACTTGACAAGCGGCAAATTAGCTTATCTACGTTCATATTATCCCATATAATCGAGGGATAATATGACAATTCTGAAGATTACATTAATAAGGATCCATATGAGTTGGTCATTTATCAAAGTTTAATTGCAAGCTCAATAATATAAGCTATTGGATATTGAAAGTTTTTTCAATTGTTAAATTTTTTTTATCAAAATTGACTTGTTGATTGTGCCACATGGTGAAATGGTGTAAGCTATTACGTGGTTATAAAAAGCATTGTAAGGGGTCTTAATTTAGATACCTTGAGTTTACTTTACTATATAATTGGGGCCTCAACTGAACTACCATGTATAAGATACTTGGGTCATCGAAGAAGGTCCTCTTGGCTACTATGTGAGCCATGCAAGATGCATGTACTCATAAAATAATTATAACAATAAATAGGCTCTATTAAGGCTCTCTTTGGTATAATTTTTATTTATGTTTATGAGTTATTTATGACATATAATTTATGAAAATAAATTACAAATAGTAAATAATAACTGTTTGAGACCACTAGATATCAAGAAGTAATAATAGATTATAACAATATTGATAAATATATTCTAACCTATTTATAGATTTTAGGTTATATCAATTTATTTTAAATATAAATAAATATCATAAATCATACCAAACAACTACTTATGTCATAATATATTATAAAATTAATTTTATAATACATACAGAGAGCCTAAATTAAGGAGAGCCATAATCATTTTGTGGAAGGTGTCTGCTAACCTTATAAAGACCTTGTAATCTTGGGAAAAAGTTCCTCTCCTGTCGCTCAATATGTCAATCATTCCATCAGAAGGATTTGGATGCCAAGTATCCCAGCCCGTCCAATGAACGACTGACATGGCTGGACAACAGGAGAAGACCCAAGTCCACCATCTTGCCATATCATTACTCAAGCTTACTATCAAATCCTGTGTCATTTGGAGGGTTGAGTTGGGGATGGCAAAGGGTGGGATTTTATGTCAATGTCACCAAAACAGTATCACAAATGTTATTGATTCGCGGGGGCCGCGGGAGGGGGGGGTGGAGGAATAAAAAAAACATAGAATAAAAATTATGTTACCTTGACAAATGCATGTCTTAAGTGTTTTTAAAACAGCCCACTAAAAGACATGCATTTTTTTTGTGAGTAATACTTACAAAAATCACCCTACCTTGTTTGGCATGATATTTGTCCATGATAACTCATTGCCTGAAGTGTTCACCATAAATATTTTTTTTCTGCCTATTCTGAACCTTCATATATGAATAATTATGAATATGAAACTTGATACAATTAGACTAAGACATTGGAGGAAACCAATCATAGGTATTACTAAGTATACATTATATATTTCCTTATATAAGATCATTTTTTAATCATCAAAGCCATGATTTTTTTATCATTTCATAATCATAATTTTAGTTTAATATTCTTACGTACAATTGTTATATCCAATGCACTTAGGTTCTCTTTGGTATAATTCATAGAACATCATTTGTAGGTGTTTGGTATGATTTGTGACCCAATTTTTATATTAAATAAATTAAAATAAACTAAAATCAATAAATAGATGAATCATTATGAATTATGACTATAAGAGATTATTGCTTGTTTATGTACTCCTTTTAATGAGCATGTGATCAAATAGTTAAAAAATAAGGACAACATGGTAATTTCAATTTATTTATTTTTTTGTAAAATCCCTCTTTCAATGAACTTTTTCTGTTATCTATGATACAGTTAATTCTTGGCATCTATGGGTACAGTGAATTCATTGCATCTATGATCGTTATTAAGAACCGAGCAATGGCATTCCATTCAAAATCTCCAAGATTCAAGCAAAGACTAATGGCATTCTATTCAAAAAAATCCCCAAGATTCAAGCAAAGTACTTAAAACTCGCTCCACGAAGAACTACCAAGCTCAAGCTCTACATTCATGCAACTATTAAAACTCTAAATGTGTCTACCATCAAGATCAAAAAGAAAAAAAAAAGAAATAATTAGAGTTGATGGAAAATTATGGCTAAATTGAACAGGGGTTTCTTCTAAGTAGACAGATTGCAACATGCCATGTTGAATTTAGATATTTTCAAAATTTTGCTTTAATGAATATTAATTAAGAAACCCTAGAGATCAAAACTAATAAAGATTTCTTTGTTTCTTCGTTATTGATGCAAACTAGAAGAAATTGTGGATTTTTTTTTTTTTTTTTGCATAATTTTAATATCAACTTTTGTTTTTTAATCTTCCGAATGACTTTTTGAAGTTTTGATCTTATATTGAGAGACTGATCCTCCCACAGCCAGCAGGCTCAAGATCCCCTCTACTGTTCCAAATTGGAGCAGAAAACTCATCTGAAAAATATTCCTATTTGCTTGAATGACAGAAATAAGAAGAAGTTGTAAGCTTTGGATGCAAAAGAATGGCTGAGTTTGGCTATTTTGGAACTGATTAAAGATAATCTTGGTAAGGTTATCAATCATTATGGGTTTAGTTGTCGATAATTTAGTTATAATTATGCTACCACGATCTATCAATCAATTATGGGTTAGTTGTTGATAATTTAGTTCTAATTGTGTTTTCACGATCAATGGATTGATCGATCGATCGATTATGGGCTTAATTGTCGATAAGTGAATTACATTAAATTCATTATCTGTTATTCATCGATGGAATACATATTGACTCGTATGTTAAAATTTAAATCATATTAGATACATGGGGCCATAGTTAGATTAAAAAAAAAAAAAAAAAGGGTACAGAATGGGTTTTAAACCGAGCAAAACAAGAATGATAAAAAAATAGTCAAACATTCCGAGAACAGCCAAAAAAACTAAAACGAACGATATGAATTTTAGAAGGATCAGATATAATACGGTACGGTAAAAAAAAGCAATATACTCCCATAAATTAAAGAATTATACCTAAATCAATATAAATAAATGACAATTATGATGTGTCTAGCCATAAAACAATGAGAATTATCATTTTTAGTCAAATAGTTAATTAATGTTTTATGTTTGTCAAGACTCCAAGCATGAATCCATAGAGAGAGAGAGAGAGAGAAAGGGGTGCACATCGTCTCCTCCCAGTGCTTTTGTGAGGACGAGGCAACCCAATCCGGATGGCCGACACGTGGCTCTCGGGTGAATTCGAGACCCACATTCCAGCCGACACCCCCTGTCGACTTGGCTTGTCGGCTAGGTGTCTGCTAGAACGTGGGTCTCGGATTCACCGAGAGTCACGTGTCAACCATCGGGATAGGGTTGTCTCTGTCCTCCCAAAAGCACTGGGAGGAGAGGATGCAAATCTGAGAGAGAGAGAAAGAGAGAGAACGCTCTATGGTGGTTTACAATATACATTTGTTATGACCCACAATTCATCCTAACGAGTAACAAGTAATGAATTTAGAAACAGTTATGAGAAAGTGGTCTTTAATCCCCACACCAATTACATGTAGAAGGCAATAATAAGAATAGTAAACGATATAGGATTAATCGACTCATACTTGTGGAAGATGCAGATTAAAATACGGATATGGTACGGTACACATATTAAATGTGTTTTAAACAAAAGGCTTGGAGTATGGAGTATATTTTACCATATTTTTGAAGGTCAACACAGCAATACACGTACTAAACGGTGGAGTAGGCTACGCATTTAAAATGAGTTCAAACTAACAAAGCATGGGACTGCACGCCCAGTGAATCTCTGCCATCAGATCCACTCACTAGGCGGCCCAGCGCTGGAAAGAATTCGAACACTTAAAATCTTGACAAAAATTGACATGTTGATTGTGGTACATGATGAAATAGTGTAAATTGATATGGTCTTGGACTCTCTTATCTTACAATCCGATCGTAGGCCAAATTCATATCAGTCCCCCAACATACACACACACACAAAAGAACCCCTATTACTGAATTAGAGTTGAAAATCCAGTCATCCAGGCCCGTAGGCCCATACCAACTGCACCTTAATTGAGGAAATCTGTTAATTCGAGGCCCATAGGCCCATTCCAACTTCCAACATCCCTTTTTATCAGGGTTTTTTAACGGTAACAACTTACATATTGTAACAGTCTTAAATATCAAAACTATCCCTTATATATTGAAATTTCCATGATAACTCAAAAAATATGCAATAAAAAGAATAAATTATACCTACATATTGTAATAATCATTGTTATATTTACCTAAATTTATCTATAATGCAAATTAATGTTCAACTTCTTCTCTCTCATTATTTTATTATTATTTTTATTTTATTCCCTTTTCCAGACATCCAAACATAGTCTAAAGTGGTGGGGATGAAATTACAACTTTCCTAGATATTCCTTTTTCTTTTGAACTCACTTTTAATCATTTGATTCATGGTGCCCAGTCCCAATTTATCCCAAAGGAGTCGATCTCTTTGTCGTACGAGCAAACGGGTCTTATCAGTATCTCTATCAAATGGCCGTTTGAGTTGGCATTTAGCTTTTGTGGACATGTGTTCCACGTTCATATCGTCTTTGATTTTATTTATTATTATTTATTATTATTTATTTTTTAAGATAAAGATATCATCTTTGAATTGATTTTTTAAGTTTTAGCCTCGAGACATTTTATTCCGGCTCTGATTATTTTATGGAAAAATTTTACATGAAAGTAAATAGTGAAAAAAAAATAATAAAAAAAATAATCGGTTTCAATATTAATTTATTATAATTCTGACTTTTGGCAACCAAAAAAAAAAAAAAGTCAGGTGGTAGTTTAATTTTTTTTATTAATTTAATATCAAACTTTAGTGTCTAGTAAAAAAAATTTATTTCTTTTTTAATTTAATATAATCCTGATTTAATAAAAAAAATTTCATATAAAATATTACACAAAATTTTAGTTACATGAAACAAACAATTAAAATCAATTTTAGAAAAGAATTAGACATTTAATTTTATGTTTGGTTAGGTCGAGAGTGTGAGAAAATAAAACAAAGTAGAAGAAAACGAATGGCATCGATATAACTTTTGTCATGATTTTTTTTTTTTTATCAAAAGCATGAGACACTCACCATTTTCAACTTTGTTTCACAAATAATTTCACTAGAATTCTATCATTTTGGTCAGATTCCTCAAATAAATTAACAGTTAAAAATAAATGATTACTCCCCCCCCCCCCGCGGAAAAAATAAAAATGCACTTCGACTGAATTTTTTATGCATTTTTTCACACGCTTTGAACAACCTAATACAATCTTAGGACTTCTAATACACGATGGGCTATGTAATTGAATTTGGATGTAAAATTTGAAAGTTGATCGAATCACACATTTTATTAAAATGAATTCAATGTCTTTTACTGGCGAACGTGGCCATGACCTCCTGGGTTTCTACACTCAATCGGCAAGACAGTTATAGTTTTCACAATTCCTTTATTGGGTCACACTCAGCTATGCTGTCTTGTCATTTTCAAAATATAAAAATAAAATATATTGATTGAATTTTGAGAAAATATTAAACATTGAAACAAATCGTAGTTACTTAAATATTAAATTACAATTGAATACCATCTAATGCAACAACTCGGGACCCTTAGGAGTCGAGTCGACTCAGCCGAATCATGGGGTCGAAATCCATATTTTATGCTTAAAATTAAACTTGAATGTAATAACATCAAATGTGGCACAAGAATCTCAATTTCAAATTCATTTTGAGTTTGGGAAGATTCTCAAACAACAACTAATTATTAGGGTTGATGGATTTTTAGCAGGATGAGTCAAGAAGAGTCGCCATCATCTAATCCCTGTCTAAATCAGAGTACCCAAAAGTACATTATCAGAGTTTTAGTTGGTAACCCCACTTAAAAGTGGGTGTTTTGTGGGTCTAGACGATCATAAAATGTTTTTTCAATATCTCTAGGAAAACTTTGTTTATCCAAAGCAAGAGCAAGATAATGAGGTAAAGCGACAAAGGAGGCTCAAATATATAATAGTTTATTCTTGATAACGGACACGGTATCTGTAATGTCCAAAATAGGATGCTGACATGTGATCGATATCATATATAATGATATTAAAACATTATTGTATCAGATATTAAATTGAAGATCAGTCAAGTTCAAAACTGTATGAATTGATCAATTCAGTCGATGTGATACCGATTACTTGAACCATGATTATGAGGGGAAAGAGCACCAAAGAACCATAGCCCATCACACGGTTGTTCCTTTGTCTCTAATTTTTTATATTTTTGGCACAAAATTACACGAAACCCTTAGGTTAGCACCAACAACACATCCAGTCATATTTTGTTACCGGTTTTTAACCGTCGTAAACGTCATTCTTCTTGAAAACCAAACTATCCTTTAATTTGTAAATTGAGATTATATTTTAACTTGTAATTTTCAAAACTGTACTATAATAACAGAGGCTTACATTAAAAGGAGAAAGAAAATAAAACCAAAAGTCTGTTGCAATTAAATCAGTTACATTTAGACGGACCTAAAGTATGGGTCTGCACCTAACTCTAAATATAAAGAGTTGGCAATCTCTATTTATATATTGCCTTGCAATTTTAACTGTATTACAGATAAGAGTGTTCTTATGAAAGTTTTTTTTTTTTTTTTTTTTAAATTTCTGGTAAGTATTTAGGAAAGGCTTTGTCTATATACAACTGATTTAGTTACATGCATACATTGTCACCGAGTGTTTGTTCTGTTGTTTGGTAAACTAGAATTTTACACTGAAAATTTAACAGTTAAACAGAAAACCTTAGGCTGTCAATTACACAAATTCCAACCCCACCCACACAACGATATATATTTTATTTCCCAAAATACCCTATTTTACTCCATAAAAGAATTATAATATTTTTTCTTGTCCCCTCCTTTTTAAAAAATTTTGACTGAAAGGTGACCCTTGGTGGAATCTTGAAAACGGGACCTGCATATCACTTAAAGTGGTAAAGTGGGGGCCATTACCTTATGATTGAAGATGATAGTCCACGTGTCTCATCTCCATTGACCTTCTTTTCCTGTGTCACGCTACTATTGGCTGAATCCTCTCTTTAGGCTAATAAATAAATAAATAAAATATAAAAATTAATTATTTCAATTTTTTTTTTTTTCTTGCTAATCAAATTTTAACTTAATCCGAGGCCTCGGAACATGCACACATGTTGCCATTAATTCTTATTTTTCAATGTACCAAACCCCAGTGTCACAGGATTATTTTTAAACCATAACCTTCAAACCCAAGAAAAAAAAAATCTAAAAACAAGGAAATCATAGTCATATTCTCTAAACCAGGCCGGGAACAGACCAAATGGTCTGGTTTGATTTTACCCCAACGAAATAAGAGGAGATTTTGATCCTCCTAGAGTAAATGGTGAAAACTTAAAAAATTCAATTGATTGACCCATTTCTATGAAGCAGGTAATTATTATTAGGGCCGGTTTGATCAATTTTGACCCAATACAATTTTATAGAGAAATTAAATTCTTGGTTTTTATTCAACCTGGTTCAATTGACCCATCAAGTTTAAAATTCATGGTTGAACCATGGTTCTCTACTTTTTTTTTTTTTTTTTTTTCAGATTGAAGATTAAAAAAGGACTGTTTGTTTGTTTCTTAGCAAGGGTGTCAACTCTGAATTAAAAACGATAAATCAAATCGAGTCTAATATTAATCTTGATTGAACTGAGATGTTGACGGATGCAAACCGGCTAAACTATTAATTGATTAATCTGATTAATATTATAATATTTTTTTGTTTCTCATCTCTCGACTCTCAATCCTTTTTAATTCTATCAAATTTGCAGATTTTTCAACATCAATTATTTTATATGTATGTGGAGAGAGGATAGGTGAGACGAATGTCACGTGATTATATAACTCTAGTGGGAATTAATCAGTTTGAAAAACTGAAACCAATTAATAAATGATTCAATTTTAATTTCTGTTCTTATTCTTCTTCTTTTTTTTTTCTTTTTTTTTTCAAATTTATGTTTATTACATCTTGAATCAAAACGAAACTCAACGGACAGACCAAAACCAAACCGATTTACAGCCTTAACCTCTTTGAGTTTGGACGGTTATTTATACTTTCTGGTGGACGAGGAACTCTAACTAATTATACACCAAATCAATCGTGGGTTTTATTTGGTGAAGCGCAATGGATCGAAGAAGGCAAAGCTTAGCTGGCTAATTGGGAATTCATCTCTGCCCGAGAGCTTGAGAGCCAGAAGCCCTGCCTACAGACCTCAAAAGAGGCTGTTGGCAACAGGGAAAGAAACCAAGAATAAAGAACAGAAAGGGGAAGTACCTGTCATTTTCAATGAAAGGAGGTCAAATGTAGCAGAAAAGGGATTGTAATGCTGATGGGTTTGGATCCCTTCATTTGTTAAGAACTTGCAGGTGAGATTCTCGAAATACATACAATACCCATAAATAATTAAATGCAATCACTTTTCCTGCGTGGAATTAAAATATAAATTTTCGGTTTAAACGAAAAACACAGAGCTCTTCGAAAAGGAAAAGCTCGTCTCTGCGATTAAGCAGTGAAGGTAAAAATATATATTATATTTGTTACGGAAGAAAAGGAGGGGAAGGAAAAGCAGAGCAACTGAAAAAATTGGATTTTTGTCAGGGGGAGAATCTTGAGATTTACTTTTTCTTTTTATGGGTTTTTAGGGAATTGTGGTTTCTGGATTCTTTCTCCTGTGTATGTAGAAATGCAGGGGTTCCGGACACAGCTTGGTCTCTCACAGATGAATTTACGGTGTGGAAGATGGTGGGTTTGCATGTTTGTTAGAGTCGTTTTCTTGGGCTCTGATGAAGCTTTTCTGGTATAAGGTGAGTAGGCTTCTTGTTTTCCAATTTTATTTCCTGGGTAATGGTTGTCTTCTCAAGTCTGTTCGTTTGTTTTTTTCCTTTTCATGGAGCAGCATTGTATTAATACTTCTTTTTTCCCCCTCCTTTTGAATGTTATTTTTCTTGATTTTGTTCTTTATGTTCTTGTAATTGGTTTAGAGTCTGGACTAGTTGCTTTTGTTTGTTGGTCCATTTGACTTTGTGCTGCAGATCTCCTTGATTTGTTACGTTAAAGGGGCGTTCATCTTTCTAATTTTTTTTTATCTGTACGAGTTTCCTGGGCGTATTGCGAAAATTTGTTAGTGGTTCTTCTTCTTCTTCTTCTTTTATTTTTATTCTTTGTGATTTCTACTCGTTTTGTTATTAAGTTATTATATATATTATGTGTATAATAACTCCTTGCTCTTCTTTTCTCCTATTTTTGACAAAATGGAGCAAACACAACGAAGTTCTTCCCATATGTATTCTACTGATTTTCTTATATTTATTGATTTTATGTGTAAGAAACCCTTTTTTCTCTTTTTCTTCCATGTTTTTGACAAAATACTGGAACTACAATTATTCTGTTGATGGACGCTTTTTTTTTTTTTTTTTTTTTTTGGTTCATGCTTTCTGTGTTAGAATAGTGCTGAAACATTGCTGTTTCCAAATTTTAGTTTGTTCCTTAGAAATGCATTTCTGGAATGGTCATTTAGTGTAGCAAAAATCTTTTGTTTTGCTTGTGTATTTTTGGTGATGGGCTTGAGGATATACTTCTACACTTTTAGAAAACCTTTTACCATAAGGATTGGGTTACGGTCTAGTAGCTTCAATATGAATTATCCAAATCTTAAAATATGAATTTTTAAAGAACGAAAATCAGTTTCTAGTTGCAAAAGAATACGCAAGAGGAGGGAAATCAAATCCCCAAATTATAATGTGAATCCTCGAAGAATAAAAAATTTGTTTCTAATCACAACTGAATCTGAAAGAGATGTGATAGGATGGACTTTCTGTTTCTTCCTAGACATAAGCTTATGGACCACTGTGGAAGGGTGACCCTCAACCACTAGATGAATTTAAGAGATATCAAGAGCCCTAGCGAAAAGATGCGAGGTTCAATCCTTGTGTAAACATAATCACCAAGGACAATGGGCCCCTAGTGGAGAAGAACTGTTCTCCCTGCTCTATCTGATGATTGCCTTCCTATGATGAAGGGACCTTGACTTCTCAAAATTTGAGATTTGTCCAAGTCTGAAATTCCATATCCACTTCAACTTCTAATGCTTGTATCAATATTTGTATAATATGCAGGGGATTGAGGGATCAAGGAAATTCCATTGTCTTCTCAATTGCATGGTTTCTCAGAAAGTCGGGAATTCATTTATTAGGTTTTAATTAATCATAAGATTGTTGTTCTGCTTTTCAGACTAAAGTTAAGCCCTTGAATTTTTGCATGTTGTTTCTTTGGCCTTGCCTTTTCCTCCAGAATTTCTCATTGTACCCAAATATATGCAGGTTGGATTGGGCCCAATTCCTGGTTTCACCTCTAAAGGAAACATGAAATCAGGATCCAAAAAGGGCTGGAATTCCATCATGCGTCTTCACCTGAGAGGCAAAGCAGCCACCAATTTTCGCATGGTCTCGAAAGTGAACTCGGCAGCAAGCTTTGGTCCTGGCAACACTCCTGTTTATCTCAATGTGTATGACTTGACACCCGTGAATGGCTATTTCTATTGGACAGGCATGGGAATCTTTCACTCTGGCTTGGAAGGTAGTTTTGGTCAACTTCATGTTGCTTAGATCTTCTATAACTCTGTTTTAGTTTTTGGGAAGAGATTATTACTTATGTTTTAGATCTTCAATCCCTGTTCTAAATTTTAATTTCTGTGTGCTGCAGTCTTGGGATTCTAATTTGTTGCGTATTCATTTATGGACAGAAATGACAGAAATGGCACTAATGGAAACAGATATATAATTAATAGTGATAAACATATCACCTCTTCTATAGCCTCATTTGGATGCAAAATATGGTGATATAAAGAGAGAAAGTGAAATGTTAATTTTGATTCTGTATGCATATATCGAGGAATGACAACTTCCTGAACAAGTTTGAACTGTTTCTGCACAATCTAATAAATCTCATGATAGCACCCTGATCACAAAATGTTCTAGTGTACATGGAGAGGTCCCTTAGTGGTTATTTTTTTCTTTGTCCTTGTTCTCTTGCTAGTTGTGGGAATCTGCTACCTTGGGCCCTCTGGGTGTCTTAGGGTTTATTGTTCGTTCTAATAAAGTTAGTTTTTTGTCAAGGAAAAATATTTTCATATTGATCACAATCTGTCGAGTAATAAGAGTATCTACACAGTGCTGCTTTTACATTCTGAGACTCGTGTACCAAAAGAAAGCATGCATTGAGTGATAATACTAGGGGATGCCAGTTTGAAGGTTTAGAAGATGCAAGCCAGAATGCAAGGTTGTCTATTAGGTTTTGAAAGCTCCATCTACTGGCCCTGAAGGTGAATTATGAATTATCTGTTGATTATTTTATCATAATTTAGAACAGGGCAATGGATGTGAATATGTAATGTATTTATGCAGTTTTTCAGGTGTTGTGGTGGATATAAATTTTTATAGGTGTAGTTAAGTTGGTCTATGTGAGCATTGGGGCTACCCCAAGGGGATAGCTCAGTTGGTAAAGACCAACACCTCGGAATTAAGAGGTCATGAATTTAAATCTCCTTGGGGACTACCTATCCACAAAAAAAAAAGAAAAAAAAAAAGAAGAGCTTTGGGGTTTAGGACCAATTTTGTGTGGAATGCTGAAATTTGTTTGAGAAGAAGTGCATCACTGAATACTGTTTTGTGTATGTGTGTGTGTTTGTGTCCTTTTTAGAATTTTTTTTTTCTTTCTTTGATGAGTGAGGTAGCTTCTGGTAGAGTATGAAAGGGATGAAATCCAATTGGAATGACTGCATCCTCAATAATCTATAAATCATGAGCAAAGGAATATACAATGCTGTATGATATGAGAAGTAGCAATCATCAAAATTAGTTCCCTCCAATCTTGTTTCAGTGCTTTATGTTAAACCCTAACATTCTATAATGACGGGAGTGAGAAAACACCAAGTTAGGTGTTTAGCAGAATATTTGCTTGACACTCTTTGCAGAGTCCAGAAAAGTAGTCCGGGTGCATTCTATGTTATCCAGATTTGGCAACCTCCCTGCTGAAATTACATGTCCATGCTTGTGGACATGGATTTGGCCAGGGCTGTGGCACTGATTCAGCTGGGATTTGCCTTTTCCATTTCCTATTTCTTTTTCTCTAATTTAGGCATTGCCAAAGGATGAGAGGGGAGTAAACAAAGGAGAGGAAGGAGAAGAAGGCATACCTGGTTCCAAGACTGCTCCATTGGACCCCCTGATTGAATACCCTAATTCATAACCTCTATGCTGGATTATTATTCTCAATACACGGGAATTGATAATGCGTTACATTTTGATGTTAATCATGTTTATATTAACTTGAACCTTTAATATTAGTGTTGGAATTACATTTCTTAAGATACTTAAAATATTTATGAAAATTATATTCCTAATCTTCCCAAGCCTAACACCTTGTATCTGTGTCTGATTCCAACACCCACACCTGCATTTTGTTAATGTAGGTTGCATTCCTTCCATGAACTTGTATGTACATTGAAGGGTTCCAGTAAGTTTCATAAAGCTCTTCACCTGGTTGATTTCTTGGTCATCCAGCTATGAATTAGAGATTCAATGTGTTTGGGTGCTGCGGTGTAGCCTGATTGACTTAAAACTGCAGTCATATATAGAAATTGATAAAATATGCTGTACCAGCATGCTGCACTGGTAAAGATTTTGAGTGGTTATACATCGTCTGAGATTGAATTCCACCGTTACATCTCCTTCCACATCCTCCCCCCCACACACACACACACCCAAAAAAAAAAAAAAAATCAAAAAGTGGTCAATTTCATCCAAATTTGAATCAAGGCACCTGATTTGAGTCATGCAACTGAAAATGGTTCTTATTGTTGCTGATTTGATTTGTTCCAACTTTTTTCCCATCTATTTTGATGGCAATCAGTTCCCAGTGCCTTCTAGTCTGGTGTGGTCTTGTTTCAGTTGATTTATTCGGATCACTTTAAGCTGTTTTTCATTCACTACTAATTATTAGGTCTTTGGGTAAAGATTATGTTAGCCAAGTTTCACTTTTCTAACTTTTAAGTTTATTCGCATTTTTTAATTCTAGTTTGGTAAGTTCATGAAAGTCAAGTTTGTGAGTTACACCCCCCCCCCCCCCTCTCCTTTTTTTTTCCTGGCCTAGTTATGTGAGAATACTAGAAAGAAGGGAATATTCAGGCCTTCAATATATGTGCAGTTGCTTCCTTTCGCTATTTAATGGATCTGACAAAATTTCCGGTCAAATTGATAACTCTCAACTTTAGAAGTGTGATTGCTTAGTGGTAGCCATAAAAATGGGGTGCACCCTTCCCCTCCATCATTTCTCTTTTTCCTTCTACAGTATTTGTAGGCAAAAGATCCTTTATATGGCCCACCTATTATTCAATGTGGCAAAGTGAGTGGTAATTCTGACTATTGGTTAGGGTATGGTCTTGCCCAAAAAAAAAAAAAAAAAGGCCTCAACCAAATTTCAGAAGTAGCATATTGGAACCAGAGGCCAAATTCAAGTCTGGTTCTCCTTGGACGAAGCTTCCAAACTAGGTCTTGTTTGTCCAGCCAGGCTATTCAACTGCATCAGTTGAGTAAAATTCAGAAGAATCACCAGAGAGAGATGCATTAGCCAAACCAGAAGACGTGATCTCCAATGAGAGTGTTCAGCAACCGTGAAAAAAAACTTCTGTTCATTCATTCATGCCACGAGGAGGTGTAGGTAAAAGGGAAACAAACTGAACTCTGGCTTTTTATTTAACTATATGTAATCTGCTTTGATTTTTCAAATAGTGGAATCAGACCTTATTTTCTGTGTACAAGAATACCCATGCATATTTACTAAAGTTCCCAATGTATTGCTACTGGAACCAGAGGCCAGGTTCTCCTTCGCCTGGGCTTCCAAAATGGGTCTTGTTTGTCCAGCCATGTGTGAGGTTTCCACTTTCCAGTGCTTCCTTATGATGAGCAAGCAAGAAAAACAGTGTTCATGTATATCTTGTTATTTTGTAGTGTCTGAAAGTGTAGATCATCATTTAATGATTCTTTGCGTCCTATCTTTTTGTTAGTTTGTTTCATTTTTTAATTATTTTTCATTTGGCGAGCTTGTTAGGTTTAATCTTTCTATGTTGAACACTACTGGGTGTCTCTGGCTAAAATTAAGAGAAGATAAGTTAATGTTTTTGTCTTCTTAATGTTGGAGGGCAATGTGGATTTTGAAATAGATAGATGCAGTTGCATATTGAGTGGAAGATTATTAGGAATTATTTGTATGTAGCCTCTATTTTTTTTTTTTTTAATAATCTGCTGTACCATACAATTTTAGCAGGATGAATTATATACTTCCTAATCACTGTTCTTGTTTACAGTTCATGGTGTAGAATATGCCTTTGGGGCTCACGACTACCCATCAAGTGGTGTCTTTGAGGTTGAGCCTCGGCAGTGTCCTGGCTTCAAGTTTAGGAAGTCAATACTCATGGGTACGACATCCTTGGATCCCAATCAGGTTAAGGATTTCATGGAGCACTTCTCTGCAAATTACAATGGTGATACATATCATTTGATTACTAAGAACTGCAACCATTTTTGCAAAGATATCTGCTACAAGCTGACGGGGAACAAAATTCCCAAATGGATAAATCGACTTGCAAAAATAGGTATTTATAAATGTCTTTCCTCAAGACTGACCATAAGCTGATTGTAGTTGCATTTTTTGACTTTGTAATAGATCTCTGATCTGTTTTTCCATGGCTGCTTGTTGGAACTGTCTTACTTTTGACATACAATATTCTTGGGCAATGTATAAGTCTTTCATAAGATGGAATATCCTTCTAGGGGAACTTTTGCAGTGCATGTGTAGGGAGAACCATCAAGGGAAAATCTCAACAACTACAAATGCTTTAGTAATTAAAATTGTATTTTAAGATCCCATGTGCATTTTATGGACTCTCAGCTATCCATTGTGTGGTTCTCCTCAAATCTTTGGTCAAATGATCAACATTGGTTGTTGTTCAGTGGGTTAACTCAAGTGAGCTTGTATTATCTCTTGGACTCTTTTTCACTATTATCTACTCTTTTTCACTTTTCCCTCTTTTCTAGGGGCAGGGGATGTTTAAGGCAGCAGCTTGATGGGTCTAACGAAAAATTGGTTGTAGTCATGATTTAATAAGCAAAAGGGGAAGCCCACATGGGAAAGGTTTCCAAGTGTGCTGGATGGATGGTTCTAATGAGAAATTTGTTGTAGTCATGATTTAATTAAAAAAAAAGGGGAAGCTCACATGGGAAAGGTCTTCCAAGTTGGTCACTTAAGATGGTCTCTTCTTACTTTTATGGATCCCTCATGAGGAGTTGATATATCCATTCCCGCTGTTCGATGGGTAGGGGACCCATGGCTTTGAATGCATGTCAAAATTTCATGGCTCCACTATATGGTTAACCATGTAGTTGACATTCACCCTTATATTTTCATCTGTTAAAACCTTTTATTAGTTTGTTGAACATAAGTTTCAAGTTTCAACCATTGTTCTTTCAAATTGAAGCTCTACATAGGTCCATTTTTGCTGTTTGGCCAGGCCTGTGGCCTCCTTTTTCTTTGTCAATTGGACTTCTTTTAGCTCACCTTGCTGACTCTTACATTATTTGCTTGATTTGTTTTGCTGTGCCTGGTAAAAGACCCCATCAACGAAGTCAGCTAGGCAGCAGGAGACACTATCGTGCTTATCAGAATGTCATTTTTCTGTTCTTATTAAAGTAAGGAATGTCTGTGGTAAACTATGAGGCTCATTCACTAAACCAATCCTCTCCCTCCCCCCACCAAGAAAAAAGAAAACAGAAAGAGCCACCTTGAGCCGGAGGGGTGCTAGTGGCTTGCCACCTTGAGCTGGAGGGGTGCTAGTGGCTTGCCACCTTGAGCTGGAGGGGTGCTAGTGGCTTCTCATATCAGGAGAACTGGGAAAATGTGGGGTCTAGAAGCTCTCATAAACCAAATGTCTTCCCAGCTGATCCATTAGTCTGCATTGAAATTAAAAAATTGGACAGATAGCTGTGGGTCTTTGGAGCCTTTTTTTTTTCTTTTTTTTTCTTTTTCTTTTAGGGGTTGTGAGTCCAAGTGGACTCAACATTAAATGTTCTCAATGGCCTACTTGTTATTTTTTTGTTAAGAGATTGTTAATGTTTTGTCATAATTCGCATTGCCGTATGATTGCCAACTAATATATTCAAACTGATTCACCCAATATATATATATATATATCAAACTGCATTTATGTTAATGGGCGTGTTTCTATAGGATCATTCTGCAACTGCGTACTTCCCGAGTCCCTTAAGAAAGCTGCTGTGCATCATGACCCCAATTCTGAAGCATATGTGTGTGAGAAGAAAAGACTCAGAAATTCCTTCAGCTGCTTATCTTCAATCTCAATGCGGAAACAGTTATCAGCATCTTCATTGTTTTCACCATCGCCGTTCAAAGGGTTCCTACCATCATGGGAATTGAGAGGCTCCAGCAACAACTCATTGAAAGAAAGGTGAAGAAGCACATTCTCTTGTATTCCACAGCCAAAGAAGGATTTCGACCCTCTTTCCTGTAAGAATTGTAGGAGGATTTCCAGATCTTTCTGTCATTCAGTGTGGTGCCCAAGCTTCTCGAGCTTTAGGGGTCACTTGAAAAGGGTGATGTTTTGTATTTCAACACTAGAGCTTGGTCTTGCTTTTGTTACTGCTTTCTTCTAAATTTCTGGAGTGATTTGCATTTGCTCTTGCAGACGACTTGCAGCAGAGTTTGTTAGCAGAATGGCTAGTTTTCTTTGTTCCTTAAGAGGGTTGTTTGGTTAATCTGAAATGAAGTGGAGTAACATAAAAACAAAAATAAGTTGAAAGTTTCGCAATCATTCAAGAATAAAATTGATTTACAAAACTTCACTTCATGTCTAACCAAACAACTTAAAATTTACCTGAATTTCTATAAAGTGGTTTGTTAGGTATAAAGGATTTCAACCAATTGCAGACATGAAATATCAACCCCAAGTCAAGCATGTTATATGGTCATAAAAGTATGTCCAAAGTTGTGAAAAAAACTACAAAGATGTCCTTAATTACCTCCATTATAACTTGGCATTTGTATAATTAAATATAGCTTTGAATCATGTTTTGTCATATATTACATACTTTTACTGGACTGAAACTTGATGAATGAGACCAGTGTGGGATCTATTATAAATTTATAATGAGGACTCCCTCATGTCTAGGGATACTAGTAGGACACCAACCAACTGCTCTAACCAGTTTCTCACAGGAATATGGAATAACAAGGCAATCAACCTGCGGTCGAGCTGGTTTATGACCACCCCTGCTCTAGTAAACCAGAAGGTAAAATCAAGAACAACTATCTAATTCACAAGGAAAGAGAGAAAAAGGGAAAAATTATTATCGATTTCAAGCTATCTTCTAAGAGACTCAACTCGTCCTCTATACAGGGGTATGGATTACGTGAAAGGAAAAACGGAAAAAGAAAAGATATGCTAAAATTTGAAATTAAGTTGACTTGGAAAGAAAATTAATTCTCAGGTGCAAATGTTGGAAGGCTTGTAATGTCCCTTAAATGTGCCTATTTGGCATCCAAATCTTGTCCAATCAACTTATTCCATTGACGAGCACTGGCTGCCATATTCTAGACTTGGGATTAGCAAAAAGTTTTAGAATTGGGATTAGCAAAAAGTTACAGCAAATCAGTGTTTAGTAAGTTTCTGTCAATCGAAGAACTCTGATGAAGAGATATTCTCCACATCAAGAGACTCAAATTATGGTCGAGACATATTGACATGACCTCAACATGACCCATTACCAACCCTGCAGTAATAAATCATATATTTTATATAATTTTTACAGAGAAAATCTATTTTATATATAAAAAATCGAAGAAAACCCATCCATCCTCCCATGTTATCCTACCAATTTTGAATAATTATTCTTCAACCATGCGAATCTAGGTTATATTAAGATTTTTATCATGATATAACATGTCATATTGAAAATATGTTACGTACCACTTGGTACATTTGAGCTGGTAGGTTTGCAACTACATATTGAGTTTCTTACTATCATGATGTGTCCTACTATTGTCCAGACCTTTTGATGTTTTTACAGCTTCAAAAGACATCCATCGTACCAAAACATGGATGTGTCTTAGACCCTCTCTTTCAATCACCAATATTAAGTTTACGGACAACAAGATACCTCAATCATATGCAGTAGACTCCTCTCCCCCAGCTGGAGGGACCCGAATCCATGTCTACTCTATTTTTTTTTTTTTTTGGTAGAAGATAAATGTCTGCTCTATCTTGGTATAATAGTAATGCATGGATGATGGAATGGTTCAATCTGACCTGCTTGATACCATGTTAATATCCAATCTAAAAACTTGAATCATTAAAGAAAAGGACATAATACTCTAGAGATAATCGGGACCATTCTCCCAATAGTAACTATCATGTACTGTTTACTCTTACTAGAGAATGGTAACAACATGAGGTGATCTGATTAATGTTATATACGCATTGGAAGATATATTCCTTAAAAATCAGTAATACCCAATCGTGCTTTTTTATTGTTTTAGTGATATATGGAGCCTTGAGTGCTTTTTTTTCTTTCTGTTACTTTTTATTTTATTTTTTTGCTAAAGATCAACAAAATATATATTAATAAAATAATTTTAAAAAAACAACCCACACCATGTACAAAGAGGAATCACAGGATGCACACTATCCTTGAATAAAGAATTTCACACTGAGGAGTGGGAATGAACCATCTTCAACATTGTAATCAGCAGCCTCCATCCTCCCTTGACTCGAAACCAATTAAGAAGAAAACTGCATAAAAAAAAATCTAAACCTTGAATTACCCATAAAGCATTCCAAGACAGAATACAAATACAAGGTGTAGTACCCACCTTCTCTTCTTGTGGTAAAGTCCCCAATCACAATTCACAAAGGTGGTAAAAACTAAAAAGTCTTTTTAAGGGTGCTGTCAGTATAAATACACTAGATAGTCATAACCATAGAAGGTTTTTGTGTAGTTGTAATCGCCTTTTTTTTATCATCAGGTTTGCACGGTAGTTTCTAAATAAAATATCAAAACTATCCTTATATATTAAGGTTTTGAGATGACCTCATAAGTGTACATTAAAGGAATTCAATTACAATTACGTTGACAACCCTTGTTACATTTAGACCGGCCTATTATAGAAACACCTTTTCCTTATCTAGTGTTTTTTTTGCCAAAAGTAGTAATGGTTATCCCTTCTGAATTAAACCTTGTGATGATCATTGACTTATGGGCGACAGCAATGAATGGATATGCATCCAAAGCCAGGTCCTTATCTTCCTTCCCATAAAAGTGAACTACAAAACAATGAAGATGGGTGAGCCAGGAGGCTCATGACCTTCTCTCTCTATATATAGAAACCAAGGAAAGGAGTAAGAACAATACGGATGCTTGCTACCTAATGACAGAAAGGGAGAAAGCTCAGGGGCTCAGTATCCTTGCATAACCAGACACATTCACTCTTCAGTCAACATTCAATCTTGGAAATCCTTGACTGGGATAGTGGGAATAGACTTTTTGTGAGATAAGACTATTTCTTACTACAATAGGAGAGAACCACAAGAAAGCCCTTCCTAACCAAAATCTGGTTGCCTGGCCAATAGTTTTTGCTTCTAACAAGTAACATCTCCCCATGCATTGTGCTAGAAATTAATACTTGTTTTTTATGCTCATTTTTAATTCTAGAAATTAATACTTCTTCCATCACTATATACACCACACTATCAAAGTAGCTACAGCACTTATCATGATTCTATAGTTATATGGGATTTTAGGAGTCTGTTTTGAGGGGTTTCAGTTGTGGTGGTTTTCTCCTTGCATGTTGAGTCAGTCTGTGGTTCTTTTTTTTTTTGGGTTTTGTTTGGATTGTTTCTTTTGATTCCCTTTTCTAAGGTTCCTTTTACTGAGTTTCTTATTTCTTGATTAATAAAATATCTACTTATTCACCAAAATTAAACTTATTCGTACTCTGCATTGTGGGTAAGTGGATTAATTAATTTGGGCCTAATCATGATTAATTTGGACCGGTTCAATACTCATATTGACCCTTGTGGTTAGTAAATTGGCTGTGATTTACCTTAAAATTAATGACTTTTTCTCAAGGACCTAAAGCATTGTAGCCCCATTTCTCTAATCTCTTTTACATTACGTCTTCTCTCACTCCCCTCAACTCCACCCCCAAAAAATATAAAATAAAAACGAAAATCAGGGGTTGGGTTGGTTTGGTTAGGGTTAGGGTTAATTCATGTCTAGCTCATGGGTTGGTTTGGCTGGTTCCGGTCTAGAGAAGAAGGAAGCAACAGTGTCATTCCTTACATTTTTGTAAGATTTATCATATTAATAGACAAGAGAGAAGCGCACAAGTGGAAGATGATATTTAAATTAGTAGTAACAATTACATCATACCAATTACCAAACATAGAGAACTAACTAGCTAGATGATGTGCTTTACACTAAAAAGTCAGATATTTACATAATTAGAAGTAAAATAATAATCTAATTAATCACACATCATACAAATCCACCCATTCCATCCCATGAACGTAACAACTTTCAGGTCCATAAAACAGATTTTCAAATCCATCCATTCCAAATCCACCAAGAAACTTAGGATCAGCATCCATAGAGAAAGAAGAACTTGGACTCCCACTAGATACTCCGTCAGAACGCTCCGATAACCTCCGAATTTCGTTCTCGGCCTCCGACAGCTGCTTCTTAAGCTTCAACACCTGCAAGCCCAACAGACATTTGTATTTCTTATTAGATAAAGAAGCCAAAGTAGATCCAATTTATTAGTTTGAAACCCAAGTTTATTTAATTTATTTAATTTAGTCAGTAATTCAATTCTTTAACACATCCTTCAGAATGAGGAATCTTATTAATGGGACCACCAATGAACTGTGTCCACGTGCATGGGTATGACATTGTGCTTTATTATGATTATTAATAATAAGATATGTGCCCAAATTTATCAATAAATAATGACCCAATACATCATTAGTTAATATTTAATGGGAGGACATAAGTATATCCAATATAATGTCCCAATCCTTGCCACCTTGGGGCACTTTGTACAGGATCATTATGGACTAGGTGTCACCTATCACCTTTGCTTCCCAACTTAAGTAATGGGCTTCTTTTCTTTAGCGTTTCTTTCGCTTCTCAATCAAGTAATGTTGGTTTCCTAAATCTGCTTCCAAAATCCAAACACAACCTCACAATTGTTCAGTCCTTCGTACATATCTGTACTCTCCACAAGACCTATCACTGTTCAAGAGATATGGAACTTAACTCTAAAGTGTGAGATTCAGTGAATATAGGCATATAGATGATGATGGATCCTATAGATAGTACACATACGTGGAGATGAATTCTTGTCCAACCTCACCCTTTTCTATCCTTCCCACCTTACAAGGGTTGAGTTACCATCATCATACTATTATACATACTAGGAAACAAGTGCATCACTGTGTAGCATTAAGTAGTATTCTTTCTATTAAAAAAAGTAGCATTTCTTGAGACATGTGTGACAAAATTTAAAAAAGGTTTAGTGCACATAATCTCAACAGTAAGTGATGATGGGCTCCACTTTCAACAATGAAACCCTCAATCATAAAATGTCCTCAGACTTAGAAATGAGAACAGGTTGGGCCCTACAACAACCAACCATGTATCGTATAATGATAAGAGGAATCAAACCTCGCCACTAATGCAGCTAGCTCATATAAGAGATCAACTAACAGGGGCAGGAAAATTAAAAAAGAAGCAAGTATTTTTCCTGCTTTTTAAATCATTTCTCAACATGAGAGTCACCTGGGCTTCCTCTGGCCTCAGACCCAGAAATAGCAAGAGCCTTAAGATAACAAATATGAAATTCAAGTTTTACTAGGGAAGAAAACAAAATTTGATCCAACAAAAACGGATCCAAAAGATGAGAAATAAATACAAGTTAAACGAACTCAGTCCTTAAAAGAAGGAAGCTAGAAAGAAAGAGTTAAGGAATATATACCTCAGATTGAAGGCAACATTTCTCGACGACCACAGTTTCATGTTCAGACTTAAGTTTGGAGAATTCATCTTCAAGCTGTTTGTTCTTCCATCGAGCCCTGCGGTTTTGGAACCAAACAGCAACCTGTCTTGGGTCCAACCCAAGCTCTGAAGCCAAACGGTCCTTCCTTCCATTCTCTAACTTGTGTTCATTTCCAAAGTTCATCTCCAAAAGATGGACTTGTTCAGCACTTAACTTCCTCTTCCTTGCTGCAGCCATGTCCATGGATTCTCCTCCTTTGTTCTTCTTCCTCCTTCGTCGTGGTTTTGTCTCTCCTAAACGTAAGAACCCACAACTTAATAACACAAATCAATCAATAACAAGTAAGAATTAAGTAAGCAAGTAATCAAAAGTAACCAACCTTGATCAGGTGGAGCAGCCATTGGATTGTACAAAAAACCTGAAGGGTAGAATGCAGGAGAGAGGAGAAGCATTTGATCTTCTCCTTGACACGTTGGATTGCTTGTCATTATCTTCTAAGCTCTTTCTCTGTGTTTTAGATGTTTAAGTCTCCTTAGCTTCTCTAGACTTTCTTACACCCCAAGCTCTCCAGGTAGTTTTTACTGTTTTCACTTAACCTTTTTTCTCACAAGGAAAGAATGAGAGAGGGAGTGAGAGAGAGAGAGAGTTAGAGAGAGAAAGAGATGGGAAGGAAGTGGATGTCGAGGGAAACAGGACACTGGGAGGCTTATTTATAAGGTCTGAGTTACAAAATCACCCTTGGTTTTTATGTAATTATCATCTGTGTAGCCTTTCTATGTTTGGACCTTTTAGATGATCATCAAACCTGAATCACCTTAATCAGTCAAAATGGAAAGCCATTGAATGAGCCCTCCCCTCCTTTCTAATGGAAGACAAAGGACCCACAAAGATAGGAGGAGGATGATTTGTTCATTTTGTAACCATGACTTAGAAAAGTAAAACAAAATAGGAAAAAAAAAATTTAAAAAATTTATACAATGCAAAAATTAATATGGTTCGATAAGATTTGCTATTAACGGTTACAATGTGATGAAAATTGTTTCACATTATCAATGGAGAATAGAATTACAGCCCATCCTCCGAACATCACACCCTTAAACCTCACGTGTTTTTAAGATTCTTCAGAATCAGCCCATAAACACATACAAGGAAATACAAGACATCATATTCTCAGCATTATACACACAGGCACAGCTTTTCTAAGAACATTGAATACACCAGAATTGGGACTGGCCCTGTTGTTTCCAATCTAAAATGGGCCGATCTGATCCGTATTCCTTGAATCCTAATCACAAGAGTAAAAATAGTCATACATGAATATTTTGGAAGAGACGTGAAACAGATGGACTAAGGGGTACTTTGGAGATAATAGAGAAATGGACAGATGACGTGGGTGTTGATGTAATCAAGCGAATATAAAGGAAATGATGGGAGAGGAAAGAGAGTGGAAACAAATATAAAAATAAGAAAGAAGGAGGGTGGAGGAAGGGGGGACCTTTATTGACTCTTAACAATGAAATTGGGCAAAGGAGTACAGCTCGGCGTGGGCAAGAACCACGGAATTTTATAAACCCTTAATTAAGTAGGGTTAGGATCCCAAAGAAACCCATTAAAATATTTAAGAAAATCCTTAAACTAACCCTTAAACCATCTTGGAAGTCTCACATATGACGTATGACTTCCTCTGGATTTGGGATTCTTTTTCATGGTGTCCTAATCCAACACTGTCGTGTTGATTTGGTCTTATACTTAATTTGATTTTTTTTTTTTCTTTTTTTACTGCATCTTAAGAGTCTCCCCCCATATGAATTTACTCATGTTCATATTCTGGCCCTATACCTGTGTGTGTGGCTCGAGATTCCACCACCCCAAGAAGGTAGTGTTTGGGTACAGAGATTTCCTCAAAAGGGCCCTCTGACTGATCTTTGGGAAACTAATCTTTTGGTGTAGAATTGATGTTTCTTACTCTTCTCCTCAAAGTTCAAATTCTTTCAGCCTCAATGGAAAAACTTTTACCAAAAAATAAAAGAAAAGGAAAAGCATAGTTGGTGATTGGTTGTCCTTAGTACGATGAAGCCCCAACATTAGGGGTCAATTTCTTTCTTTTGGGCCACGATCAGACAGGTGGACCCATTTAGACACAAAACTGCACCAATTAGTTGATATTGATGAGTCACCCAAACGGGTCATTTTCATTTTTTTGGGCTGGCAATTGGAGACCATGATTTTAATAACTATGAAATATCCACGCCATGGTAAAAGCACATGCAGATGGGATCCAAAACCTTAAAAATCTTTTATATATACTGTGTTGGGGGACCACTGTTCTCAGTCTTTACAGGCTCTCGTGTCACCCTCTGGTTGGACTCTTCATGACATTTCAAACCAGTCCACCAATCACAAGCAGCCTGCAACCTGTTGATGGTAGCCGGCCGCCATGACCTTTTCTCTTAGAGTGACCTTGTAACAACTTCTCTTCCTGGTTCTATTAGGTTTTCATAATTCATAAAAGCATGAACTCAACCCTCATTAGATAAAATTAAGTGAAAGCTAGCGTGAAATTTGGATAAAGATGGAAGCAGTAATGGAACCTTTTGTGTGTACTAAGTAACTAACTAGCTAGGTTTTCACTTTTACAGCCATGGAGGTATACTATACTCTCCTTTGGATGAAATTATCAGGTGGGCCCATTTCATTTTTCAGGTTCTTTGAACCCTCCCATATCTTCCATTTTTTAGCTCCTGTTTTGGGCCAGTACAAGCCAATTTCTAGCTCCTTTGGGTAATTCTGGAAATGGCCTTATCTTTAATTTCTTCTCTGTCCTACAGATTAGAGACTTTCTCCAACTGCCCTTCTTTGCAAAAAAGTTATAACCTGAACTTGTGTCCTCCTCTCTCTCTCTCTCTCTCTCTCTCTCTCTCTCTCTTTCTCTCTCTCTAGAAGTTATAACCTGAACTTATGTCCTCTCTCTCTCTCTCTAGATAGAGATGATACGTGTATCATTCGTAACCAAACTATGAACATTCAGTGTATTTGACCTGTAGAGAGAGTGTCAGTGATAGTTTGCGTCACATGTGAAAAGAAGCAGTAATTGGGTATTGTTTTGAGACCCCTATAATACCTTTGAGGACGATAGCTAGCTAGGGAGGCCTCAAAAGTCATCCTTAGATAGAGTGATGACCTCACCCATCAACGAACTCATTCTCTAGAGATAAGGGCAGTTCCTATTTACCAATTAGGAGGGTTGTATAACTATAAACTAGTTAAGAAGAGAGGCCGAGTTAAACCTCTTGGAGTTAAAAAGGGGTTAAAGTAAAGAGGAAGGTGGTTAGAAGGGATAAGGATGACATGAGTGTGAGAGGGATTGATTCTAGAAAGAATTAATGAAAAAAATGTGGAAGCTTCATAAGGTTGACTATGCCCACTACCATACGGAATAGTTTAAATGAAGAAACAGTAAGATATGAGGAAAGATGATTTAAAAGAGATACGCATGGCTCACCTCTTCACATGCTACAAACTTTAGACTTTATAGAAATAATCGCCACAAAAAAAAACCTTCAACAATGGGGTTTGATTAAAGTATTAAATTAATTAAGGTGGTGTCAAGTTTATACCGACACTCTCAGCCCTTGTTTCCCCATCTTCCAACTTCCTCTTGAGCTTATTATTCTGCCTAGCTCTCTGGCATATTAATGTGGATTATGATTTATATTTTAACCTAACCTCACCACTATAACTATTCAAATCTACCCTATTTGCTGGTGTTTTAAAGCTAATTCAGCAATTTCAGCTGGGGACTTACCACTTTCGGGTTCTTTTTTATTTTTTTTTTTTTTTTTTTTTTTTTTATAATCAATCACTCGGCATGTTAGGGTAGAAAATACTAGGTGCATGATTAATTAAACTTTAATAGTGAATTAATCTCTTCTTTGCTTGACTTGCATGTACCCACATTCTCTCTCTCTCTCTCTCTCTCTCTCTCATATATATATATATATATATATATATATATATATATATATATATATATATATATATATATATATATATATAAAACTACATTTATGTGATTCGGTAAGATTTTCTATCTACATCCACAGTGAGATGAGAATTGTTTCACTATTAATGGAGAATAGATCAGTTACAGCTGTTCATCCTTACGCCTTTCCTTATTTCAGATAATTATTACGTCGCTATTAATTTATTATGAAATGGATTCCATATAGATAGGTATACTTTACGAAAATACTTACATAACCTGAAAAAAATTTCATGTTAACAAGTGGCAAAATACTAGACATCCTACTCCGAACGCATAGACACATAATGCAATAAAGCTTCTTCATGATCAGGTGATTCACTCTTTATCATTGGTTGCATTTGCATGTATTATATACTTTAGGTATATAGCTTGTACTGTAAGAAGATTCAAATTAAGTAAGCAAGTCACCACCCTGAAATAAATTAGGCATTAAGAGCCCAACTTAAATTTATAATCCCCAAAAGAACATCAAAAGATGAAAGGACATGCACTAGCTAGGGATGTGAGTGCATCTAGTATTGGGATGGGAAACCACCATCGTTTCTGGTGCCCCCCATGCTTCTCCTTGTTTTTGTATTCAAATTTATGTCTGTGAGGTGATACTCAATATAATTCCCTGTTCCCCTCCATCCATAATCCATGCTTAATTAGCTACAGTATGCCACCTTCTCTCTCTCTCTCTCTCTCTCTCTCTCTCTCTCTCTCTCTCTCTCTCTCATCATAACCCTTAAGATATTGGACGAGGAATCCAAGTTCAAGACCCAATATATAACTCAATAACCCAGAAAGATTTGAAACTGGGCAGGTAATTACGCCTTGATTTGCGGCATGATTTTTGGTGGGGATTATCTCTGTGGCAAGCACCAAATCCAAGATGCGATTGGTAAGACAGAATTAAGTATAGGGATAGCAAATCAGCAATAAAAGACACATATACGCAGCGCAGTCACGCAACATATACAGTATAGAGACCTGTAATTAGTAAATAACCAGGAAGTCAGTCAGTCATCTTCACCTAACCCCCCTATAAGTATATAGACCTAATACCTAGCTACCAAATCCTAGCTAGCTACAAGCATATAAATAAGATGGGATTCGGGTATATTATCAGAAACTGCCTTCAACGTAGAAACTAATAAATTAAAATAGAGAGAGACTTTCTTGTATATATAAACGTCTGTTCGATGAGAAGTTCACTTAAGAAATGGAGTTTCAGTAAAGCTAAGTCCACATCTAAAATATAATAACAAAAGTCATCAATTAAAGGCAACTCATTCATGTTCTGGGTGGTTTAAAATGAGGACCACTGTCATGGGGAGGGGGATTGAGCGAGAGAGAGAGAACTAGGCGGTACGTAGAAAGCCTTAATTGATCAATGGTTTTCTCGTATTCCGATCTGTCTTTCCTTTCTTCCCAGACTGCAAAGGAACACTGCACATGACTCGCACTTGCTCCTGTTCATCTTCCCAGACAATTCCATGTTTCCAGTTGATAATGGTGTTGATGTGGGGGTATAAAGCCATGTGTCGTACAGTTAATGGAGGATTTTCAGGAGTGCTGTTCATACGAGAGCCTATTCAAGGAGCCCGTGTTGAGTACCGGGGCATGCATACTGTTGGATAAAGCTGGCATTATTATTATTATTTATTTATTATTTTTTGTAAACGAAAATTGAGTAGTACAACAGCATATATATTTGGGGTACAATTTTAAAACAGGTTTAATCAACATAATGCTACTTAAATAAAACTAAGAAAAAAGAAACAGTTCTAATAAGGAAAATAAGGGGACTATATGCTATCAACTGGTTTTTAGTGCCGTATCTATATATCCGTATTACGTTTTTTCATACGTACGGAGAGGGTTGGAGTTTAATCCCACGCTGATTTTCGATTGGTCTGTAATCCCTTATATATTTGGGAGTTCATTGATGTACTTAGTTTGAACTTTTGGAATGAAAACTTTACAAGCGACATATTATATGTTCTTGTAACTCCATTTAAAGAGAGAGAGAGAGAGAGAGAGGGAGAGAGAATCCATAACATTACATCTATAAGATCGAGTGTCTTCCTCCATGTGATCCCATATCTGTCCATGGGGTGTGGCACCCGCCTCTAGAGTATGGGTCCCAGACCCCATGGGCGGAGACAAGATCACATGGAGGAAGCATGTACATAAAGGTGAGCCACAGCATATAAGATCAGGGAAAAAGTTTTATAGTTGTCCCGCTATGTCCTCCGCCCTCTCATATTGGCCTATGAAATGACCCCCTACCCTCCCTTTTGGATACTTTGTGTTTGCCCTCCCATTAGACCCTACATTGGCACAAATTCCATGGAGCTGAACAAGAAACCTCAGCCCATAAGATTATTATGAAATTTAAATAGGTTTAACCACCATTTTTTTTTTTGATAAAATAGATATTTTATTGAATCAAAAAGGAGAACACAACAAAACAACAACGACAACAACTAAGAGTAGGAAACAACAAAACTAAAGCCCAGCAAAGGAAAGAAAATAGTCACCACACAACAGACTCATTTTTTAATGTCTCAGAAACAACTAGGAGTATGAATGTGGGTATTCTTTCTCAGGGAAGCCGGAGAAGCATCCTCATCGCACATAAAATGATGCGGGAGAATACTACTATTATCCTTCCAACACGAGATCTTATTGTTAGGGGTCAAGATTGAACATTCTCTATTCACTGTTGGAGGATTCCTCGATAAATCATCTCGCCTTGTTGTCCCATTTGTTCAAAAGATGAACAATAACCTGAGCAACAATACAAACATGCTTCCCAGCCACATCACCACAAGAGGGAAGGGAAAGGATTACAACGGTCCAAGTAGCATAAGAAACAGAATCCAATTGATCATGCATTTGAGCCAGTAACCTCTTCACCACTAGATCAATGGAGGAGGGTCAGAGAATAAAAAAAAAAGCAGCTATTGATCGACTATGACTTGTCTTCGGTGGTGGTATGTATTCAGAGTCAGATCATCCCTTGGGTTCTCTGCCAAGAATAGCATTTCATAAAACCATTCCATTCTACAATTACTTGGAAATCTCCCATTCGAGAGGCAAATGTTATTGCTGAATTCTTAGCCAAAGGTGCTGCTTCAAGAAGAGGACTGTCAACTCCAACAGATTTACCAGTATCCATATGGAATGAGATCTCATGGGATGCTTAAGGTCATTCTCGTTTTTGTTTTGCTTAATCTAGTGTTGAGTGTTGGTTATGAATTTTTACTGATGATATTGCCAAAGATGGGATTTCATATCACCTTGTTTTTGTATTACCTAGATGCTAATCTTGTACATTGTTTTTTTTTTTTTTTTTTCTAATACAATTCTTGCTGACCTTTACCCCCAAAAAAAATTACACCGATGCTACTCAAAAACTAAGAAAAAAGAAATATAATTCTAAAAAGAAAAATCAAGGCCGGAGAGATAAATCAGACACAAATAAGAACGGGAAAGAGAGAGGAAAGGATCAACAATTGATTTTATTTTATTTGAGAGAGAGAGAGAGGGGGGGGGGGGGGTCAAGTCCAGTTCCTCTCCACTTACGGGCATCCTCCAAGTGATCCCATCTTTGTCATGGGTGTGAGACTTTTCTCTCGCATATAGTCTCACACCCAATGGACAGTGATAGGATCACATGGAGGATGCACACAAATGCAAGTGAGCCACAACCGAAGGGATCCCATATTTCTTAATTTTGAAAATCTTGACGATGTATGAGAGAATAAAAACATAGTATCAACAGTAAGACAATACTAATCTACCATAGATGAATTTTTTAAAACGTGGAGATGTGAGAGATCTTACTAGAGATCTTAGAGCATATTTCCTTGGATGTGAGAGATCTAACTAGAGATCTTAGAGCAGATTTCCTTGGATGTGATTTTATTTTGAGTCAAATCCTTGGAGGTGATTAGTTTCTTAAGAAAAGGATTAGTTAACTAAAAATTTGTAAAGTAATAAATGATTAAAGGATACACGATGCGCTTCTTGATCCACGGGACAGAGAATAAGCCTTGTTATTTGAGACGGGCTTGTTTTAACAGTATAGTATTGATTACAGGATTTGCTTCCTGATCCACAGGATAGAGAAACTTATTCGAGACAGGAATATTTCAATACTATATAGTCTTCATTATTCATAACAAGACGTGCTTCGTGATCCACGGGATTGATCTTGATAAAATACTGATTCTGGCACGTTTGTGGGTTCTGTCCCAGGATTAGATCTTGGCCTGGATTGCTGCAGGGTATTAAAAAAATGAGGCAGCCAATGTTGCATACAATACAATGGTACATTCTACAAGGACCAAAACATATGACAACCACTCCAATTTTCTCAAATGATACGTTTTCCTGTCCAAAAACATGAATTTTTCTGATGGAAAACCCCAAACTAGAGGCCCTCAATCAGTTCCCGATCAGATAACTCAGTTTTTTCAGTTCACTTCTGGACAACTGAACATAGACTTTGGAGCACAACTCTGACGAAATACTCACCCAATTGCAGAGGTTAATATATATATATATATATATTATGCTGATCCATAGTACTCCCCTCTTCTCCCTAACATTACAGCTCTATGACACTCACGGATAAATGAAACCTGCAGATAACACAAATTCCTCACCCACTTTCACGGAAAGTATATATGAAACAAGAACAGAGACAGGAAAAATGAAAAAGATGAATAATGCAATCCAACATTCTCGCTATTACCGGAAATGGGATCATGGAACCAACCACTTCAACAAAAGAACAAATATCAACACCTCCAACAGTCTGATGCTTTCAGGCATGTAATACTCAACACCGATAGCAGTACCAAGGTTGCCTTCTGAAAGTAAGAGACATTTTATGGAAGGCAAAACAGGTAAGGTAATAGATGAAAGGATTATGTGATGGACAAGAATACTAGTTAAGCACAGGACTTTGTAAACCAAGAGGTGGGAATAAACAGGTAAGGTAATAGATGAAAGAATTTATGTGATGGTCAAGAATACCAGTAAAGCACAGGACTCTGGAAACCAAGAGGTGGGAATATAGATACAACCGTGTGCTAGAAAGATCTTGAAGCTCCAGAAACACATTCTGCAAGGTCTAGGCATCTAAAGTTCGTAGGGGTAGGACAACATAATAGTCAGTGGAAGATGGTGTTTTTCTTTTCGTTTTTCTTTTTTCGTTCCTGTCAAAGATCAAAGAATTTACAACATCGTGAATCCGAATTAGCTTCGGCAAAATAAACCTGCAGGAAGACCAAAGAAATGGTTCAGTTTTACAGATGCAGATTTTCTCTCACACAGTCGTACGGAATTTAACAATTTATGATGGAGAAGGACATTTGAAGATTAAAGTAATACTTTCCCCTTTTGTAAAGAAAAAACAAACCCAGATGAAGCTTTGGTCAGCATATTTAGACACTCAGGAAACATGAGAACACTGTATAAATGAAGGACCACGAGCCAAATTCAAACTTCCAACTAGGATTTTAAATATGAAATTACACCACAATAGTGAAACACTGATGTTTGACTAAATGGGAGTCAAGAAACCACCCCTTGCCGTCCAGCCATGGAAAATATACCCAAAGAAACCAAGCAACCCAACTCTGACTAGGAATGATGTGGGAGCGAGGCCATGTATTTTTTTCAATCGTTCTTTGGATGTAAAATGGTAGGTAGGCAATTATTACCATTGAGTGCAGCATGATAGATTCGCTTCTCAGCCAAGCCAATATCTGACAATATTAAGTTACCCTGCAGGACCCAAAAATAAAGAAAAAAAGAGAGACAACATGAAATCAGTGTAAACTAAATCAGATTGCAATGGCAGCATGGTTTTCTAAACAATAAATTGTGATTTACTCAACCAATACCAAATATGTGGCTAATTTCCATATCATTGAGTGGGCCACCTCCTGGAGTAGTAGATAGAAACAATTACTCTCCAGAAAAATTTACTTCAAACCTCATCTACCCATCCACCTATCTAAGGATCCCAAATGGTATGGCTTTCGAAGGTGGCTTGGTTTTAGCAGCTTGATCAAAATTCATAGGTGAGCCAAATTTATGATATAGCATAATGACACTGTAAAAGGGTGTGGAATATTGGACCTCTGTGCCATGGGGTTACATAGTTTTCTCTATTAGTGATTTTTAGTGTGGTGACATTAGGTATGGTGATATTTAGTTGATTGGTGTTTTATTTTCTTTAGTTTCCTTTATATTTAAGGTCAGCTACATAGTGTAGCCAACTAGCTTTCCTTTATTTGGTATTTTAATTGAGTGATGTTAATGTAATTTACATTAGGGAAAATCTCACACACCTCCCCTGAACTGTCTTTAAGGCACCCAACCCCCGAGTTCGTAGTTAATTACAACCGCACCCGCTCTGTTAAGTTGACAAACGAAAATTGTTAAATGAAATATTTACCCTCCACTGTTAAACACTCCTATGATTCCTTCTTCTTTCTATTTCTCCTCTGAGCCATCGCTACCAATCGGAAAAAAAAAGCACAATGGCTCCAGTGCTACCAACCGGAGCAGATAACTCTTTTCTTCCTTCTTTCATTTTTAAAATGACCAAAAAAACAATTAAACTAAACTGTCCTACGCTCTACACCGTCTTTATGAAGCGAACCAGATCGTATCTTCCCTTAAAATTGTACTGAAACCCCACCAGCATCAACAATAACAACAACAACAAAGCCTTATCCCAACTAAATGGAGCCGGCTACATGGATTCTTGTCCACCAATCAGCTCTGTTCAATATCATACTTAAAGCAAGGCCTAAGCTATGCATGTCTTTCTTCACTACCTCCCCTAGAGTCATCTTAGGTCTACCCCTAGTTCTCTTAAATCCTTCAATCTGTATCAAATCACTCCTCCTTATGGAAGCATCTAACGACCTCCGTTGAACATGTCCATACCATCTCAAACGACTTTCTTGTAATTTATCATGTATCGACACTACTCCCAAACAAGGTTTAAAATCTTGTGTCTCGGAGGAGTCTCGGCCTCCCCCAAAACTGAGATCTCGCCGAGACGGTGTAAAACCACCAAGACACCTAGAAAAGGCTGTCTCGATGGCCAAAACTCATTTTTTATGCTTGAAACTTCAGGGGAACCTCATTTTAGCATACATAAACACATGTAGAGCATAAAATTGAAAAAATAATCACTCTTCGTGGTTGTATGGGTTCACACCCATGTTTTTGATAGTAAAAGCTGAAGTCTGTTGTAAATTATGCAGCAGGAAAATGAAAAAAAAAATAACACTTCATTATAAAAGTAAAACAACCCAAGTATATCATAGAAATCATTACTTCATAGTTCAAATGTTCACAGAATTACAGATAATACAATAAAGAAATCCTAATTTCTAACTCCCCAGTCCCCAAGAGCCCATAGTCCACAACTCCACAATATACAATAACTAATAATACGTAGAGTGTCGTGGATGGTCACTCTGATTATCATCATACATATGGGAAAGTTGTCGACGCAAATTGTTTTCCAACTGAGCAACATAATCTTCCCATGACATTCTTGAGGCGAAGTAATTTCGGTAGTCTTGCACATGATTCAGAAATATAACATCAGTAGCTCCTTGAAGGATACCTATCTTAGGGAAAAATGGAACAACGTCTGATGAACTACTCTAGTGCGATGACTACGAAGACTCTTGCGGAAGCACGAATGGAACTGAAAAGCAACTCTCCACAAAGTTTGATGATCCACTCTGACTCTGTGCTACTGATGAAGCATCGTCAAAGGAAGAACCATATGCAGTGGTAGTGGGATAGGGAACGAAGTTGGTATCAATATAATCATTTGAAGTGTAAGCTAACCCAGTGCTATATCCAGGAACATTCCACTACTCAAGTCCACTGTTGTAACTGCTATTCTCCTCCACACTCAATCCTCGTAAGCCAGTAGAGAGACTATCAACGTCGATGTCCATCATGCTACTGCTATTGCAATCAGCATCTTCATCATATTGGGATTGGGAAAGATGACGAGGCCTTCACGAATATGTTCTAGATCCACCACGTGATGAGGATGGTGCACGTGCACCATGGTCCGTATCCTGTGTTGCATGAGTGTACTGGCTCTCTCCCCAGCGAATCTAACATGTAATTCTTATGGCTCAGGATCAACTAAGGGTGTCAACGGGCCGGGCCGGGCCGGTTTCGGTCCGGGCTGAATCGGTGTCGGGTTTTATAAGCCCAGCCCAAAACATGTCCATTAAGAGTTCGGGCTGAGTTGGGCTGCGCTGGACACAATAACTAACGGGCTGGTCCGGTGTCGGTTTGTTATTGGGTTGGGCTTATTGAGGTGATTTCGGGCTGATTCAGTCCGGACCGGGCTTATCAAACTTATCGGGCCAATTTTATATGTAAGATATATTGCCTATTTTATTATTTCTATCTATAAAATTAGCATCATTCCTTCTATATGTATGTAATTCAATAAATTGTAACAATTAACATACTTTTTCAACTATAGATTCATATAATCTTTCGGATCAAGAAGTGAACTATAACAGTGTAATATAATCATCAAAATTTAAAACCATAAAAATTAAGAAATTGGGCCCGGATGAACCTTACCGGTGTTCAGGCTAGTTCGGGCTTCTTAACGGGCCGGTCTGGTCTGGTTTCGGTCTGGGCTGAAACGGTGTCGGACTTTACAAGCCGAGACCGAAACCTGTCCATTAAGGTTCGGTCCGGGCTGGGTTCGGGTTATTTCGGGCCGGCTCGGTCCGTGCTACCGGGTCGGGCCCATTTTTGACACCCTTAGGATCAACCTCAATATTGAAAATAGTGGCTCGACCTCCACCTGGGTCTCCACCCCCATGATCACTACCACTAGGTCCACTACCACACCAACTCTACTTACGATCATCTGTATCAGTGCCAGCAGGAGGGTCAAACGGCACGGGTGACTGTGTATGTACCCGACCCTCGTCCCATGTTGGAAACTGGTCGACATCAGCATCCAACTGCCTGACCAATTGGGGGTCAAGCCTCCCCCTAGGCTGATCCATTACTGGTGCTCTTCTGTCCCGCAACCACTCTACTATTGGATTGTCCTCTTCAGAGTCAAGTTGGAAGATGTTGGCGAGCTCAAGTGGGGTATCATCCTCCTTTTTATGGAATAAGCATTGCAATCTCAGCCTTATGTTGTAATGCACAAAGACCAAGTCATTCAACAGTTCAGAACGAAGTCGATTTCGTCTCTTTGAATGGATGAGGTCGAATGTACTCCAGTTTCGCTCACAGCTAGATGCGGAGCATGTCTGAGAAAACATTCTAGTTGCTATTTTCTTCAGAGCATGTGCATCTTTGCCATACAACACCCACCATTTAGTTGCATAAGAACAATAACATATTTTAATTTCATATGTCATCTAAATGTAATACATAAAATATAAAATTTTAATTTGCTTGCAATTTGTATACCCGGATCAATAGTGTCTCGGCCAGCCACTGCAATGGGGAAAGAAAAACTCTCATAGCCTTCCCTAAAGGCTTTAATCTAGACACAATCGAAAACTTATAAGTATTTGCAATTACAATAAATGGTTTTGCCATATTTCTAGTAATTGAAGCATACAACTCACCTCTAGATTTGTCATTGCCTGTTTGTGGAGATCTGGCTACAACTTTGCAACCACCTGCTTCAATTAGGTCTGTGTTCATCCCAAGTACATGCATAAACTGGTACTTGGAGTTTAAATAGTATGCTAAAATATTTGACAGTATAAAAAAGATTAAAACAAATATAATTTATATTGGTACATAAGTAACACTAAAGTAAATACATCATCAAATTTACTCACCAACTTTATGCAATGGATGCATGAATTGGCTCTCCCATCAGTCATTGATGATCTTAATGTAGTTCTTGTAGTCACGTAGTAACACAATTTTAACACGCTGCTTCAATGTGTCTACGGCAGCATAAAGGAGTGGCATGGTAGGTCTCCATTCAGTATCTACTAATCTCAACACCTGCAGTACAGGATACAACACCTTTACCACCTTCACATTTTGCCAAAATTTCTCTTAAGCGATGGTAGTCTATGCTTGCACTCCATGGGGGGAAGCTGACTCTCTCCAGGCAAACCAGCCCTCAGATGCAAGCATCGATCTGAGTCCAGCCATCTTCGCCTCAAAACTCTCCAATGCTATGAAGTTTGTCGCGAATCTGGTGATGCCTGGTCTGACCAAGTCCACTCCACATCTCTCCCTAAGCATGTTCAAAGAATAACCATGGTTGTAGATGAAAGTGATGACTTGTCTTGCTTGCTCAACCACTTTCTTCACTTTGGTCAGCTTGCCCATGTCCTTCAACATCAAATCAATACAATGGACAGTACATGGAGTCCAGAAGAGATCGCACTCAGTTCTGTTCATCATTATCTCCCCTGCTTTTTTAAAATTGCTGCAGTAGTCCATCACAATATGAACAACGTTTTTAGGTCCCACCTCACTCACTACTTGTTCCAACAGCCCATAAATATAGTCTGCATCTTTTCGTTCAGTCGATGCATCCACAGACCTAAAGATCACCGTCTTCCCATCACAATAAACCATGAAGTTGATGATGGACTTTTTGGTAGGACCACTCCAACCATCACACATAATGGTTACTCCATAATCTTTCCAATTCTTCTTCTGACTCAGAATCCAGTCTTGTAGTTCTTTCTTATGTTGAGGCAAATAGTGATTCATCATCTCATATTGATTTCGGCCTTTAAGCCTTGTGCCGGCCTCACCAACTGCATCTAGCATGCTCTAATAGTAGGGGCCTGTGGTGGCATTTGCTGGGATGCTGTGATAGAACAACCACCTAAAGTAAGCATTACCCTACTGACTCCTTATTCTTTCCTCCAAACATTGTCTTTATTTTTTTTTATTTTTTTTGCTTGCTCTCGGACTTCCTAAAGTTTTCGAGATCTTGCTGTAGCACTTCAAAAATAATCATCATACCGTGCCCGAGGCTGAGGCACGGGTTGTTCCCTTGCACTTCGTGATCTGGAAAACCAAGAACCAATACCTTTGCTCAGTGTCTGTGGTGGCTCAAGCTGAACAAATTCACTACCACTACCACCTGCTCCAGATTTACCTGCTCCTGTCCTTCTCCTTTCCTTATCCAATCTTAAGGTTTCCATACTAGCCATTGCCACATGGCGCATCTGTCTTGCCTTTGCCTCAGTCATTCACCTACATCCCATCCCTCAGCATCATGTTCCTCACTAGAATTTGGGGGTGCCTCGAACTGCCTCCTCAAACTGCTCTTTTTCTCTCTCCATGGCTGCCCTCCTCTGCCTCCCTCCCTTTATCTGTTCACCTATGGCCCTGGATATCTCCATAGGACATTGCGGACATTTAGAAATATCTTTGCCCAATCCACTCAAGTGTTGCTTCAATCTTGTGATGCCGCCAAACTGAAGCTTCTTCCTACAAAAATTACACTAGGTCTTATTCCTATCACCCTGAAGGGTAGTCCCATACTGCCATGTAGGGTCAATACGGGAACTGGTACCATCGCCTCCATCGCTTACCCCAAAACTTGATCTAGACAAAATTTCCAAGCATTGTTTCATTAAAAACACAAACTTCAATAACCGTACAAACTTGAACACAACAGAAATTATATTTTAAAATTTTTTTCATATTTTAAATGCAATCATAATTTTTTTTCTCTTATTTTTCCCTATTTTATAGCATTTTTTAATCATTTTTAAATTAATTTTTAATTGCTGGAATTATTTTTTAATATAAATAATTAAAAAAATAAAACATACAACAACCGAAATTGAAATCTGAAACCATAGGACCGTAGATCGGCTAACGGTAATTAACATATAAATAGGTCATCATCATCAAATAAGTATAAATAATAATTATTTTAATTTTAAATTATTGAAAATTCATTTTTAAATGCAAATAATTGAAAAAATACCAATAACAACTGAAATCGAAATTTGAAACTATAGGACAGTAGATCGGCCAACGGTGATTAACATATAAGGTCATCATCATCAAATGAGTATCAATAATAATTATTTTAATTTTTAATTGCTGAAAATTCATTTTTAAATGTAAATAATTGAAAAAAATACTTACAACAACCAAAATCAAAATCTGAAACTCTGAGTTCATAGATCGGGTTCACATATCTAACATATAAAAATTTTATTACATTCTACGAACTTTTGTTTTTTTCTCTCTCATAGTATCTTATAAAAATCTCATTGTTGGGCAAGAATCTTACCTTCAACAATTGATATGAAGCTCCCACAACAATCCTCGCAGTCCGAAGCACCACTGGCAGCAAGTTCAAAGTCCAAACCAAGCAAAAATGAGAAAGAAATGAAGAAGATTTGAAAAAATGACCAAAAAAGAGCAAAGACTTCGAGAACAGGGTTATGTCCCATTTATAAAAGAGGGAAAAAAAAAAGCAAAAAACAATATCTCGAGATATCGCAAGATATTGCCGAAAACCATCGAGAAGACCGAGATCTCACGTGGGAGAAATTGCAAAGCCGAGACGAAAAGGGTTATCAACCCTATCCTCATCTCGGTTATTGCCGAGACCAGCGAAAAAACCGAGATCTCAGCGAGTTTTCATTTCATGCTCCCATATCAGCTCTAATACGATCATTCCTTACTTCATCCTTCATAGTTTTGCCACACATCCATCTCAACATCTTCATCTCAATTACACTAAGTTTCTCTATATGATGCTTCTTAAAATTTTCGCACCATACATCATAGCAGGTTGAATGACTGTCCTATAAAATTTTCCTTTAAGTTTTAAATGAATACGCCGATCACACAACACTCCAGACGCACCTCTTCACTTCATTCATCATATTGTAATCATCTGTGAAACATCATCCTCTATATCACCTTCTTTGTTTATGATTGAACCTAGATACTTAAAATGATCACTTTGTTGTATTTCCCTCTCATTAATGTTCACCACCTCATTATCCGTCCTTATGCGACTAAAGTTACACACCATATACTCCGTCTTCGTTCTACTTATTTTAGAACCCTTTGATTCCAAAGTTGATCTCCATAGCCCCAACTTGGCATTAATCCCTGCTTTTGTCTCATCCACCAAAACAATATCATCAGCGAAAAGCATGTACAAGGAACTTCATCTTAAATGTCTCTACTTAGATCATCTATAATGAGGGCAAACAGATAAGGGCTTAAAACGGATCCTTGATGTAACTTCATTGTAATTGGGAATTCACGACCTTGACCCCCCACGGTTTTCACACTAGTCACCACATTATAATACATATCCTTAACTATGTCCACATATTTGCTTGAAACACTTCTCTTCTCTAGTACTTTCCAGATTAACTCTCTAAAAACTGTCATAAGCTTTTTCTAGATCAATAAAGACCATATGGAGGTCCTTCTTGCAGTCTCTACATCTTTCCATGAGTCTCCTATGCAAGTAAATAGCTTTTGTCGTGGATCTACCTGGCATAAAACCAAACTGGTTCTCCATAATAGTAGTTTCTTTTCTCATGCGAATTTCAATAACTCTCTCTCATAGTTTCGTAGTATGACTCATTAGTTTTATACCCCTATAGTTATTGCAGCTCTGAACCCCCACCAGCATATGGCACAAAAACAAAACCATAAACACAAAATGGAAGAGAAAATAAAAGAGATGAATGGGGAAAAATTAAAGAGCAAAACATTAGAGAATAAGTGAAATACATTGCCAAAAGAAGGTTCTAAAATACCTTCCTTGCTGATTTCAGAAAATCACAGCAGCAAAAACCTCAAAAGCTTCTCTTCTGCAAAATCTATTTCAGCTCTTCACAGCACATGAGTTCCTTCCCTTCTCCTTTCACCTTCTTCTTCTTCTTCTTCTTCTTCTTCTTCTTCTTCTTCTTCTTCTTCTTCTTCATTTCTATAGAATTTTTGGTTCAGCAGAAGGGATTTTGCTTTCAGCTGCTGAACACTTTTCTGGAATCAAGAACTTCTCAAGCTTCTACGAAAGTCTTTGGCTTCTCTCTTTCTTCTTCTATCTTCTACCTTCAGTTTGAGTCATGGCTCTTCCTTCCCTTGTTTCATGCATGCATTTTCATTCCTTTAGATCACTCTCTTCCTGCTTTCTCTTTCTCTGTCCCTAGTTCTAAGTCCACCTATTTCACCATTAAAATGCAAGGTTGCAGAAACTTAAAATCTGAAATTGACCATGGGGTGAGAAAAACCCAGCATACAAACCCAGCATACAAATTAATAGAACATAAACCCAGAAGAATGAAATCAAAATTTACCTCAAGAAATCTTTGATCAGTTCACTAATTTACAGCTGATTCCAGTATTCTAATTCAGCTCAAAACCATGTGAAAAACCCCTCTCTCACAGATTCGGGTACAGTAGAAAGATGAGAGAGAACGACTCCTCTCAAAAATCTGCTCCTCCTTTCTTCTCTCAGGTTCCTCCACCTTCTTCTGCTGCTGATTCCTTTTCTTCTCCTGCCCTCTTCTCCTTCCTTTCTTCTTCTTCCTCCTTTTCGTTGTTCTGTTTTGATCATGTAGGGTATTGCAAATGGTAAGTAAATGTGTTTTGTTAAGGGTAAAAGGGTAACTTAACACGTGCATAAGGGTATTCTTGGCATTAAGATATTTTAGACGAGGCCACATCATCAGCTAACAGACCTATCACAATGGACAAGGTCTGTATGATACATACTTTACAATTACGGGGAAGTTCGTGTAATTAACTGCGAACTCGGGGGATAGGTGCCTTAAAGACAAAGTACAAGGGAGGTGCGTGAAATTTTTCTTTTCACATTATTATTGATTAATATAAAGCAATGTAGTGGGAGGGAGAGAGACAATACAATTGATCACTCCTCTTTCCCCTTTGTTTCTTTCTCTCTTCTTCTTCTCTTTCTCTTGCACTTTACTTCTCTCTTATAATTTACAGACACCATATTTTCATGCACTAGAAGTAATTAAGAATGCATAAAATTATGGCCCTCCCAATGGATAGACTCGTGAGTAAACCATGAAAGGTGCATATGGAAAGAAAACCCTGTAGGGTTCAATCACATAAAAAGGTCTTCCGTGCACAATGATGTAGCATTTGAATTTATGTTGTGGTATTGGAAATTTTAAATGGTTATACTGTCAAAGAGTTTTTGCACCACCACTGCATAAGCAGTTCTCAGATTGATCTAGGAAAGAGAGAACAGTTAGGCAATTAGTAATAGATTCAAACATAGGTAAAAGTTTCAATAATGCTTATTAGGGTTAATGAAACAGAAGGCAACCTATTTGGCTCGTGAACTACACTTACAAGGCTACAACTACAGCATTTGCGACAAAACAACAAGAAACAAAACTTTATCCACAGCTATCAATATCATTAAGCTCTTTTAAACACCAAAGGCAGATCTTGCACCACTGAAAACCTTAACAGAATAAATAAATGATTTGAGACTTGCATACACCTGACAGTTGAGGAAGAGGCATATACCTCATTAGCCATTAACTTTCGGACATTATTAGCATAAAGTTTAGGATCTTCCTTTTCTTGCTCTGAGGGGTAGTAAACAGGTAACCTGGTTATCTCAATGTGATTCACAAATTGACAAAGAAGCAAAATCACATGGCGTGCCTGCAAATGAACATTAAAAGAATCATGGTATGCAACTCAAATTAAATGCATCCCGTAACGGCAATAAAAACAATAATTTCTTTGGATGCTATTTTGAAGATCACATTCTCATTAGTTGGTCCCTCTTTTATAAATTCCATTAAAAAATTCCCAAGTCGGACAACTACTACCAACCAAAAACTAAAACAATCCCTGGATGCATAGCATTTGCACTCACCAAAGGATACTAAAAAGAGACGGGAGATTAGTGTGACTCATTTTAAAACTGGAATCGAGATCAAACTATTTAATTAGTCCAACCTGGCTGATTTAACCCAGTTCCGATCCATTATAAACTAGTTTCCAGAAGCACTTTAAATATTTCAAAAACAGAACTAAATAAACTACCAAAAAAAAAACCCGCAGACAACTTGCCAGTTTGACACTGATTTGACCTCCATCCATTTCTGAGGGTTTTAACTGTTTGAGGCACCCTAATTTGGTCTTGTTTAATACAAATATGGTGTAGCCTTCATCAATTCAGGATGGACATTGTCATATCCTATCAACACATAGCTTTCTTCCTTTTCTTCTGATTTTTATGGAATATAAATAAGTCTCACAAAGAGTACAGGAGAATCTGAACAAAGGACAAAGACAACTACACCAAAATTATCAGCAAAGTTGGACTCTTCCCAACTGCCAAGAAAGCAGACAACATTATTCTTCCTTCCTATCCTTCTGTCCCTCCATGACTATGAAGAATCACATACCCAAGTCAACCAGGACTGTTCACCAGAATGAAGTGGACAAATAGTACAATAAATGAACTCTCTTTTTTCCACCTTCTACAATTTAAATACTCATTTTTTTACTATGGCTAATATTTGCAACAAAAGCAATTGACACAAATTTTAGTTAACCAGAGGATGTTTTCTCATTTTAAGCACACAGAAGTAGCTTTTCCCTCCCTCCCTACTCCCTCAAAATACCACTACTAAAGCTATATCAAAATCTCAAGACCACACTTTAATCAGTTGATTTTGTACAAATCCTATTAATTATAAAATTTTATCTTTGATTTGTACTACATTTTGTCATCTATTGGAATAAAAATGATTTTTCCATTAGTGAGTATTGATAGTCCAAGTTCCTTAAACTATTACAAATACATCAGTATTTCTCGCTAAATATGCTACCAGTTTAATAGGGATAGTTCACCTATGGAGTAAAAGGGGGGCTCGGGGCTTCACAATCCAGAACCTCTCTTTCTCAGCTCCTTTCCTTGAGCTTACGGGGTCTTTAGACAGGTTCCTTTCAAAACAAGGACTTCATTTGCCAAGGGTTCGCGGCATACATCGCAAAGCAGGTCCTGAGGATAAAGACGAAGGTATTACAGCATGCCAGGAAACTGTTCTTTGTAAGACCGACAAAGACACATACTCCAACTTTCAGAATTATCATATAGGCACAGAATGACAGAACTAAATTCAATCAAACTTCGATATGTTACTAGACAAAGGAGGAGGAGGTGCTGAAGGTGACAAAGGAGCTTTGATGGGTATGAAGTACAAGTGAAGGACCAGACGGTTCCTCTCAGGAATTTTATAAGAAATGGCCGGCCAGGACAAGAAATGACACTATTTTAAAAAAATTGTAAGTAGGACAACGAAATGTTTAAGGGGAGCGTTCTATTATTAACATGTGTATCACTTAAAAGACAGCGCAATCAGATGCTTCTTGTATCCCATTGATGCTGAAGTGGGTAGAGTTTTGAGATTTAAAGCATTTCATGCTTATCAGTTATCACTCTTTTGGAAAGTTCTTATACCAGCCTTCCTAAGGTTTTAGAATTTAGCATGTAGACCTTGCCTCTGGATTTATCTCCCTTGTGCAGGGAATTCAGTTCATCAATGTCACAGAATATTTTATCCTATTCTACAAAAAAGTTGAATTTACAGGTTTAAATGTGAGCATAAGGCGCCAAGCAATTGTTTTGAAGCTGGTTTAGAGTTAACTATTAATTTGCATTTTATGTTCATCTTTGTGGAGAGTGACGTTCTACTTCTAGTTATTGAAAAATGGCAATTTTGCAATCTAAGATTGTGTCAGTTTTTTTCTATGTTCCTGGGTTTTTCGATGGCAAGCTATGGATATGACAATCTGGGAATAGCAATGAAAAAAAGGAGAAGGGGGGGGAAGCTAGGTACCTAATAGTACTTGGTGCAAGGCTAGGGTTTGACAATTAATTTAGGCCTTAGCCTTACAATAGGATCTTTACAACCAGTCCCAATAACAAATTTAGTAACAAAAACCAGAAATAGAGACTTAGCTGTTCTGGCCAATCCGACCATTGGATGATCAAATAATTCTGGTTGGGTGAAGTTTCGCATGAGTATATGACAATACCAAAAGGTGGAGTCGATCTGACCAGAGGTTGAGAAGCTATGGAACTTCCAAGATGCTGTGGTAGTAAGATTCCAGAACAGGAACCGTAGGCTGGCTCTTTGAGTGATGATGCGCAGTGTATTAGTTGGGGTCTTCTCTTTGACTCATGTAGTTGCAGTGAGTTCTTACTATCAGTCTGCTATCTTCAGTTGCAGCAGCTTTAGAATGACTGATGGTTGTAGAAATCAGTAGTAGAAGATAGAGGGGAGCAGGTATAATCAATGGAGAAACGGGTTAGGGAGAGGGGCAGAAATAATGTAAGAGAAGAGGGGAGGGAGGATATCAGCCGAGTCTCACGGTCTTGGAGACTCAGCTTTATATCGCAAGCAAGTCTTTATATTTTCTCTAAAACTTCTTCTTCTTCTCATGTATTCATATATAAAGAGAGAGCCTTGATTACATTGGAAGGTAGGACAGGTCAATCCTTCCTTGTGGACAAATTTACAAGAAAGGAATCCTAATCTTTCCCTTTTATAACTTTACAAAAGAAGATCTAATATCTTCTTGCCTTAGGCAATCTTTCCAAAAACTGAAAATAGAAACAATCTAAAATAGAAAGACTGATTTTAGGCAAGTAGCTAACAATAGAAATAGCTAACTTTAGGAATGATAAATAAATAGAAACTATATAACTAACTCTAGAACAGATAGGGACAGCTGGCCAGCCTAGCCACTAGCTGTAGGTGGCTTAGTGGCTCGGTTTGGCTGCTTGACTTGGCTTGTCTCTTGGGCGTGGGCCTCCTGCAATAGAGTTGTACCGCATCAGTACTTGTTTGGAGGAGGAAAGGTCGCTATAAGACTCCAGCCACTACCTACTTTACACTGCTCTTCTCGATGGTCTCTGTAGCTAAATGATTTTGAGCAAACAAAATGCAATTTTGCATTTTGTTTCAAAAGGAGTGTATTAGAGATCTAAATTTAACTTCTTGCCTGCGACAAAGGTCTCTCATATTCGCATTCCTTGGAAATTCTCTTAGTGGGTATGGTCAGAGTATCTCTGTTTGTATGGAATTTTTTAAATCTTCCCGAGAAATCTGTTACGTCCTCACAAACGTATGGAAGACTTTGCCTCATGGTAAGATCTTTAGAGGATGCACATTGGTGTAATCTGTTGGAACATTTGGAAAGAGAAAAATAGCAGAACTATCAACCATAAATGAACTTACATAAACAAGCCCTAGAAGGCCAAACAAAAGAGGCAAACATTTATATTCATCAATAAAAAATATAAAGAACAAAGATTGAGCTTATCTTGTGATCATTTCTGCCATGTCACAACATATTGCACCATTGGTATTCAATGGATACAATTGGGAATACATTCTCAATAATGTGTATAACTTAAAGCAAACAAATACAACCAAACTATAAAAGGAAAATCAGAGAACAATTGAAAAAGAGCAAGGGAGTGAGAAAGGGTCGATTCTGCTAGAGAGGGTCAGAATCGATCTGGATGGATTTCTCCTCTCCCTGTGATGTATATTTATAGTGTGGAGAAAGTACAACTTAAGAGGACTATGCTGCCACTTGCCAACATGAGAAGGAAGCCCAAAATAAAGAAGAGATAAGGAACTCCACATATCAACACAATGTGGAGACCTTTATACATAATGAGATCAGAACAGAGAGTCCTAGTCTCCTAGATAAGTAATGAAATAAGGGATTAAAGGGAACTAAAAGCTTATCAGCTAGGCTTATCTATTCACACTGCTTTGACTTAGTTGTTGGCTCTAATCCTGAGAGGATTGACATTAACAAAGAGAGGGGAATGGACCTCAAGGAAGGGGTCCATTCCCTTAGGCTGTTACTAACAATGTGAATAACATACCATATCATAATATAATAACTATATGCCACAACCAGAATCATAGTTGTCAAGACGTCGAGACAATGTGAATAACATACCATATCATAATACAATAACTATATGCCACAACCAGAAATAGAATTTATATAGGCTCCACTTGATTTGATATAAAAATTTTCATAACATTTTATATGTAAATTTTTTTTTCAATGTTTGTTTCCAAGAGGTAAAATATAAGTGATCTCTAAGGGGGATGAAAAAGGAACCTACTCTCTTTTTTTACCTTTTGGAAACAAATATTGAAAAAAAAATTACATATAAAAATGTTACACGGAAAATTTTACCGTAAAATTTTATGCCAAAACAAATGGAACCATATAAAAAATTCAATGTACGTTCCTGTTTTGTGGTCAGTTTTACTTAGTCCAAATATTTTTCTGTAAGGAATTTCTAGTTAATGTTTTTATTTTAAATTACCCAAGCATGAAACAAATTTGGTTAATACATTTTAGAAAATCTGGAATTTGCTGATGCACCTTAGTACCAATGATACGAATCAAGATACTAGTCTTGCCACCATGACCGTCATTAATATAGGAAAATTAGTATTTTAAATATGTAATTGTTTAGGGATATTTTGGTTCGCATCTTGTATGAACATTTTTTATATGTATTTGACAAAGATCCAATGTTTAGGATCAGATGGGTAGCTTCTCTATTTGAACAGTTTATTATACCTAGGTGTTTATTCAACCCCTTTTACTTTCTTCCTCAATTGCCTGCACTCTATGAGCAAACTGATACTGATATAAAAGCAGAGGAAAAGGTATTCATCTCAACTCAAAAATTAGAATTTCCTTAAAGAATATTTGAATATTTAGATTCACAATTCAGTGTCCAGTATCTGAAAGTGCAAGTCAAAAAATTTCAGCCCTGGATATTAAAGCATGAAAATCATTAGTAGATGCAACCAATGGAACAAATTTATCAGAACTATATTTCATCAGGTCAACATTAATCAACAAATATTGTTAGAACTTGGAAGTAATGTAAGCATGAATAGCTACACACCCCAGCTATGGAATCCCAGGCAGGACTAAATCTCAGGTAAGGATATCTTAGGATCACCGGACGCACAGGGCACTTCGACAAGAATGCACCTGTCTTGAATGGAAGGAGGAAGTCTCCATTTGTAGTTGTGCCTTCTGCAATCAGTAAGAAAAAGAAGAATCAGGAAAATGTAGGTAATAATTTAAAAGATCACATTTTCAACAATTAGAACATGTATGCTTTGACTGTGGGAGCTTCAAAACAGTCAAATAAAAGCCCACCGATGCTTTTAGAACAGGACCAGGCATCAGGCCATTCATGCAACAAGGTCAGCAGTCCAGTGGTCCAAATTATCCTGTGTTACAACACATACATTGTATTGCATAGGATTTGTCCCGTGAATGGTGTCCTAGTGGTGTGACTGTGTGTTTTAATTCCTAAAATGCACATGATCTAGGATTCGAGCCACCAGTGTCACATGGATTCTTTTGATTTAATGCTTAAACATTAAGTTTTGTCACCAAAAACTAAGAAAACAGCCTTTGCAGAAATCGTAATTCCAGTGCTTGTATTCAAACATGGGATTAGGTCTTCCCCTTCCCCAATCAATTTTTGTTGGCAACATTAAAATATCTCCTCAGAGGACCACCAATTTATTGTTGGCCCAGACAGTCAGAATCAACCAACCACTTGAACCAGATGGTCCGCTGACAAATTGACGGTTTTAAGAAAAGTACGATCAGGTAAACGGATCAAACTGTTCACCTTAAAAGGTTGACAGTCCTTAAAAACAAATGGCCCTACATCACCTTTAAGTTTGAAGAAATTTATACATAAAGATGGTTTCTTAAGCTTATTTGCGCATCTTAAAAAACTGAAGACCGATCTTTGCATAAAAAATACTACCTGAATACTAGCACCGTATGGCTACTAGTCGATGCCAAAGGCAAAAAATAAATCTAAAAGAATTTAGAAGCTCAGTTCCAAGGAAGGTGTGAAAGTAAGAAAATCTTAGATCATTAGTCCTCGGGGAAGAAGATTTCAGGCAAAACATGTCCCAATTTTCCTACAGATGGGACATTCTTAATTAATAGAATCCGAATGATTTTGTGCAGAGCCTAAGAGTTTCTCCCCCCAAAGCCTGCATGAGCATGATTTTTAAGTACATGGCTTTGCATCATTCTATTTTTAATAAAAATTCATTTATCTGAATAAAAAAAAATCAATTGAATTTACATGGAAAATGAAAGCACCGTTTAAGAGTCGGGATTTAGAATTGAAGTCAGATATGAAGATGAACAACCTTCAACAAAGATGTAATTAAAATGTGATTCAAATGCAATCCAAGGTTAGAGACAGATCAGACTTCAGAGGACAGTTCTAAGGTGGCTTGGATCTAGTCAATTTGACAGAGATATATGAAATGAGACCATAAATTTCAGCCATAGAAGCAGTTGACAGATCAAGATTTATACCCATTTGGTGGATGGATATGGACCTTCCACGGGAAAGCAATTGGATTTGTCTCACATAAAATAGAAGCATAAAGAGAAGAATAATCAAATAAAATCATAATTTATGAAATAAACTCACAAACTAATAGCCAGATTAATAATTTTAGAAGTGAGAATAAAGTCAGGATTGGATTTTTTTTTTCAAGGTGTTGGAGCAGGTGGTATTGTCATTCTATTTCTTGGTTTGGATTGTAAATTATTTGCATATGCTGAGTTGCTGATATGATCTCATCTTTGTATAGTCTTTTCCCCTCTTTTTAACTTGGACGAATTTTTCTTTGCTTCGGCTGTAAAAATTTAAAAAAAAAAAAAAAATTGGGGAACCTGATAAAGAACGGAAATTATGACCTGTCTTTTTCAAAAAGGATATCATTTCAAGTTCAAACAACAGTTAAATTCCCTCACCCAATTCAAACTATAGATAAACCACATTTTGTGACAAGACCAGCACATTACGACGTTGGGTGTGTACCCAAATAATGAGAAAATGCCCACCTCAACGAACCTCATCCCATGCTACTTGGGGTCGGCCACCCAATCCTGATGTACCATTCTCTTCTATTTAAGGCCATAATTGCTGACCAATTCACAAATATTAATGTCTTGGCAAAATTCTTTTTACCCATGCTAAAGGTTTGCCTCAAGGTTTTTTATGAAAACAATATTTCATGGTTGCCAACATAAATCAAAACGTAGAATCCTGATGTAGTGTTGTTGAATTGAACCAGGATTCAAATCATGAATAGTAGGGTTCAAATTTATTCCCAAAATAATTGGAAAAAAATGCAGAAGAATATAGAAATCTGAAATAAAGAAAGAACTAACTATTCATATATAAAATAATAGTATCTATAAACTGAATACCATATAAATGTTGTTTGGAATCTCATACAGAAATACTGGTAATGTACAAAATTAATATTATATTCCTGCATAAACATCCCTATAAAATGAGAAACAACAAGAAATAAAAAAAATCAAGAATTAAATTATACACTAAAACCTCCTCAGATCACCTCCATCTGAAGATTCTAAATCAGAGGAAATAAAGGCAACAATGGAATCAAATCCCTTATATATTGAAGGAGATATCTAAGGTTTGGGTTTTAGGGATGAAAAAAACTTGAAAATCCCCAATTCTTGCTCAAATAACTCAAAACAGCAAAAGAGGGCCTTTAAAATCCTTAGACAAGTGATAAGAGGGTTAAAGAAGAGGATAAGAATCAAAAAAAGGCAACAAAGAAAACCAAAAGAACGACTTTTGTTGTGACCGAGTTCGACTAATTTCAGCCAAGTCAACTTGGTCACTATCTTTAACAGTTATTTGAATCGTTGATTCCACGATTCAATGACCAATTCATAACAAATTCCAGCGACTCCAGCTAGATTACGAGTCTTGAGGTGAATCGGAATCGTATTAAATCATAGGATTGACTAGATGAATCGAACCAATTTAAAAATAGAGCCAACTCCAACTGGCAACCCGATGCATTCATTCTCCTTTGTCCAGGCTAGGGAGTAGGGATCAGCATTGCAATTGCACCAGCTGTCCGGTATACGTGATCCAGAACATATCCCGCAACTACAACCGTGTTGTATTGTGTCCAACACATATACTTCAACTACTGATCTCCCCCTACATATACTTCAACTAAAATGAAGTGCCCACGTATTAAAATGTTAACCTTCTACGAATAAGGAATTCCCTTACCTTGCTTATTTCATTTGCATATTCCAGATCATGCAACTCCAATTCTGACCATAATATTGACACTTCAATTTTATTGCAAATTCAGTAGGAACTTTCCATTTAATTAACAATTATAGAGAAACTGGACTCTGAATTCCATATTCTACCCCACCCCCTCTTTTGGCGATCAGCAACAAAAATACATTAAGATAACTTGTAAAATAAATGGGTCATTGAGCCTTCTTGAAACTCCGATTGACCTTTCAATTTGCAAAGTTAAACTATTTAAATATTAAGTGAATCTAGAACTCATAATTTCTGCAGCATGAATGCCTCACAGCAAAATCAATGCCAACATGAAAAATGATACCCGACATTAATAGAAGGGTATGACAATGCAGACTCACGCATTTGGGTGAACCAACCTTGTGCACATGTTATGTGACAAATGCATTAAGAGAATCACGAGGCTAAGTGCATGCAGTTAAAATAAGTTGAAACCTGGAAAAAGCATTATCATAGGAGCAAATTCATTCTGATGGGCTTCCTTAACTCTTTCTATGACAATACCTGCAAGCAAAAAAGACTTCAAAGTTCGAGAACCGAAAATATTACGATTCATGTAAAGAAAAATAGTTCCTTAGGGTTGACGTACCTGAAACACCCTTAAAATCAGATGATTTTGATTCTCGTTGGACATAGACACAACCAAGGCACTTGCTGTCAAACACAAGCAATAGAATCTCGTCAGGCTATCGTAACAAGATAAAAAACAAACCCATCAATTGATTTAGCTAGAAAAACAAACCCTTAATATTAATGAGAAGGCCTAAACTGACATAAATGAATGATATTCACAAAGCTCAGGTCAGAATAAATGGTACCACAAATATTTCAAACAGTTCACAGATTGCAGGAAAGTTGATTAAGGAAGACTAAATGCCTCGAAAAATTTGTGAGCACAACGATCAAGGATTAAATTATCACATATCGATAGCATATAGGTTGGTAGATTTTAAGAGACATGTCGCATCATATCGTGGATACAATGGATACGCCAGGATACAGGGCAAGATATGCACGGGAATGATCAGAGAACATGCAGAACACAATTTTCAAGAATAAAAACACCATAATAAGCAATTTCGAAGTATTTCCAAGGATTAAATACATATTTAATGGCATTCAATGAGCTACAACCTTCGGTTCGCATGAACTGTAGGTTTTCAATAAGGAAAAAGACCACAAAAGTGGAAAAAAATCAGTTGTATCAAGCTTTATATGTGTGTATCGAACCATATCAAGGTGTATCGAATAATATTCGTTTGTAGCAAGGTGTATCGAACAATATCCGTTTGTATCAAGGTGAATGAGGAATGGTTCTCATTCAACCCCGGAATGACCCGGTTCATGCGATTGTGAGGTCAGTATGGGCCCGTGGGACTAGTCAGGCCAAAGGTTTGGATACCCGTCTTAATCCAAAAAAAAAAGGCATATTGAAATGTATTAATACATGTGGATATACTTTTTGTTTTAAAAAAAGAGATACATATCGAAGAGTAGTCGATACGGATACGTATCGATTCATACGAGGCTTATTGTACTAATACTTGAAACCATGACAATGATGCTCCAAATGGGAAGAAAAATCAAAGCCAACAAATAAAAATCCAAAGTGATATTCAGAAGAAACTATAGCATCAATACATAAATAATACCAATCACCCTCAGGTGAGTATATATTGATGCTATAGTATTCTCATGTTTAAGGTTTTCATGTTTTGTAGGGTCTGGATCTTCTATAGCACTCTCAACCCACCTATTATAACCTTTATAACTGACAATTGATAGATGATTTGGGACCTAAATTTTGCCTACTAGGGTCTATTAAGATATAAGGGTTGTTATTGTAAGGGAATAGGCCCACTTACATAGGCCCATTCTCCCCCTTTAGTTATAATAAATAATGTAAGTAATGGGCCTGCTTATGTCCATTATCGATTGGCTTTATTTTATTATGTTTGCAGTGGGCCTAATTATAAAGGCCCATTACCAATTGTATCTTAAGTAAATAGGAATTGGTCTAATTGACTGGGTCTTTCTACCTAGTTGGATTGTAACTAAAAGAGAGTCTAGGTCCTGTTTTTGCTCCATTTCTAATTCTATATATACAGCAGTAAGAGGGGTTATTTACATACACTCTCTCCCTCCTTTCTTCTATCTCTTTCTCTCTCACACGAATCTAGTGCTTAAGGAGCCTTCCTTTTCTATTTTGTTACATGGCATCAGAGCGGGTGCCGTTTTGAGAGTCGATAAAGGTTTCTGTTTTAGTGTGCAACCACCTCTACTACTGCTACCTCCTTGTTATTAGTTTCTGGACTACTCTTGGGTGGATCTTATCTGTTCTGGTCTACTCCCTGCTGGTCAACGTTAATGCTGCTCTATAATGTCTACTACTTGATAATATCGAGATTTAATTTTCAAGAAATTTTGAAAATCAGATCTCGATCTGGTTCTACTGCTTATTACTATCACACCTTGTTGATCAAAGTTTTCTTCTTCTTTTATTCTTCTCCTGAAACCATTATCAAAGACTGATGATCGAGAGTTCTTTTAGATCTAATCTCAATCTTTCTATTATCTACTGCATGCCTTCTCGTACTATCGGCACCATTCTAGACTTATTCAATGGTGTTGATATTGTTCTACTGAAGTTATATACTGCTACTCCAAAACTTGGTGTTGTCAATCTAATCCAGATCTGATCAGATCTACCTCAAGATCTGGGTTCTCGGAAACAGTTAATCTGCCACTACCAACTGCTGTTGTCCTGCTACTACTATCGTCCTGATCAGGTGATCTACTGCCTGCTTCTGAATCAAGGAATTCTACCTCAACTAAGATGTCTTGATTCCTCCATTGGATCGTACCCTAATTTTAATGACTTATCTTAGTTGTCATCAATTACATGTCTGCCACTTTTGGTCCCCCTCTACTGGCTGGATCTTTGACTTTTTTCTAGTCACATTAAGACTTCATCATATTTCTTAATCCGACCATAGGATGGTTTTGAAATTTTGATATCCTATTATTGCTGTCTCCCACCATAATTTGTCTACGTAGAATTTTCCACATGAGGGGGAGATATATATATATATATATATATATATATGCTCAAGTTTGTGTCTTCTTATTGTTGGCATGCTCATGATGAAGTCTAATATCTGCACTTGATGCAGCCACTGAGATGTGGCTTGATGTGACCGATCAAGAGGGTTCTCTATACATCCAATGGTTTGGATTAGACACATCAATGCTCTACAAGGTGAAAAAAGAAAAACCCAGATTAAAAGGAGACAGGGTTCAGAGTGACACGGACGATCCGAACCGTGATTTGTCCCCTTAAATGTAGCAAACTACATGGCACTTATACCCCCCCGCGCCCCCAAAAGAGTAGGGCCAACCAAACAAATGGATCATATACAGAATTGAGCTTCTTTTAGTGGAAATAAGCCTTGGGTTGGATTATATATATGTTGGGCCTTTGTTCCAATAGATTTTTATTGTAATAGACCATTTTAATGGGCCTAAAATATGGGTAGAAGTTAGGAATACAGGATTTACTTTATTAGTTAGTTTAAGTTTGAGTTTAGTTAGTATGGATCAAGTAATACAGCTGGACAATCATATCATGTAGCATAAAGAAAAAGCTACACTAAATTGTAACAAATGAAGCAAACAAATTCCAAATAACATAAGAAAAAATTTCCAAATAATTATAAACAGTGGGGCATGATGAAAGAACATTAAGTGCTACTATTAAGCAAATTTCACATACAATGAGTATGCCTGAAAAAAGAAGTATAGCGTAGGTTGAAGCTGGAGGTAAGGGGGGTAATTTATAGCGTATATCTAGAAAAAAACTGATAATAGATTGGTTCTGAATCTTCGCGATGGAGAAGGGGGAAAATGGGAAGAAGCGAAGGAATTGGATAAGAGGATACATTTCCACCCCATTTATCCATCTTTATTAAAGGTTCCCCATCTTTATTATAGGTTCCCCAAAAGGTCCCCCCTCCCTTTTCTTATTCCCCTGAGTAGACTATTGAGAAAAGAAAACCAGCCAATCTAAGGCTTTCTACCAAGTTATGGGAAAAGGAAGTACACGCTGTCATGGTGCACTTCCCTCTCACAATGAACGTCATTCTCTTTCCTCATTTATGCTCCCTCCTATCATCAATCATGTGGGGCCCCCCGTTTTTGAACCGACAAGTACTCCCTTCTTTCTCCCCATTTGCTAGGCTTGTATGATGCCAATATACCATGCAATGTGTAGATATTTCTCCCTAAAGTTATATACCATGTATATCTTTCATTTGAGATAATTTCTTCTGCATTTGGTCCCTTAGCATAGGACATACATGTGAGAGCATGCGGTTGCCTATTTATGGCAAGGTAAGGAATGTTGAATTTAAGTATGGAACTAGACACATGGCCAATCTGGACGTTGACTTGTCTACCCAACAGACAGATTTGCGAATCATCCTGCATATGGAAGAAAAGGCGGACTGTCAAGGAAGGCTTCCATTGTTGAGGCCATGTATGTTCCCTACAAAAATTACTCATCCCACTGGCCTGGATGGAATTGACAACCTTCATCAGATTTATAAAAGTGTATGATAATTGGTATACTTCTGAAACTCATTTCATTTACAGTGCAATTTAAGGTCCAGTCTCCAGTGCATGCAGCAGACACATTAAACATGAAATGACAATTACATAGCAAAGACAGATCCTAGCTCCACCTTTCTGCAAATATCTTGGATTGTGAACATGAAGGATCACCCCTTCAGTATCTTGGAATGACATTACACAGCAAATCTAAGGTCTCTTGGATCTAGAAACACCGACAATAAGAAGTTCAAAATTTGGTGGAAAAACAACAACAGAGGATTCGTATATCCAATCAGTCTCTGTTGGACTCGTCCCAAGTACATACAACAAATGTGGTTGTACACACTGTCACCGTGGTGCACGAACAGATAACAAGCAATATGGAAAAAGAATTATTTCATTTTGCTTGGAAGAATGACATTGATGAAACCCACGTCAGTTGTTCCCAGCAAGCCAAAGTATGCTACTTATGCATTATCCATCTCTCTGATTAGCAGCTCATAATAAGAAGCCAATGAAACAGAACCTGCTGTCCTCCACTTCCAGGTCTATATCACAGACATACATATGACCACTCGAGAGTCTCCCCCAAGAAAATAGAGCCCAGAGTACAGCACCATCTTTTACCTCAAAGCACCTAGAAACAGTAATATAGTCACATGACTGACATCTCAGTCCACTGCTAATGTACAAATCTTAAGCAGCAATCTGGTACTTCTCAAATCTTGAAATACACTTATCACCAAAATCTGATTCTTGAATCCGTCCCAGCTTCATATGATGTATTCCCATAAAATAGTTGAGAACCTTCATTTTCTTCTTATTCTTAGTTTTGAGGTTCTTTTTTTTTTTTTTTTAATTTCTTTCAGCTTTACTCTATTATGGATTGTACATCTGCGCTTAGAAGAAATCCTGATAGCTTGTGAGATTGACATTGGAAGATAATGGGAACAGGGATAATCGAACCCAGTTTCAGGACCGGTTTTGCTACTCCCTCCTGGGTCAGTCTCAGGGACTTTCTAATTATTTAATAATTGATGTGTGGAGTTGCCACCAGTTGTGTTTGGAAGGCCTAACAATAAGAATCATATCTTCAAATTTTCAGCTATGTTTGATTTATAATGAGTGAGCACAATCAATCATAAGAAGGCTGGTTGGTTGGGTCTATCTTTTCTGCAATTCCAGAATTAATTTACCAAGGATACAACCATCATGCATCTTTTGGTGAACTTATCTTTTTTTACTTCTCAGATATTACAAATAGCTCCCTCCAGTTCAACAGCATTTAAGAGAAGTCCCTCTGTCTAGAATTAACTACCTTGTCATTCCAGATTCTGTTTAGCCTTTCCAAAGGGTCAGAACTGTTCAAGAAATTATGGAATTGCCACCATTCTGTTTATTTGGGAGTTTGAGGATGATCATAAACAACCTAATTAAGGTTTGGAAATCCTAGGTTGCATTAGGTTGTGATTATCTTCCATGGGGCTGTAAGCTTCAAAAAATAATTGTCAACGTTTGAAACAACACAGATACAATGTCACAATTAATATCTGCTCTCTCATACATAAATAATATTCTCTCCCAAATTCAACCCCACTACTATAATCTTTCAAACCTTCTCCCTAACTGAAGTAGTCAAGTATCATTTTTCCCATCCCCAGATTTCCCACTGCTACCTCATACCACCAAATGGTTGTGAAGTCTTCTGAATCCAATTTCCTTCGCTGGTCCAATAGATTCATCACCAAAAAAGGGCAAAATGATGAATCACTGTTCCAGAGTTCCCAACCACGTAGATGCAGGAATATGATAAAGACACAAGCAGAACATCAACAAATAGGTGATTGATCAGGGAGAAGCCGGGTAGGTGAGCAGACTGTAGAGACTGCTGATTAGTAGTCATAAGTTTCCCAAAGGATTTCTGCTGATATTTCCAAGTAATTTATTATTCGGATATGGCATTCAAAGAATTTATTGGGATAGACTGCACCTGTTTCTCTTCAATCCACATTTCTTATTAGAAAAATTCAATTGCTTTAACATAGTGATTGACAACAAAGAAGAATATGATGATTTTAGGTCTTCACACCACATGTAACAAACCTTTTTATATAATATACTTTTAAGTTAAGTGTCACGAGTAAGGGAAAAAAGGTAACATTCATTTAAGATACATTAGAAACGCATTAGGAACTTAAGTAAGATTATAAGATCATGCCACCATATTTGTCCCCAAAAAAAATCCAGCAAAAGTGGTTTGAACAAACCTGATGAGACCAATTAGAGGAAGTTTAGCCACTGATTTCTTTGGCAATGAAATCCAAGATAAGATTGACAAAAATAGAACAAAAACATGTCAGAGTCAAGGAACAGAAAAAATTTTGAAACTTGTATCTTACTTCTTACATTATATCATAACATGTTATCAAGGGCTCAAAAGAAGGCCCTGATTTGATCAATTTAAGTCGAACCAGGGATCTGATACATGGGATACATGAGTATATTTCTAATAGCATGGGTATAATTTTACATAAGATTGAGCACTACCCCAATTTTGGATAAGATGAAAAAAATGAAACCAATGAATTAGTCTACTCATGATTACCTCTGAAATGTGGAAAATGACCTAAACTCTAAAATTTAATAAGCCATTTTCAGGAAAAGGATGATGATCTTAGTGGGCTTACTTGAGACCGTACAACTCACATCCACATCCATAAGAAACATAAAATTAAATTTTACCTACACTAAAATAGGGGTGCAAGTTTTACCCTGACGACCCGAACCCGCCCTGAACCCTGGCAGGGTTGAACCCGGCCCAAACCCTGACAGGGCTGGGTTAGGGTTTAATTTTATATGAACCCTGGCAGGGTTGGGCTGGGTTAGGGTTGACCCCCTGGGTTGAACCCGGCCCAACCCGACCTTGTATATATATATATATATATATATATATATATATATATATATATATATATATATATATATATATATATAAACCCTAAAACTAAACCTAACCTAAGCCGCATCTCAGACTCAATTCTCATTTCTCACGGCTTCACAGAAATCAGATTCACAGCAGCCTTCCCCTCTTCTCTCAATCTCTCTCGAACGAACGAACGAAAATAGGTACTGTGAGTGAGAGGAGGACCAAGGATGGGAGTTGGGAAGGCCAAATTGCAGATCATGAGTTCATGACCATCATTTTTTTTTTCCCATTTATCAGATCTTTATGTTAAACATTTAAACTTGTTATGATTTGTATTTGTTCCTTGTTAAACACTTAAACTGATTTGGTTTGTATTTGTTAGGTTCTTAAAAGAATATCATAGGTTGCTTGTATTTGTCATAGGTTTTAAGTTGTAATTGTTATTTGATAATTTGTTGTATGTTTAGGGTCAATCAGGGTCAATATAAGGGTCAATCTAACCCTGAATCAGGGTCAATCAGGGTTGACCCTGCCCAACCCGGCCCTGTTAGGGTCAATCAGGGCAGGTTAGGGTAAGGCCCAACCCTGTCAGGGTCAGGGTTAGGGTTGTACATTTTCTAACCCTGGCAGGGTTGGGCTGGGTTAGGGTTAAGTTTCAATAGTCAGGGTTGGGGTTAGGGTTTTGAAAAACCCGGCCCAACCCGGCCATGTTGCAGCCCTACACTAAAATATAAAGTATTGTACAAAAATAAAAACAGAGCTTTGATCTAGGTCAGGATCTTATATGGATATACATTTCCCGATCAGTTAATAAATGGATCAAGAACCCATCAGAACCAATCCAATTAAGATATTGTGCATAAGTACATAAATGCATGTGAAGTATCTTGTTTAACCAAAATAACAACATAAATACATGCATTTATACATCAAATATGATATTACAGACTTTCATATATGTTTCACTTCATATATATTACTACAAACTTTCATATCTTTTCCATTTCCAAAGATTTCCCTTCTTAATGAAGGTTGCACAACAAAATTATTAAATTGGTCAAAGAGCTATTAGTTAAAACTAATTTTTATTTTCTTCCATACAGTATCAAGTATGATCAGAATGGTTTGGAATACCGAGCCCAAAAAGAATGCGAACTTTCAATTCTTTCTAAAAGCCAACAGGCCTCCATTCTGATCAATATCTGGCATATTAATTAACTGAATCTGACAGAATTCAGATTCATCCATTTGACATCCAACCTGTTTAAAGCCCTGCCAAATGATTTTGAATGAAAAAATAAAACTGAAAAATCAAGTGGACTCCTCTGGACCCACCTTAGCAACGAAGCTCGGAAAGTAAGAAGACATATGATACAAAATATCCAAATAAGATATGTGGTTTGATATGATTGCCCCAGGTCGTTCAGGTTCTTCTCCAGACTGATCACTACTGCTCTCGTTCTGATCAATTAGAAAGAACAAAAGGTCGTAAGAAGACAAAATGAGAAATGCTTATAAATAGCATATCACTATCACATAAATATTTTCAGAAACAGCAGAGGCTTTTATGTGGTGCTGTAATTTTAGTATTTTACTGTCATTTTCCACAGTCAATGGAATCCAATGACCTAGTACCTTTGTATAATGTGAATCGAAATCACCTAAGGATAGGGATTGGAATTCATATGAAAACCAGAATCGTAGTGAAGGTTTAGAAAACAGAATTGAAATAAATGGATATGATTTGAAGAATCTCACTCCAAACCTAAGCTAGCTTCTCACTAACCACCTCAGCATCTCACCAGGAATAGCGTCTCACTACGACTCTGTTTCTCACAGAATAGTATAGACAAATTTCCATTCAAAATTCTGATTTAAAATGCTTACAACGCAGCTCCATTAATAAAGGAGCTGAGAGGGTTCTAGACCCCATTGGGACTTCCTCCTAAACTTAATGATATGAATATTTCCAAGGACTTTGACCGTTTTCAAGATAATTAATGATCTTTACATTTTCAAGGTCTCCACTCTCAATGAAACTAACTTTACTGACAACCCTTAGACTTCTCAATTCATATGGGTCACTTAACACCCATATATGGGCTTTCAAAATAGGCCCATTACAAAAGAAAACATAAAAAGTTCCAGCCCATGTGTAACGCCTCAGAATTTCTAAGTTAATTTTCTGCCTTAGTGAAGTTTGTGAGTCTGGGTGACATTTAGATGAATAGGTGTTGTTAACACATTTTGGTGTTGTGTAGTACCTAGTATGCACCATAACATTTAATGTAGGGTGAATTGTAAATCTGAGAATGGAAATCTTGCTTAGGGTGGCATGGGACCCATAGGGAAAAGTTTGATGTCAATTTAACGTCGTTTGTTAGCTAATCTCAAAAATACCTTGGTATGAACCATAGGATGCTAGGGAGTACTCCCTTATTACTGCAATGATTTTTGTTACAATCTTAGAGTTAATAAAATAATAATATGGGAAGCCCCAAAATCTTAGGAAGCAATGGGGCCCACTTTAAGTGAATATTATTTTGTTTAGATAATGTTATCCTAATTAAATAATAGATAATTTGTTTCAAATTAAGAAATAAATAAAATAATGTTGAGAGGAAAAATTGACTTGTCTAGAATGACAAAGGTCATGCTTCATTTATAAAGAAAATGAGTTACATGGTAAATGAGGTAGGTGAGGTAGGTTATGGGCAGCAGTCCCATCCTGTCAAGGAAGGCTGCTGCACATGAGCTACTGCACAACAACCCCTTCTTGTCAAAGGGAGGGTGCTCAAGTCAAGGAAGGTTGTTGCACATATGCAGCAGCACCATTCCTTCAAGGTCTATATTACAACACTCCCCCTCTAGTTGAAGCATAAATATCAAACATGCCCAACTTGTCAATAATAAAAACAAAACTCTTACTGCTAAACCCTTTTATAAAGAAATATGGTAACTGAGCATCAGACGGGACATAGGGAACACATACGACTCCTTGTTCTAACTTCTCTTTGTGCTTAATACGATCATGTTCAACATATTATGTGCAATATTGATTGCTGATTTATTGTCACAGTACAAGTGCATAGGCAAATCAACTGGAACACACAAATCTTGAAGAAGACAACGAAGCCAATGAGTTCACAAATGCCATGGGCAATGGCTCAAAACTCAGCTTCAGCACTGGACAGAACAACAATAGCTTGTTTCTTGTTATTCCAAGTAACAAGGTTGCCTCCAACAAATATGCAATAACTTGAAGTAGATTTCCTGTCATCGTGACACCCACCAATCAGCATCAATAAAGGCTGTAATACGAAAGTAACTATGAGGAGAAAATAAAACACCTTTTCTGGGAGTGGATTTCAGATATCGTAAAATCCTACTTGTGGCCACTAGGTGAGTGGAGTAGGGATCATGCATATATTGACCGATGACACTTACAACAAAAGCAATGTCAGGCCAGGTGTGTGACAAGTATATCAGTCGTCCAACCAACCGCTGATAGCTATCTTTATCAATTGAGTCCTCAACCTTGTGCTTGAGATGAGAATGAGGCTCTAAAGGAGTATCTGCTGGTTTACAACCTAGCATTCCTATCTCTGATAAGAGATGTAGAATGTATTTCCGTTATAAGAGGAAGATACTTGAACTAAATGAGCAACTTCGATCCCAAGAAAATATCTCAGCTTACCGAGGTCTTTGATCTCAAATTTTGTCCCCAAGTAAGCCTTCAGATTAGTTATTTTAACAATATTACTACCAGTGATATCAATGTCGTCTACATAGACGATCAAAACTGTAATGTGTTCACCGGTCTTCTTGATAAACATAGTATGGTCAGCATTACTTTGTTTATAACCAATCGATATCATAGCTCGATGGAAACGACCAAACCACGCTCTTGGATATTGTTTCAAGCCATAGAAAGCTCGCTTCAACTTACAAACTTTGCCATAAGTTTTTTGAGAAGCAAATCCAAGAGGGATGTCCATATAGACTTCTTCAAGTTCCTCATGGAAGAAAGCATTTTTTACATCAAGTTGTTAAAAGTTTCATCCTTGGTTAACAACACATGAGATGATTACTTTGACAGTATTCATTTTTGCTACTGGAGCAAAGGTTTCCTAATAGTCAATCCCATATGTTTGAATGAATCCTCTAGCAACCAGCCTTGCTTTATATATGTCCAGAGATCCATCAGCCTTTTGTTTGACAACAAAGACCCGTTTGCATCCTACAAGTTTCTTTCCTGGAGGGAGAGACACCAAATCCCACATGTCAGTCTTCCAAAGAGCACTCATCTCTTCATTCATTGCCTCTTTCCACCTTGGACTTGCCAATGCATCCTGCCAGGAGTTTGGAGTGGAAATAAACGATAATGAAGAAACAAAAGTAAGGAAGGAGAGTAAGGAAGGAGAGAGACAAAGAATCATATGTAACAACAATGGAACGTAGAGTACTCATTCTGATGGTCTTACGAATAGCAATCGGTAAGTCAAGACTAAGATCACTAGGAGGAAGAGACTTACCAGAGGAAAGATTTGGAGGACTTGAATTCGGAATGGACGGTTGGCTATCTGCAGTAGTGGTGGTATCTGTCACTTGTTTACATCAAACAAATACTTTGAGAGGTGGTTGAGGTTTGAGTCGGTTGAGAATGCGCCCTTTGAATTTGGGACAGAATTTAAACTTGTTCTGACTTGTCACACCCAAGGGTGGAGCTAAAACCTGTTCCTGACTTGTCAAATCCCTCAGTTGCAGTTTCAGCCACTATAGAAGAATCCAACGGAATAATGACAGGCACATCTTCCCGAACATATCGAATAGAAGACTCCCCTTGAAGAAGGGCCAAAAATAAGCTTTAGACTCATGAAAGACAACATTCATGGTGACCAAAAATTGCCGAGTCAAATGATGATAGCACTTGTAACCCTTCTGAGTAGCAGAGTATCCAAGGAAGATATAGCAGAGCCCCCGGGGATCAAACTTTCCATGGACATGATGATTGCGAGCAGACACCACGCAACCAAAAACCCGAGGCGGAACCACAAAAGAATAGGAGCCCATGAGCACATCAAGAGGGCAGTGAAAAGCCAAGAAACTAAAAGGCAGCCAATTGATAAGATAGGCCGCCATAAGAATTGCATCACCCCAATATTGAGGAGGGAAGTCATAGTGAACAATAGAGACCATACTTCTTCAACTCCGTTGGGGCCATATGGTAAGGCACTTTGGAAATTGGCGCCAAGCCAGAAGTAAGGCCTATTGTAACTAGACCTCTTGGCCAGGTGGTAACCCTGACAATTCCTACTGAAAGACATCCGGAAACTCCCCTACAATAGAGATCTCATCCAACCCTGGCTCTATAGACTCAAAACTTGAGACATTAGCCAAGAAACCCAAACGCTCTTCTTCAATGAACCAATTAGCTTTCATTGTTGATATTATGGGTAGGGGTTGCTTGACCTCAATGCCTATAAACGGAAACTTGGTTCCATCTTTGGGTTTGAACACCAATTCCTTACTTAGACAATCAAAACTAAAATGATAAGCAGATAGACAATCCATGCCTAAAATAACATCAAAGTCTTTAATGTCTAACAAGAATAGATTTGTCACTAACTCATGGTCATCGATCTTCACTACACAGGAACTAAACAGCATGAAAGATTCCATAACTTCTCCGGAAGGTGTAAACACATATAATTCATTACTCAGTAATTTTCCATCTACATTCATCTTTGTCGAAAAAGCTTGTGAAATAAACAAATGCGTCGATCCAGAATTAAACTAAACAATAGCAGGCTGATTGTAAATAATAAGTGTACCTGATACCACCATAGGTGATGCTCCATCATCCTTTTCTACCAGGCGATAGATTTACCCATGTGCTTTCGGCTTCAGTCCTCCTGGTTGACCCTGGTTCTTTTGTTTAGACCACTCCAAACAGTCTTTGATAACGTGTCCCTCCTTATGACACTTATAGCAAACTACATACCCTTTCTTTGGGTCCAGACAGTTGCTTAAATGATGTCCAACTTTTCCACAATTGAAGCATATCACTGCTCCCAAACGGCAATCTCCAGCATGTATCTTCCCACAAGTAAGGCAGGTTCCTGGTTCCTTTTGTCAGGAATAGCATCTCGACCTTTGTTTGCAACTCTACCCCAAGAGTCATCAGCTCTAAACAGTTCCTTTTGTCAGGAACAGCATCTCAACCTTTGTCTGCAACTCTACCCCAAGAGTCATTAGCTCTAAACCTCTTCCCCTGGTTGCTTGTCTCGCTATGGTCTGCCCCCTTGGGATTGCTCTCTATGACCAAAGCCCGTTTTAGTACTTCAGCATAAGTATTAAGTTGGTGTGAAGCCACCACTGATATGATTTCATACTGCAATCCGTGTTCAAAAAGTTGGGCCTTTCTTTCTTCAGTGTCCACCTACTGTGGGACAAAACGAGCTGGCTCCTCGAACTTTCTCTCATATTTTCCCACTAAATTGGTCCTTTGCTATAGTCGTAGTAACTCCAACTCCTTCTCTAGCCGAACCGGAGTTGGGAACTATTTTTTATTGAATACTTCAAACCTTTGCCAAGTCATCGGTTGGGCCTCTCTCTCTCAAGCATCCGCCTTGTAGTAACCCACCAGTGATCAGCATCATTTTGCAGCATGAAGGATGCACACATCACCTTTATCTCGTCAGTGATCCTCAACACCATGAAGATCTTCTCCATCTCGCGTAATCAACAATCAATGGATCTATAGTGCCCTTAAAAGCTGGAGGGCAAAACTTCCTGAATTGCTCCATTACCCTTGCCAGGTCCTGCTCCTCCCTCCTACAGCATCATACCGTTGTACTGGCAGCACAAGCTGCTCGCCCTTATTAGGTGCTCCTCTCCTCTGATATTAGGCCATTTCCTGATGACATAACTCGATGAGTCCCTAAATATTTAAACGAGAGGAAATCGTCCACCTAATAATCAACTTAAAATATTGGTGCATTATTCTTAATTTGGTAAGTTATTAAACATTTATACTTTTTCATCATCTAAAGTGTTAGTACATTTTAATTAATCATGTACAATGTCCTATGCTACCAGACTCTACCCTAAAAAAAACTGGCTCTGATACCATTTTGTCAAAACCCAAACCTGTACAAGGTAAGAGTACAGCCCTCACAGCGCTGATCTAACAACCGACCAAATAATTAAAAAATAAACTTTAATTTCCACAAAATAATCCAACTCAAAACAATAAGTAAAATAACAAGTCAATCAAAACCTACTGGTGGCAATCTAGTGACATAAACATGAAATAAAAAGCATTTGTCCTCACACATGAGTTCAAAACCTTATACATTTATTCTAATAAAATAAATTTTCAATTAAAACTAAAGGTACGCTTGCGGATCCTCTACGCTCCCTCTTGATCCTGAACAACCTTCTCGTCATCTGAGATATCATGGAAAGGGGTGAGCTCACTAGCCCAGTAAAAAGAACACAGCAAAATTACAACACTAAGATGATCACCAAAAACAATGCAAGAAAAATTGTTCTTTTTTTAATTTACTTTCAAAATATATCTCATTTAATTTTACTTTCAAAAAAAATTCTCCTTTAATTTCACTTTCAAAACAATTCTCCTATAGTTTCACCTTTGGCCAACTGCTAGAAAAATCATCTACCATTGCCCTAGTAGAGGGTCAACCACAGCCTAAAACACTTTTTTGGTCGTCTGTTCATGACCCCATTTTCATTTATCCATGGCGTAACGGATAGCGACTTATATGGCAATTACTCTCCACCCTATTGTCCTTATTACCCTCTACCAACCCAATGTAGCTAATTACCCTTTTATCACATTCTTAAAATTACCCATTACTTAGATGCATGACAAATCACAACTCATGCAATACTATTAAAACGTAGAAAATGCATAACAAGATAAAAGCACAAATAACATCAATATTCGATAAAACTCATCATAATCAACACCAATCCATTCATACAACACTAAAATAAAAAGATAAAGCAAAGAAGCAAAAAACATAAATCATAATTCATGTAGGGTCAGAACTGCCTAGTGACACTTCGTAGTTTTATTTATGTTTTTGCTTCTTTGCTTCATCTTTTTGTTTCATTGTTGTATGAATGGATTGGTGTTGATTATGATGTGATCTATCAAACATTGATGTTTTTTGTGCTTTTATCTTGTTATGCATTTTCTACATTTTAATAGTGTGCATGAGTTGTGATTTGTCATGCATCTAAGTAATGGATAATTTTAAGAATGTGATAGAAGAGTAATAGCTACATTGGGTCTAGTAGAGGATAATAAAGGCAATAGGGTAGAGAGCAATTGCCATCTGAGTCGTTATCCATCACACCGCGGATAAATGAGAAGAAGGTTATGAAAAGATAACCAAAAAAGTGTTTTAGGCTATGGTTGACCCTCTACTAGGGCAATGGCATACTAGGACAATGGTAGATGATTTTTCTAGCAGTTGGCCAAAGGTGAAAGTAAATGAGAATTGTTTTGAACGTGAAATTAAATGAGAATTTTTTTTAATGTAAAATTAAATGAGATATGTTTTGGAAGTAAATAAAAAAAATAAAAATAAAAATAAAAAATAAAAACAGTTTTTCTTGCATTGTTTATTCGCATTGTTTTTGGTAATCATCTTAGCATTGTAATTCTATTGTGTTCTTTTTATTGGGCTAGTGAACTCACCCCTTACCATGATATCTCAGATGACGAGAAGGTTGATCAGGATCAAGAGGGAGCGTAGAGGATGCGCAAGCGTACCTTTAGTTTTAGTTGAAATTTTATTCTATTAGAATAAATGTATCAGGTTTTGAACTCATGTGTGAAGACAAGTGTTTTTTATTTCATGTTTATGACACTATATTGCCACCAGTAGGTTTTGATTAACTTGTTATTTTACTTATTGTATTGAGTTGGATTATTTTGTGGAAATTAAAGTTTATTTTTTAGTTATTTGGTCAGTCGTTAGATCAGCACCCGTAAGGGCTATACTCTTACCTCATACAGGTTTAGATCGTGACAGGTAGTGCTTATGATTTCGTGGCTAATAGCATTAATGTTAGAGTCCAAATATTGATCCTAGCACTGATACCATGTTGAGAGTAAAAATTGATTTGTCTAGAATAACAAAGATCAATCATTCATGTATAGAGAAAATGAGTTACATAGTAGGTGAGGTAGTTGAGGACGTGAGGTAGGTTATGGGCAGCAACCCCTTCCAGTGAAGCTGCTGCACATGTGCAGCAGCACCTTTCCTTATAGGTCTCATATTACAAAAAATAATAATGTGGGGAAGGCCAAAATCGTGGGCAGCATTTGGGGGCCACATTAAGTGAAATATAATTAACTATAATATAAGTAAATAGAGAGTTAAATAAGAGTTAGGATCAAGGAATCAAGTATCGACACGATACGCACCGTATCGGTCGATACGTACCGTATCGGTCGATACGTATCGGTATTGACACTAGTCGATACGATACCAGTCGATTCGTCTCTTCACTTTTAAAAAAAGTATAGTATCGAGCGTATCGAGCCGTATCGAACGGATACGGCTCGATACGCTCAATACTATACGGCTTGATACGCATCGATACACTTTAATTTTGAAAAAAAAAAGAAAGAAGAAAAACCAACCTGTATCGACCAGTATCGAACCAATACAGTTCGATACTGCTCGATACTAGTCAATACAGCCTTTTAAGTGTCGAGCAGTATCGATACTACTCAAAAACAGACCATGTTCGTGTTTTTTCAAAAGCCGACAACCATTGAAGCTTCAATACTCCTCTGCAACTTGATTTTTCTTCCAAAAAACCTTAGGGCTTTGATTCTTAGCCCTAAAATGACTAGGAAGGCAGCATCAAACTGGGTTTTTGTGAAGATTAGAGCCTGAAATCATCTCTTCAAGCTCCAAGGGCGGAAAACCCTAAAGGTATGAATTTCAACTTCAATTTTTTTCATAATAAATCAATTTTTGTGTTGTTTCTTCTCATGAATCAATGATATGGTCCTATTTGATGAATGCATACTACATGCATGGATTTAAACACTGATTTGAGGTTTGATTTGAGAAATTTTGGAAGAACAGAAGAAATTTTAAAAAAAAATTTCCCAAAAATTAATTCTTTCATCTTCTATTATGTATATAAGATGTGTAAACCACTGATCTACCATCTTTGCTTCTCAGTTATAATTTTCGAGTTTATTTTTTATTTTTTTATTTTCTGATTAAAAAAATAAATATATAATTCAGATAATATTATTTTTTTTCATGTAAAATTTGACTATTCTCTCTCTCTCTCTCTCTCTCTCTCTCTCTCTCTCTCTCAATTTCTATTCATCGATTCCCTATTTTGGTCATGATTTGTCTTTCCAGTAGTAGTAACAATAATACGTACATGACTCTAACCTATTTTTTTTCATGAATCAACATTTTTTATTGTTAAGGGGAAATTTGTTGTCAGATCTAAGATATATGTGGTCCTGTACTAGTTAAGGCCCAAATATTTTTCTTCTTTTTTTTTTCTTTCCTTTTCTTACATCCTTGTTGTTTGTTGATTCTCTGTGGGGTGTACATGACTCCATGAATTTGATTTCTATGCCATGATGTATGTTCTTTTTTCTTCTGATCTCAATGTTCCTCTACTATTTTGTCAAGTTTTAAGTCTTGCTTTCCTTTACTTTTTTCTTAATGTCAGTCTCGGTTGTAGGAAAAACTATAAAAAATGGTAAGGGTTTGGTATGTTTGTGTTTGTTTCCACTGAGATGGGTATTTACTAAAGAGGTAACTTTTGGTTTTACTTGTCTTTTTAAGGAAAATGTGATTTCCAATAGGATTAGAAACTGGTTTTAATAAAAAGGCATAGTTCTGTACATTTTTTTATTGTTTTACAATACGTAGGGTATTCGGCTAGGAGTTTATGTGTATCCATGATGCAAGAAACATTTTCTTTTTCAATGTTGCTAATTATAGTGTTTTTATGCTTTAAAATTATGTTTTGTATGTTCCATAATCATTTTTTTGCGTATCTTGTCCCGTATCCATGCGTATCCTTACGTATCCACCGTATCCACGATATGATACGATACGTCTCTTAATTTCAGCTGACCAATAAGGTACCGATACACGATACTTGATTCCTTGGTTTGGATAGTGGGCAGCAAGATTCCACTTTGCCATGTGATTCTGATGAAGGATAAGATAGATAGGAGACTGTTTTGGGGACTGTAAATAGTACATAGTGAACTATTGTGGGATCCCCTCCAAGTGGAGTTGATTTACACAAAATAAAATAGAATGATGGAAGTATGGGGACCCCACACCCTTCTCGCATGGAGAACAACAAGGAAGAGGAACTGAGAGAGATCGACATTGGGAGAAAGAAAAGAGAATTTCTGGAGTTATGATACCCACTTGGCGTGCCTATGGCTCGGCGTTCGTTGGGAGCACAAGTGCTTGAGTGCTTCATAGTCAGAAAAGAGTATGAACTCTTGGCGATCAAGTACTGTCTCCAAGGTTTGAGCACCTGTAATACAGCATGCAACTCAAGATCATAGGTAGAGTATTTCTTTTTTGCATCATTATAATCTTAAAGCTGGGTTTGATTATTGTCCCACAGGGAACCAGGCCGAACAAAGATTGGAAGAGTGTCTATGGACAATGTAGGATTCATCATTTTTGGTTATGAATCATATGCAACTAGTTACCTTTGCTTCCCAGTATCAACGGCTGGTAAAGTTTTCAGCAGAGAAGATATTCTCACCTCTTTCAAGGGCTTAGATCCTTTTTTCTCTTTGTATTGAGATTGATAGTTTATTCTAACCCTAGTAGTTGCAGTAAAGATTCAAGCTTCCCAATTATGAGGAGAGATTTATAGTTTTCAGCATCACATTCGTGGAGAGACCTAGATCAGCCAAATCTACAGCTGATGATCATGTAAAGAAGGGGCCGGTATTGACTATTGAGATGAAGAAAGGCAGGCCTTCGCTTCCATAACAGTGGATTTGTGCATTGGTTTTTGGTGATACTGGCTCAAACCAATATCCAGATCTTCATTACTTTAAGTACATCTGTTAATAAAGCATTCATTATTCCTCCATAATAACTAAAATAAACAACCAATAAAGTATTCATTCTCAGACCTTAGACTGATAGGAAATATACAAAAATCAATATCCATGTTCATTCACTCAGGAACATGTTTAGCAATTAACAATATGGAACTGAAGTGTGTAGTGATTTCTACATTGTTTTTCAATAACAGTGGGCCAGTGGCATCTTTCTGTTCCAAATAATCTAAGGGAGTGAAGCTACGTTTGGTATAACCTCCTCAAAACATAGAGGAGTATCCTTAGACGCAATTCAGATCCCAAATACTAGGATAATTTTATATCAATGTATAAGTTTAGTAACATTAAATATTGGGAATTACAGAGATTCTTGTACGATTAGGTTCCTGTGATTTCATATTTGACACTATGAAAGAAAAAACATAACCAGTTCCTTTTAGATTCTTGTTTCCTACTTGGAGAAGAGGGGGGGTTGAAGAACAATTATATGCCACTTTGCCCAGCTCCATGTGTTTCTGTCAAGGCTCAAAAGTATGGTGAATGTGGCACCATGGCAAGTGTCACCAAGGATCACTTCAAACATTAAATGGACATAACATTATGAACATACCATTGCACCTTCTACAGTCGTGTTTCACACAGCCAAATTTAAAAACAAAACCAGATAAGGACATTCACTTAGAAATTATAAAGCCTGTTTCATTGGCACTTCTCTTGCCAATAAATGTTGGGGTTGTATCCCATAGTTACAAGTTGCAACATATAATCTCACCATCAGCCATTCCAATCTCTTACATATGAAACTAAAAAGGACAACAGATCAGAAAGAATCACGTATTAATCTTCTTCCACTTTTTTCCCCTTTAAGACCGTTCCTATTCCTGCCCATACAGGTTTAAGAGTTGTATTCCAATAATAAATTTACTTTGCCCATACAGATTTAAGAGCGTGTAATTCCAATAATAAATTTACTTTCCAGGCATGAATGATACCGATGATATTGTACCAACAATATTGTTTCTCATTTTTGTTTTTTGTGGCTAGGGCTAAATTTAGGCTTAGTACCTGAGGGGAGAATTCCTCTAGGAATGCCTCTTTATTGTCTATGGGATCTCCCATACTCTAGGGTCTTGGTGTCCTGTCATGGGTGCTCCTAGGCTTGTTTCACATGAATATTCCATTGGTGAGGGCCTCTTATGTCGAGGTTTTTGTATGCTTTTTGTCTTTTTTTTTTTTTTTTTTTCTTGATAAAGTGATCTACTTATCACCCAAAAAAAAAAAAAAAAAAAGATTGTTATTTTTGCAATGGCACGGTCAATGCCATTCATTAATGTGGATTAAGAAGCCCAATGTCAATCAACTTTTAGCATTCTTAGATCATTCATGTTTTTTTTTTTTTTTTGGGTAAATATCAGATCATTCATGGTCCTCTTGAAAGATTCTGGCATAACTTTCCCAAGCTAATCAAATACGATGTTCAAAGCATGTACTCTGAAATTGTAACCACTCAAGCCATTAACATAATTATCCAAAACAAAAGCGGGCAAAGTTTTACCTTCCCAGCTAATTTCTCCACGGCATCAGGATCCCAGTAAGACTCGCTAATCCAATAAAAACCAAGCGTGAAGAGCATTGCCCTAGATAAGAACCTACCAGACTGAATAACGAAAACCCTTCTCCAACCACTCATATGAGCATAATCTTCCTGTCCGTCTTCTTGTGACGGGACAGAGAAAAGCGTACAGAAGCGGCATATTAAGTAGTACAGTATCACTATCGCCAAGCCAACAACCAAACGAATAGGAACAATGGTGACAAGTGCGAATCCAAGCAGAAGTTTCTCCGTCAGAGGCAGTTCCCCTCTCCCCATCGTCCCATAAACATCTCTTCTCACAAAAGCGGCGAATTTCTTCTCGAGTTCTTCCAAATCCTCAGGAGCGAGAGGAGAGTAACTCGCATTGGAATCGGATTTCAGCAAAGGCCCCTCGTCCATGCTGGAGCCTTCGCCGCGAGGCTCGTCAACTGGTTCAACAACTGAATGATTCTCGGTTACAAAATTCTTAAGCTCCGTCTCCATTCTTGAATCCTAAGACCCAAACCTAATTCCTCCATACGAATGCCATTATTGAAGCTTCAAGCTTCGTTTTTCAGCGACGTGACAGATCCAAAGTTTGTCGCGTGCAATCCTTAAGAAGTGGAGTTCGTAAAGAGTCGTGAAGTCGTGATGGTGCCAGGGAAAAAAAACGACCGCCAGGCTTGTTCTGTTCTGTTCTGTTCTACTCAGGTGTTGGACCTTTATATATTTGAACTTAGATGTCGTTAAATAGAATCTTTATTGTCAAATACATCTTGAGTCGTTGACCGCAGTCTCCGATGTGGGGCTTTAGATAATCAATGGATCATGTTAAGGAAGAGTGGCCCCACGTATTTATTATAATTAATGATCAAGCGGCTGATAATTGAGAGCGGCACGGCACATTGGTAGACGGTTAGACCTACACGGTGGGACACCAAAAGATTCGATTAGATCGACATTCATTGGTGATTACCAAATCGTGGGGAATCCCACTTCGGGAAATGGAAGGACAACGTGAGCGTGAATCAATGCACGACAGGGATGTCAAATTCTCCATTCTCCCTTTTAACGGGCAACCAAATCCTCTCCAGCGGTCTGTCGCCTGCCAAGGGCCGGATTTCAGTCGGCCCACCCCCCAATGTATTGGCAGGCGACCAGACCGAACCCCGGTCCTTGGATCTGCGGCAGGAACCTCCTGCCGCAGGAGACGATTTGGATCACCCCGGTCCTTGGATCTGCGGTAGGAACCTCCTGCCGCAGAAGACGATTTGGATCCTTTTAACGGTTGGTACCACAGACAAGACACGGGTGGGATCCATTGAAAAATGAGATCTGCCATTAATTAAGGGTGTCAATGGCCGATTTGGTTCAGTTTCGGTCTGGTCTTGAGTTTTTTTTTTTTTGATAGTTCGAAACATGTCTAATAAGATATTCAAACTGGAATAAATTGCACTATACACATTAATTAACGGGTCGATCTGATGTTGGTTTGCTATTGAGCTTGCTTAATGGACTCTTACAGGTCTATTACTAGTTCAGTTTATTAAATGTGTATGTAGTAAATAAATTAGATTAATGGGCTCTATCAGATCATTATCAAACTGGTTTGATTTTGGTGTTAGTTCCTACATGTATATATTTAATAAAATGTTAGCTTAGTACACTATTTTTGCTCCATTATTGGACTTGTTCGGTTTCGATTTTTCGTACCCTCCCAATCATTAGTTAATTGAGTTTGTATTCTTTGAGGAGACTACCGAGAGGAACCAAGATGTTTTAGGTTGGGTACACGATAAACATGGGAGAGCATATTGTTAAATTAAAATAGAAAAAATTTCACCCACCTCTTTGGAGGTTTACCCATAATTCAATCACTAATATCTAGAGTGATAATATCAACCAACTCTTATAATTTGTAAAATAAGTATCAATCATGTCTTATGAGTCCGATAGGTGATGAGATGTATTGTCACTTGTGTTTTTATGGCAATGTCACATTTGACCCCATTCATTTTCTCTCCCTCTCTCTCTCTCTCTCTAAATCATGTATCAAGAGCATCTAATGACCTTTATTGAATATGGTCATACCATCTCAAACGATTTTCTCATTGTTTATCCTTTATTAGCGCTACTCCCAAATCAACTATAATACGATTATTTCTTATCTTATTCTTCCTAGTTTTGTCACACATCCATATTAACATCATCGTATCAGCTACACTAAGTTTATCAATATGATGCTTATTAAATGTCTAACATTCTATACCATACATCATAGCTGGTCGAATGACTGTCTTATAAAATTTTCCTTTAAATTTTAAATGAATACATCGATCACACAACATTCAGACACATTTATCCACTTCATTCATCGTATTTTAATTATTTGTGAAATATCATCATATATATCATATTTGTTTATGATTAAATTTAAATACCTAAAATGATCATTTTGTTGTATCTCCCTCTCAAAAATGTTCACCACTTCATTATCTATCATTACGTGACTAAAATTATATATTATATATTCCGTCTTTGTTCTATTTATCTTAAAATCTTTTGATTCTATTAACGATCTCTATAGTTCAAACTTTGCATTAATTTATTATATAAAAAAAAACTTTATAATAATTCCTACTTTTGTCCAAGAAACTTCATTTTAAAAATCTCCGATTAGATTTTCTTTTTGTATAATGTGGGAATGTGCCTCCAGTAAAAAAAATCTCTAGTAACAAATTCAACAAACCTTTTACTATATTTTAAATCTTTTAATAAGGAAGAAAATCTCAATATAATGGGCAAGTGTTTCCAATGCTTTTATTTGGTAGAATGAGAAATGATTTCATCAATGGGAGGCCCACAAGGTCATGAACCATGGACTCATATGGTCAAGATATGAAAGCGTGTACAAAAGTCTCTCCAAACCCATATGGTCATGAACTATGGACCCACAGGATCGGAATGTGAAAGCGTGTATGAAAATCTCTCCACACCAGTTGCATGGGGATCATTTTTTCCTAAAATCATAAATTTTAGTCATTTCACCCCTTGTGAACCCCATGTGAGAAGAGACATGTAAGCACAAAGTCAAGCAAAAAACTCTATTATTTTAGGGTAAGAGTCTCTGCCTAGTTTTTATTTATTTATTTAGTTTTTCCTCGATAGGTAAAGTCCTACAAAGAATTGAACTCATGACCTCTTTATTTTAAGGCGTTGGTCTTATTCTCTGTTTAATTACGTGGCTCTTACATCAACATGGGATTCGATGAGTTAGTGAGTGATCCGATGTTTGAAGATCACCATCGGATCACTTTATGCGCATCTCTATGCATTGGCATGCGTTGAGTGATTCTCGACCATTGGATCACTCACTGAGTTCTCCAACTACCGAAGAAGATCTTATCACCATCGATGTGGTGTGGGTTCCACCTATGTGGGACCCACTGAGTGATTATCCCAATATATATATATATATATATATTTTTTTTTTTTTTGGTAAAAGATTATCCCAACATTACAAGTGTATTAACCTATCCTTTTTTTTTTCATGTCTATTAATCAATAAATATTCCGAATCAATTCTTACCAAAAAAAAAAAAAAAAAATTTCCGAATCGGTGCAGATTTTCCATAAGAAGAGAACAGCTGCCAGCTCTAGTGCTAGCCTGCTGGGTAAGTAAGAAGGATCACGATTTGCAGACTTCAATCGCTGGAACCATGGGGAAGGGAGGCGGCTGTGTGCCCAGTAAAAAGCGTATGCCATTAGCTACTTCCGATGATCCTCCGAAGACCGCTGCGGATGCTTCTGTTACCGTCGACGAAAAGTCCCTTTCAGCTGATTCCACTCCTGCGCTCGAAGCCACGATTCCGCCGCCATCTACGAAGTTGAAGATATACATTGTCTACTACTCCATGTATGGCCATGTGGAGGACTTGGCGAAGAGAATGAAGAAAGGAATTGATGGGATCGAGGGGGTTGAGGGCTGGTTGTATCGTGTTCCTGAGACTCTATCAGATGAAATTCTCGAAAAGATGAAGGCTCCCACCAAAGACGATTCGATCCCCTTGATTTCTGCAGCGGAATTGGCGTCGGCCGATGGGTTGCTTTTTGGGTTTCCGACCAGGTATGGATGTATGGCTGCCCAGATGAAGTCTTTCTTCGACTCGACTGGGCAGTTGTGGAAGGAACAGACGCTTGCCGGGAAGGCGGCTGGGTTCTTTGTCAGCACTGGTACGCAAGGAGGAGGCCAAGAAACCACTGCGTAAGCCTAATTACTTCTCTTCCACTTGCAGCCTCTCAGTAATTCAACAATGCCTCTATTAGTACTCTTTTCATGATTCACTACACATAATTGAATGCAGAATTACCTGATTAGTCGCATCGAGGTTTCAAGAGAACAATACGCTTTATTAGTAGTATATTTTTTGTAGACTGTTTCTGATGTGTCATTTTGATGAGCTTTGATCATTGTTTTCTGTAGTAATTCGTTAATGCCTTGTTGTGCATGTCGAATGATGAATTAGTATAGCTCAGAATCTTTCTGTAGCAAAGCATCAGCAATACTCCACATGCATAGACGGGAATACCCATTTGCTTGAGGATAGAGTTCTTCCTACGCTTGGTTGTTTGATCCTCAAGTTCTTTGGTTCTGACCTACATGCATTAAGGAAACATCACAGATCTGATCCCTTATGATACTTACCAAAACATTAGCTCCGCTTGCGTCCGCTACATAGTGTAATTTTTAACTCAAAGGCTTGAGTTAGAGAAATACAGGGGAGAAAAATGAAAGTCAACATGTGCTATTTACTTTTGTTTACAACAAACTAGAAACCCTTATCACGAAGTTTCTAATGCTTTGATGAATTGATGCAGTTCTAACAGTAAGGGATTAAATGTTAGGCTCTTGAGTTAAGGTTACTAAATTAAGAGTTCATGGAAATAGGGGCCTGATTTTCTTAAGAAAGATGCAAAGTATTTTCCTTGGTAACTAGATGTAATGTTTGTCACTTGGCATGCTGAGTGGCTGCTGCAGAGTAATCCCCTTTTCTCTGCACAGCTCTTGGAGCTTGCTAATATGCACCTGATCTTGAGATTGTTCTTGCTCATGCCTAATTTTGGGAAGGGTGGAAACTACTAGTTTTTTTTTTTTTTTTTTTTGGGACTCACTCATGCTTTTCTCTCAGATCTATCTAGGGTCAACTTGGTGAATCCATACTGACATTCTGCTCTATCTGCTGCCATTTCTGCTCTATCTGCTGCCCTTTCTGCTTTTAAACCAGAGGATCAAAATCCTTCTCTCCAATCCCCCTTCCCCTTGTCACTACTCAGCCTACAATTTCAGGAAGAGTTGGGATGGAAACTGCTACTTTTTTTTGGGCTCAGTCATGCTTCTCCCAGAGCTATCTAATCTAGGGTCATCTTTGTGAATCCGTGCTGCCATTCAACTCTATCTGCTTCCTTTTTTGCTTTTAAACCACGGGGTAAGCAACCATCCTTCTTTTTTCCGTCCCCCCCCCCCCCCCCGCCCAAAAAAAAAAAGAAAAAGAAAAAAAGAGAGAGTAGCATTTATTGATTTCTATGATTATATTTTTTTTTTGTCTCGTATGGAAACAGAGTTGAGTAGCCATGCCCCATATGATTCCCAAAACTTGAAATTTGATTAATTCCTGATTACAACAAAATGAGTCTCTCTGGGTAACCAGTTTAATAGTTCAGCCATATCATCATTCTATATTTCCCTGCTTTTCTCATAGATTTTTGAAATGGAGGAAAAACTTGATAGGCCTAAAAAATGTTTTGAAGATTATGCTTGCTTATTTTAGCTTCATTCTGTTATGGTGGCAGCCAATGCTTTATCCTCGGGAGTGTTATGCGTGCTTATTTTGGCTTTGTTCTGTTATGGTGGCAGCCAATGCTGTATCCTCAGGAGTGTTATGCATGCTTATTTTAGCTTTATTCTGTTATGGCAGCCAATGCTTTATCCTCGAGATTGGAAAGAATTTAATTGTCATTTGCTCCTCTTGTTAATTTCAAGATGTATTGTCTGTTTTTGTTGCAGTTGGACAGCAATCACCCAGTTAGCTCACCATGGAATGCTATTTGTTCCCATTGGTTATACATTTGGAGCCGGAATGTTCAAGATGGACTCCATTAGGGGTGGTTCTCCATATGGTGCTGGAGTTTATGCTGGTGATGGCACAAGGGAGCCAACTGAGATGGAGCTGGCACTTGCAGAGCACCAGGGAAAATACATGGCGGCAGTCGTCAAGAGGCTTGCCCTTGTTTGATAAAATGTTTGGTCAGATAATTGTCTATTCCACCTACATTCTTAGGATTGTCCTTTGTTTACTAAAAACATTCATTTTAGATCATTATTGGCCGTAGCATTGCACATGTTGGAAGGTTTAGTGTGAACAAACTACCCACAATATCCTGATCTACTTCTGCTCCCATTGTTTGTTCATAAAGTTGTGAGATGTGTTCTTTTGTATACGTCAGCCTTATTTTCATTGTTCTTTGTTTACTCAAAAAAATTCAATTCTGATTGTGAGTTTGTGTGAAGAGACTGGCCGTGTTTAGCCTCAATGCTGTTTCTACTTTTACTAGTTCTATATGCCTATAGTTCAGAAAGTTGTATATTGTCTCAGAAAGTCTTATTCTATGTTTCATTATGGTAATAATCAAGTTTTGATTTCTGTTATGTTGTATAGATTGCTCTTACTTTCAGTGGCCATGATATTTATTTTATTTGACATATGGGATGGGGATCGCCATGCCCCCTGCATGTAATGGAATCCACATGCTCAACCATTGTGAGCGTTGGAGGGTGGAAACACAGTTCGTATACAGGGGGCAGGGTGTATTGGTGAATCAGGAGAGAGAATGTGGGAGGGCAATACAAACTGACAGTGTGTAGATCATTTTCCCTTGATATATTTAGAAGATGTTCTTAAATTATTTTGGAAGGGGTGGAAGTTGGAACAGATATGTACCTGATTCCTCAAATGCAAGCCACTTTTCCAGATCCCGACTCCCTTATCCTGCATACTATTTTAGGCTCTTTACCCAAAGATGTAGCCAAATTTGGCAACTGATTTCTTAAGGTTCAAAAGGATCAGTGCATTGGAAACCATGTAACCAAACTGTTAATGGATGACTTTGGTCAAAACCTCAAGTTGAGCTTAAACTCTGGAAATTCAAGGAAGCGTGCAGCAGCATTGGATGATCTGGTTTACTTCTGAAACACTAATACCAATTGCTAATCTTCAATCAAAGATCATTTTTCACGGAATGGAATTAAAAAAGATCATTCTGGGTCAAGATGACTCTCGTAGACAGGAATCGCAACCAAACGCAGCCTAAGATACTATGTTCTTGTTCATCTTCATTTGCATATTGATCTCTTGTATCTTTGCAATGATCTTTTCTCTTCAGAATATATGGTCCAGAATAGGTATTCACATCGTCTCCTCCCAATGATTTTGGGAGGACATGCAACCTATCTCGGATGACTGCCACATGACTCTTGGGTGAATCTGAGACCCACGTCTGAGCCGACAAGCCGAGCCGACAGGGGTTGTCGGCTCAGACGTGGGTCTCAGATTCACCCGAAAACCATGTGGCAGTCATCCGAGATAGGTTGCCATGTCCTCCCAAAATCATTGGGAGGAGACGATGTGAATCCCCAGAATAGTCAGTGTCCTTATCCCCCTTAAGTCCAGGACTGATCCAATATTTGACGGCAATCTTGATATCCTTGGGAAGAAAATTTTAAAATTTCAACTCAAGACTCAAGAGTAAGATCAACCTTGAACAACTATGTTTTCTACAAACCAGAGCAAATTACTGCATTGGATTCCAACAAACAAAACCAATCTCACAGTTCTATTTATGAATCTTTAGGCTTTAATTTCATTCTAGATGTCTAGTCAAAACTTGGAATCTGAGGTTGCAGTTGAGGGGTATAATTCCACTTGTTACTAAGCGGTTGAGCTGAATAATAGCATATTTAGGTTAGGTTATAATGACTTTATTGCCCATTAAGATGACTAATGTTTCATAAATGGCACATCTAGATAGCATTATTGAATATCCTCTCAAATGTAAAGATGTTAAACGGTGTGATTTTGAATTAACTGTGTGGTTTGGCGTGTAATGGCTACAACTAAAATCGAATCATTTATTAAACGATTTCAAATTGCTTATCAAAATCGATTATTTATAGGTTTTGATTTTTTCGTTTTTTAACGGTTTCGTTGCCAAGAGGGAGAGGAAGAGAATTAGGAACAAAGTAGAGGGAAAGCCAATGAAAGCATTAAATTAATTATATATGAGAGTGGACTTATGATTTAGAAGTATGTCATATGGAGAGCATTAAAATAAAATTTGGCACTCAAGGAGTAAAGTAAAGGTTTTGTCGATAAAATATAAAACTCTTAAGAATTTATGTAGTCATGAGGATGAATCTCACCTTTTACATAGATGCTCTGTCTGTTTCGATGTAAAATTTTACTGTGTAATATTTTGAATATAAAAAAATTTCAATGTTTATTTTTAGAGATAAAATATAGTGGTCTCTACGGGAGATAGGAAAATGAATTTTGTTTTTCGTTTACCTATTGGAAACAAATTGTGAAATTTTTTCTTACATATAAAATATTACACGTAAAATTTTATGTCGAAACAAACAAAACAAGAGGGTTTGCTTAGGTTAAGTGGATTAAAGAGGGGAAAAGAAATTGTAAGTAGGAAGAATAAGAAAGAAAAAAAACCAAAAATTATACCAATCTAAAGGTTAGAATGCATTTTCGGCACCCTTAAAAATCATATTTTGACCTGAATTTATCTCTCTGAATTCCAATCATTGGGCAAATATTTGAACAAAAGAGAAAAAAAGGTGCAGGGAAAGAAAGATGGAGTAGAAGGATTTTTTTTTTTCCGTAAAAAATGGATTGATGACACTAGGGCAAGGAGAGAAGGTTCAGGAAATTGTTGACAACAAAAGTCCTCCGAATAGGAAATTGAACTGTTTCTTTAACTTCAACCCTCAAACTCTGAAAAATAAGAAAAATTACATAGACACCTCTTCTACTGTTATAAAACTGCATAAAATTGTCCTGTCTTTACAAAAGCTGCACATAATACCCCTCTAACAATCTTATCATATACTCTCACCCACACTATTACTTTCAACTTAACGAAAGAGGACCAATTTTTTTAAAACAAAAATACCCTCATTAAGTGTAAAATGTCTGAGATGAACAACTTCTGTTGTTTCTGAGATTTCATTTAAAGAGAAAAAAAAAAACAAAGCAAAAGATGGAAAAAGCAAAAGGAAAAAAAAAAAAAACCCATCGCCAAAGAAGAAGAAGAACAGGAGGAAAAATCGATGGAAAAAAGGGAAAGAACCGAGAATGAGTAGAAGAAAACAGAAGAAGAAGAAGAAGAAGAAGAAGAAGAGGAAGAAGCGAATAAAAGACAGAGATAGAACATACCAAAATCAAGGATGCCACCGGATTCTGGGTGCCACTAGAAGTGCAGCCTGATTTGGGGTGGATAAGTTTAGAGCGAAAAAAAAACCAAAAATCTGAAAAGGGTTTTACGTCAGATTAATTAATTGTTATTGCATCAGATTAAGTTTCAGAGAGAGCAAATGAATTGTTATTTGCTCGGAGCTCACTCAGGCTTCCTGTCTATACATTTTGGATCTAATAGATTCAAATTAATTAATTACTGAAATGAATCTATCTAGAAGTGGGCGAGAACAGGTCTCTTTGTGACAGTAGCACAACTTCTGCTTCTCGGGTATGCGAAATTAGTGGCGTTGATGTTGTTGTTGGTATATTTAGTGAAGTCGCAAGGCTCGTTCTCGTCAATCTTGGAGATGGTGACGCTGTGAGAGACACTCCTCGGCATCTTTTCCATTCCCATTCCCTTGGGCATTGTAGCCATGCTGGGGGACGACTGGACCTGGTGCTGTGGTGACTCTGCTGTCCCAAACTTATCCTCAAGGGTCCTCAAGGATGCAACCTCCAACAGCTCCTGGAAATCCTGGCGAAGGACCTTGAAGAACTGAAGCTGAAACTCTTGGGCAAGGTGGATGTAGGTGCTGCGGGTAAAGCCATGGTGTCGTTGTACTCTGCGTATCTAATATTCCCGGCGCACGACGTCAAATTAATCTACATCCTAATACAAACTCACCATCTCCAAATTTCTAATCACATGATGATCTTACAAACAAGTGAACAACAATGACTAAAGTATTTGTAGCGAAAAAAATCAAAAATCTGAAAAGGGTTTTCGGTCAGATTCTCCAGCAAAGATTGACCCTTGAATATGAGTCAATCTTTGCAACAATTTCAAATGCCTTCTCTCCCACTTGTGATTTTAAGCTCTGTTATTGATAAAAGCATCTTCGTATCAGAAAATAGATTAACATAAAATGAAATACCCAAATTTCGAATGGGTAAGAAGCAATAAGAACCATGATCCAATAGCCAAGATATGGGCATGGTTCTAGCAATTTCCAACGAACTAAATCTCAAAGAGAGACGCTCTGATGGACTTAGCAGGCCCATCAACAGTGGCAGTTGGAAGTGGAGAAAATAAACCTGACAAGAAATTGGTAAGTGGAGAAGAAAACGGCAGTGGAGAAGAGAAGAAAGATGAATAGGGTTTTGTTGGGAGAACTAAACAATAAATCCTTTTAGGTCATTTTACATTTAGTAAGGATATTTTTGTCTTAAAAAAATTGACCCTCTGCCACTAAATTGAAAGTTACGGTGTAGGTGAGAGCATATGATAGTATTGTTAAAAAGGTATTCTGTGTAGTTTTTGTAAAGACAGGATAATTCTATGTAGTTTCACAACAGTAGAAGAAGTGTCTGTGTAATTTTCTTTAAAAAAATATTAGCAATCATTATGCCAATGCCAACTCAAACAAAAGCTGAGCACAACAAGACAGTTTACTGACTGGATTAGTATGATACATCCGGAAATATAATGAAAATGATGAAACAAGATGGATGAATCCTTTTAATAATGATTTTGCTATGTTTGAAAGGAAAATGACCAATTTTTCTTTTGACACATTTTGTTGGCCTGAATCTAAAGGTAAACAACAAAACATGGTTGGTATTGTCACTCTTAAATTGGGATTTGGATCATCTCGTGCCGTTGGATTTTTTCTAATCATGATCCAATGACTAGAGTTATACAACCCATATATCAATACATTGGTATATACATCGAATTAATAGATAACAAGAGTGGATATTTTTCCCCTAAACAGATCCTTTGGATAGTAGATTTTCTCTTGTTTTCCATAATATCCTTATATTAAATTTGATGGACGATCTTAATTATATTCTCTATTTCAACCATTTATTGCATTTTATTTTTTTCAAAATTATATATATAAATTTTTTTAATTATATTTCAAAGTTTTATTTTGCCATTTTGCCTGATCTGAAACTTGGTAGAGGAGTGGCACTGTCTACCTGGTACACCAACTTTGGGTGCCAGGTATGCGGTCACATGCAATTATTGCCACTTGTTTAGCTAGGCATAATAATGTTTCCATTGGAGAAAACTGTTTTAGAGATGTGAGATGTGTTTATTTCACATCTTGACTCTCTTCTTGCAAAATACTTAAACCCTAAAGATGCATGGAAAATCTCAAATATACTAACACATATTTTTCCTCATACAAAGAGAAGGAAAATTTACCTTCCTCACATAATATTTGTTGGGTTTTTAGAGTTTTAAAAAACAAAAACATCAAAAGTTTCAAAATTTTAACTCTATTTTCTAATTTTGGTTTTGGAAGAAAATTTTCCCACTTGTATTTTTTGGTTGGCATAGCTTGTAGGACTTGTTTTAGTCCCATATTGCTTGGAGAAGAATGATTGAGGAGGTATATATGTATTGCATGACCTATAACATCTTGAGCCCTTAAATGAAAGGATGCCTTTAGAGGGAAGGGTCCGGGAGGTCCGGGGTTCTTTTCACACAACGCGCGTCGAGTCGAGCCGAGTCGTGGCGTGGGTGCGGGTTTATCCGTTGGATTATTTTTTGAAAGGATATGTCTCTACGTATTTGAATACATATAGACATGACGTATTTGAATACATATGAATTCAAATTAGTTTAATCTCAACCATTGATCTTTATGATCGTTGGAGAGATTAAATCTGGACCATCTATTCTACTGACGCACCCTTTCATCACAATCCGTTGGATGGGTACAACTTTCCATCGTACCCTTTGATTTAGGACCTCTTCTCTATTAATACAAGAAGAGTCCATTAGCAGAAGGTTACAATAAAGTGTATCCGTACACATCTATCTCTCTCTCTCTCTCCCTCCTCCAGCCTTATTCTGTTTTTCTAAGTAATCAAAATCAATCGGTTTCGGTTTCAAAGTTTGAGTGTTCATTGTAGCCGTCGAGATTCTGACGAAGACCACTTGTTGGAGTACAACCTAAGTGGAAGAAGCTTCGATTTCGGGACTGTTTTATCTTGGGGATTAATCTTACAGGAACTCTTTGCACATAAGGGGTGAATTAATCTTAAGGATAGTGACCGGTGGCACGACTCAGCCCTATCCATACTGTTGATATTACTTCAAAATCCTGTAAGTGTTCTAACTTAAATAAATATTAATAAATATTCTTTCTTCCTCTAACTCTGTATTAGTCTCAAACTTACTTTCTAATATATATTTCTACAATATTTCATGACATGGGTTTTCGTGCTTTTTGTATATATATATATATATGTAACGATAGAATGTGATGTTTCTAAAATTCACTTGAGAAATCTGGATCATTTATTTTTTATTTTTATGATTTTTTAATTTAAATTATTTAGAGTTGAAAAAGCGTATGGTAATGTTTAGAATACTAATACACATGTATGGACATATACAAAATATAATTATAAAAAGAAAGCATTTAATTGAATTAAAACTTAAAATTAGACATGTGATGAATTTACATCATGTTTTCTTTATTCAATGATCAAAATAAATACATCGTCTGCCCACATGACAGAATTAATGTTTTGTGACATTTAAAAAATAAATAAAAAACTATCATAACCCTCAAAATTCTAAAGAAAAGAGTGGAGTAGATGGATTGTCATACACTAGGATAAGGAGAGATGGTTCAGGAAATTATTGACAACAGTCCTCTGAATAGGAAATAGAACTGTTTCTTTAACATCATAACCCTCAAAACTCTAAAAAAAATAGCAATCATTATGCCAATGCCAAACGAAATAGCTTGACCCAAACAAAACCAGAGCACAACTCGAACACATGACAGTTTACTGATTGGATTAGTATGATCCATTTGGAAATATAATGAAAATGATGAAACAAGATGGATAAATCCTAATAAAAGGTAATAATGATTTGGGTAAATTTCTTCCACCTCCCCTCTAGGAATTCTAAAAGTTATCACCCCTTAATTTGACCTCTCCCACTTCTTCTATTTTTTTAAATAATCTCTTTCATTCAATTTGGTGATGACATTCATCATCATTAATAATTTTTAGACTATTATGCCTTCGGATTGACTTAAAAGAAAATTTATCAAAGTTGATTAATCAAATTTAATTTAAAAAATATATTAAAAAATTATAAATAAAAAAACATGAGATTTTAATTTACTAAATAGATTTAAGGATAATCAAATTTAATTAATTAAAATCCCAAAAAACAAAACGTGAGATTTATTAAATCTCTCTCAACGTTTTTACTCTCTCTCTCTCTCTCTCTCTCTCTCTCTCTCTCTCTCTGTTTCGAATTTTTTTCCTTACAGTTCTGCCATTGCTCCCCATCTTCAATTCAATCCTTTCCTCATTTCTGCCGCTCATTATCCGCCCTCATCGTCTCTCCGTTCTCTCTCCACCTCCGTCATTTCAATTCCATGACCGCCACTATCACCACCTTGAAACCAATCAGCCCGGCCAACACACGGCTGGGATGGATCGAAACGGGAGTGATGGGGCAATCCATGTGCTCCCATCTCATCAAGGCCGGCTACTCCCTCACCGTCTTCAACCGCACCCAATCCAGGGTCCAACCCCTCCTTGACATGGGTACCCACTATGCTTCCTCCCCTCTGGAAGTCGCTGCCCACTCCAATGTTGTCTTCTCCATCGTCGGCTACCCCTCCGACGTCCAGTCCGTTCTCATCGGCTCCTTTGGAGCCCTCCAAGGTCTCCTCCCAGGCGGCATCCCCATCGATATGACCCCCAGCGACCCCTCTTTTGCTGTCGAGTTGAAGATGGGGGAGTAGTCCAGAGGAGTGGCAGAACGGTAAGAAAGAAAAAAATCAAAAGAGAGAGAGAGAGGGAGAGAGAGAGGAGATTTGATAAATCTCAAGTTTTTTTTTTTTTTGGGGGGGGGGGAATTTAGTTAATTAAATTTGGTTATCTCTAAATCTGTTTAGTAAATTAAAATCTCATGTTTTTCTTTTTTTTTATATAATTTTTAATATATTTTTAAAAAATTAAATTTGATTAAACAATTTTGATAAAATTTCTTTTAAGTCAATTTGAGGGCATAATAGTCCAAAAAATATTGATGTCATCATCATATTGAATGAGAGAGATTATTTTCAAAAGGAGGGGAGGTAGGAGACATCAAAAGTCAAGTTCAGGGGTGGTAGCTTTTTAAGATTCCCGGAGAGAAGGTGGAAGAAATTTACCCTAATGATTTTGATATGTTTGAAATGAAAATGACCAATTTGTCTTTTGGCACATTTTGTTGGCCGAATCTAAAGGAACACAACCAAACATGGTTGGTATTGCCACTCCTAAATTGGGGTTTGGATCTTTTCGTATCACTGGAGTTTCTTCAGTCATGATCCAGCGACTATAATTATTCAGCACGCATATCAATACATTAGTATCCATATACTAAGTTAATGGATAACAAGAGTGGATATTTCCCCCCTAAAGAGATCCCTTGGATAGTAGATTTTTTCATGTTATCATTAATATCTTTATATTAAATTTGATGGACCACCTTAGTGATATGTTCTCTATTACTACCATTTATTGCATTTTTTTTTTAAATATATATAAAAAACTTTTAATTATATTTCAAAGTTTTATTTTGCTATTTTGCATGATCTGAAACTTGGCACATGCAGAGGAGTGGCATTGTCTACCGGGTACACCAAATTTGGGTGCCAGGAATGCTGTCACATGCAGTTATTGCCACTTGTTTAGCTAGGCATAACAATGTTTCCATTGGAGAAAAACTTTGCCTTAAAGATGTGAGATGTGCTTATTTCACATCTGACTTGTCAAGTGGACTCTCTTCTTGCAAACTACTTGAACCCTAAAATGCATGGAAAATCTAAAATATAGAAACACATATTTTTCTTCATACAAAGAGAAAGAAAAACTTACTTTCCTCACATAATATTTCATGACATGGGTTTATGGGATTTTTTTTTTTTTTGGTAGCTATGCAGGGTTTATGGCACTTTTTTTTTTTTTGTAGTTATCCATGTAACAATGTAATGTGATGTTTAAAAAAAAAAAAAAAAACTTGAGAAATCTGAATCATTCAGTCTTTTATGATTTTTTATTCTTAAATCATTTAGAGTTGGAAGAGCGTGTGGTAATGTTTAGAGTACTAATACACATGCATAGACATACATAAGATGTACTTATAAAAAAGAAAATATTTAATTGAATTAAAGCTTAAAATTAGACATAGACGAATTTACATCATGTTCTCTTTATTCAATGATCAAAATAAACACATCATCAGCTCACATGAGAGACTTGATGTTTTGTGACATTTAAAAAATAAATAAATAACCATTGTGATAATAGTAATTTGTCTTTTCTTTTATATATACAAGGCAAAAATTACTTTCCTTTTCTCACCAGGTTGTACAGGTTTGTTTCTATTGCTTTTTAAGACAAACAACCATCTCTAAAACAAGCAATTAACTGCTAGTAAGATTTTAAGACAAAAATAACTTCAATGTGAAAAGATTCTAATGCATAGATTCCGAAAATCTTCCCTCCATAGATTTTTTTCATAAAATGTTGACTTTGTAGGAATTTGATTCCACTTATCCATGTTTGGTTTCAGCTTCATGTGCCCCACTAGGACTCTATTAGTTTAGTGCCAATCTCTTACCGATGGATTGAATGATGGAATTAGAGTCCCAGGATATTATAAATAATGAGCACATAATCTTCTCTCAGGTGTGGAAGTCTAGTGTTCATTATTAGAACTTTGAAAGAGAGGAAGAGAGAGAAACCGTGAAGTGCCATTGTTGAGCTTTGTTGCAGGTAGAATGGAGATGACTTCGTTCCGTTCCCATTTCTTATGTTCTTGAATGCATAACAAGATCCGTAATCATGTATAGGGTTTTAATATTTCTGCATACGGTATGAAAACCCATCAGACTGCTCTAGTGACAACGAAAGGACTCAAATCCTCTCCAGCGCTGGAGAAGAGGATATGGGGAATGGATGGGTTGATAAATCCTCCAAAAGCTGCAATCTTGTAACAGATCTGCTCTCTCTCTCTCTCTCTCTCTCATAAACTGCAGCAAACAATGCAGCCAACAACGCATCATTCAATTTCTAAAAAAAGCAGACAACAGAGAGGGGACAATGACATGCTCCATAAAAAGGCAAACAGAATAAATCACATGGGTACATGGGGAAGAAGCCATTAGTCTGATCCTGATGAGTCCTTTTGCAGATGCTTTTTTGACTCCTCAGAACTCAAGTTGGACACATGGTTGGAGCCAGACTCAGCCTCTGCTCTTCTTGAATGTAAGGATGGGAGATAGAGATGAGATGAACAACTATGTTGTACAGACGGTTTTTATTGCCAGACAATCAGCTAAGCGGTTAATCTCCATTGGAACATATGAAAATACACAAGATTCAAAATAGACTTGCAGAACTCAGAGAAAGCAAATGGATTCTTTTAACACAAAGAATAACATTTTTGTGACCAAAAAACAAAGGCCTTGGATACCCTACCATAATAATCACACATTGAAATCCATAACAAAAATACTCCCCTTCCCTGTTGCTTTCTTTCTTTCCATTGCCATATCCCTGAAAAAAAATTTTGGTGACTGAGTGTCTCTGTCTGAAGTTTTAGTTCATGAGTACTTGTTCAAAGCTAATAATTGAGAGAGGTTCCCTGTTGAATCCGTGAAATCCGTCAACACGGCCATGGCCAGTCACATCGGGCCAATCGAACAAACAATGAACCAGCCGTCTGAATTTGGGGGCAGAAGAGCACCACGACTCCAACTGATTAATAACGATCTGGGACAATGGAAGAAGAGTGGAGGAAGGCCAGAATTAAAGAACAATATAATTTCATCACAGCAAAGATTACCCCTTTTGAATGACTAACTTCTTCCTTCAAATGTAACTCGGTTTCTTGTCTGTTTTACAAAAGAAGTTCTATGTTTATGGAGGAAACCAGGTTCCTTGATTTCAGATAATCAAACAAACCTGGATGTAACTCAGTTCCACATTTGAAGCTTGAAGCTTGTAGCCCAATAAAATGATTTTTGCTGAAGGAGGACCAAAGCCATTCGGAGAAACTTTGAATCAGAACAAATTTTAACATCCTACATTCCTACTTAATATCTCTTAAGTTTTTTTTGCCATTTACAAACCAATCACTAATTAAACCCATGAAATCTCAAGTCTCCCATGGGAGTAAGCGCTCTTAAGCATTTCACCATCTCTTCCATGATATCGGAACCCAAAAGCAGTGAAACTCCAAATCTTGAACCAACCCACAGGGAAGAAGTAAAAGCAGCAATCCAAGGAAACTTGCAATCTGAGGATTTGAAGAAACAGGGTGGGCGGTTAATCCACCAAAGATCGAAGGAGCGAGCTCCTCTGAATCTGTTCTTTCTTCTTCCATCCACAGTGGCACAGTCCACACTCTGAACCCTCAAGCTGGTAACTTTAATTCCGAGCCTTGCTGCCACCCAGTGTGAGCTCCAGATCATCAACTCCAATTTCATGAATCCTCTCACCTTCCCAGGGTTTCACCCTCCCGCACTCAAACTCGAACTCCACCCCACGTCCCCTCTCTCCCACCAATCCCCAACCAGATCCTGCAGCGGAGGAAGAGTTCTGCTGAACCATCACGGGCTTCATCAGATTAAACGTAGGGGAAGCCGGAGCTGCCGCTGGTGCTGCAGTTTGGAAGCTGACCCATCTGCCGGAATCAACAGTAGAGGTGTCGGATTCGTCGCATTCGAGTATGGTAGCCGGAGGGAAATGGGGGCGACGAGTTGGGCTTGCAGGGGCCGAGGCGGCGAAGAGTGGGTGGCGGAATGAGGCCATGGAGTACACGTTGTTGAAGGACTCCCAGTCAGGCCTCATCATTGGAGTTCTGGAGGTTGGGGATGAAAGGGGCGGAGTGACTGGTGCGCTGTTGGAGATACGCAGAGGGGGGAGGGATGAAGGGATGGAAGCCAGGTTACAGAGAAAGGGTAGAAGGTAGGAAGACGATGCATTGTTGGCATCGAAACGAGAAGGGCTTGGGAAGGAAGAAGAAGCTGGGCTGGCATGATACGATGGAATAGGACTTGGGAACGACGAGGACGCTGGGCTTGGTTGGTGAGACGAACATGGACTGATGTTACTTGATGTGCCTGCGGCCTCAGTTTGAGGTGGCTTGCATCCCTGTCCAAGAAACACAGAACAGAAATCTCAGCAATCTTGTAAGAAGGTTGCTTTTTAGGATCGAGTATCTAATTTGTTCAAATGAGCTCTGATTCCTCCTTTGTTTCAGTTAAATTCGGGAAAAAGAAATAAACCAGAGGATTTTTTCCAGTTCCACCCAAGATTGTCAGATCCCAAACAGAAGACGGAAAGGGAAAAACAAAAAAACAAGGGAAGAATAGATCCATAGTGATTTCAAATCGGCTTTCAATATCTAAAATGAGCAAGATCTCCGGAAAACGAAGAACATTAGTAGCGATTTCACAAATCGAGTAAACAAAATAGGGGAAAATGATGAACAAAATCAAGATTTGTAGAGATTGGTCCAGATTATTATAAGTCATTTATCAATAAAACTCATATTCCAAAACCAAATAGAAATTACATACAGATATGCGTGCGGTGAAGCTGTGACAGAAAATGAGAACTTGAAAAGGAAGGAAAATGTTGTTTTGTTTTCAGATCGAAACATAAAAGGATCGATTAGGAAGTGAAATGAAACAGTATGAGCAAAAGAATAAATAAAATGGAGAAGGAAGCAGAGAAAGAGAAGGAAACCTTGCGATAAGTAGTGCCGTCTTCCTCGACGACCCAACCAGCTTCGATGCAGAGAGCCTTCAAGACCTCATTGTTGTCGCAGTGCTTGGGAAGCTTGTAGTTACCCTGCGCCCTGAGTCCAGTGTAAACCTTGGCAGCTATAGCTCTCCTCCTCCTCTCTCTCCTCTTGTTGTTTTCTCTCTCCTTCCACGTCGGCAACCTCCCCGATGACCCTCTCGTCGTCATTTTTCCCGGCCACCACTCTCTCTCTTTCTCTATCTCTCTCTTAAAAACTATCTGGGTTTCAGCTTTGTCTGTGTTTTTTTTAAGAGGATAGGCAGGGAGGGGATGTTATTGGAAGGAACCAAACACGCCTCCAGAGTCAAGACTCGGAAACGCTTTAGACGGCGATGAATACTTTTTTTTTTTTTTTTTTTTTAATTACAAATACAAAGATTCCCCAACGTTGGAGTGGGGATTCCTCCCCACGCCATGCTATATGGTGATCTATGCAATTTACATTGACATTCTGTCCTCTTGGAGATGGGTCTCACGTTTCATGTTTCATGGATAGAGATAAAATCATGTGAAGAATGGATTTAAATCATTTTTTGTGAGGATATTTGCAGGAGACACGGTTGCATTCAGTCGATGCCAGACACATGATTGTCGAATGAATCCAAGCCATCCAACCAGCGTTGGTGTGTAAGGTTGAATGTCTCTGCGTTTCACCTTATCAACTAGTTCAACGGTTTGGATTCAGTCGACACCTACGTGTCAGACATTGACTGAATACAGTCGAGTCTTTTGCCAACCCCCTAACAAGAGACGATTTGAATCTTGTAAAGAATAGACGTAAGTGCTGAAGAATCAGACTCTTTGAAGCACATTCGTTTCCAAACATTTTAACCCAACAACTTTTCAATTTCCAATCATGAATTTCATTCATCATTGATGATCGAATCTTTTCTTTTCTTTTATTTTCTTTTCTTTTCGTATAAGAAAAATTATTCATTAAAGCAAAAATAGTGGGAGGTATCAAATTTACATAACTCTAATAATCAAAGAACGTGCAGCAGACAATCAATGAAAAAAAGCAAAATCTTACAAGGGTATGTGAAAAAAAATTCAACATTTCACTCATAAGATAACACAACTATTGAAGATCTCATAATGTCTCTCACATCCCTTTAAGAGTCACTATAACTATCTTTTTTCGTACTCCACTCTCTCGGAACTTTACCCCAATCAATATAATAGTCGAAAACTAATTCGAGTGTGGGTTGGGGAATAGTTCATCGACACATACATATGCTTTCTATGGAATTTCATCACCATTTATTTTTAGTGGATCCTACAACCTAGAAGTGAGTCACATACCACATCGATGGTGATAGAATTCCATGAAGAGTACATGTACATGCAAATGATCTGAACTCATGGACTTGTACTGGATACTCCACAACCCTTCCATAGAAAATTTTGAAGTAACATACTCAATGAGAGGATGGAAATTCGGACTTATTAATGTCTGGAAAATATGCATTTGGAATATCTCATATTTAAAATAAAATAAAAAATTGATATGATTAGAATTTTTGGACAGGTAGTTAAGTAGGCCTCCCCTTAGAACCACTCTCACGTGAACCACGTGGAGGCCTATGTGAACTGTCCCACCATTACATAGATATGATAATCCCTTGATTGTCCTATGCTGTTTCACTAATAAACCATGTTATCAAGAGTATCAAGAGGTCTCTATTGATTCAGGGTGAAAGGAGAATTTCTATGATCATGGATCTCAGGAAGGGTATTCTGGACCTTCATCAGTAAAGGATGAGAGTCGAGATTCATTGTTATGATTGTTATGTTAGTCCAATCACAACGTCAACTCATCAGGTGAGGTTTCTCATAAAACTAGTGATACGTGAGAATGTGTCTCCCCTAATCAAGTTTCGACATGTGCACATTAGGGTCCAATCCCTCATGAAAAACCCCTCGTAGTCATGACCAACAATTTGAAAAAGGGCATTGACGTCTCACCATCATGAGTGCCACGATGTATCGCCATCATGAGTGCCACGACATATTGCCATCATAAGTACCTCGACGCATCGCCATCGTGAGGGCCTTGGCGCCTCGACAGCATAGGGGCTTCGGCGCCTCAACAGCGTAAGGGCCCTGACGCCTCACCTCACTGAGGACAAGTTTTGTAATAAATTTACGAGCTTTGTGACAGTTGGTTGTCTACATTTGGCAAGGGGCCCACAACCCAAAGATTCTACAGTACAGACAACGAAATCCCCTACACATTAATCATGGAGCAGTTAACGGAATCTTGAAATGGAGATCCCACCGTCCAATAATCCAGTATAGGTTCATCTGACCTCAAATCGGATGGGCATAAGTCAAGCTTCAGGGGAGGACATTCTGCTACAACAGAAGACATGTCTAGCTTTCATATTCAGGTCACTCCAATCTGTAAATGGACAAAGTATACACAGGTAAAGACACGAACAATCTCATGCCTTTGATTTCAGAGCAAGTTAGCTATCTGAATCCCCTTAAAACAAAAGGGACATTCTTCTTTATCTATCCTATACTACTTGTTCATCGAACTAATTTAGACATCGGAGTGGCCAAATGTTATCTCCACCCGACCATCACTGTGGTGTCGTTTTCTTCCTTGTACAAGAAATCTGACCGAGCTAATGGTCCATCCAGTTCAAGACGACAACAGCTAGTGTAGGGGAATCTTGTCATGCGACATTAATTGAGAGGCGGGATTGTAGGAATAGTTTCATCAATAGAGGCTCCACATGATTAGAAATGACAGAATTTCAATGTGAGGTCTACATGATAGGTATGAGATTGCATATGAGAGATCCTCACGTTAACAACATGGGATTTTTTTCCCATAGGCATCCATTAGTTTCTTGTAAAATAAGGTTTTCTATTATTTGTTTTAATCTTAAAAAGAAAAGAAAGTCATTGAAATTTTTTACATGAAGAAAATTTTCCATGAAAAAATATAAAATTTTATAACAAAATAAACAAGGTCATAATGGTATCGATAGAAATTAGACTTTCTACACTTCAGTGACATGTGACATACCATAGGAGTATTGAAGTCCTCGTGAGGTCCAATGATTAATTCTTCTAATATCTCTTGAAGTTCATTTCAAATAGAGGTAGCAATATCATTTTTCCATATTTGTTAATATCATTAAGATAAAAAAATAAAAATACCCTTCAAATGGAAACTTTTAGTAAATTTAAAGATATTTATGATTATTTAATTTTGAATGTGTGGAGGGTAAAAACTATTGATGGGTTTGGCTTTTTGTAGGTCTATGAGATATTTAAATTAAATAATATATTTTTAAGATTTTAGAAAATAATTTATTTGATTATAAAAGATATTTCACTATATTATAAATAGCAGTATTATATCTTACCTTCATATATGTAAGTTGGATAAGGTTTTTTCTTTTTTGGTGCAAGACTCGTGGGGGAGGGGTCAAAATTTATTCATCCAAAGTTTGGAAAAACTTGAGAAACAAGTCAACCCATAACTCAAAACGTGTGGATTCAACTTTCAGGAGCCCTCGTAGGTTTTTTTATTTATTTTTTTTGGTTAATGACGAATTTTTAAACCTTTGGTCTAACTAATTCCATGGGTTCATACTGACCCTACAACTGCATGGATCGAGTCATTCCAGGATTGAATGAGAACCATTCCACTTACACCTATAATAGGAAAGAAATAGCACTTAATACCCCCATGTGAGTGGCCTCAAAACAGTAAAAAGAGTCGAACTTAGTACCTTCCTCTTCTTGAGGTGTAGGCTCTTTGCCCACTCAGCAAAATGATATAGAAAGAGCACAAAACTAAACTTGACATCATGATTTAATAAACTTATTTAGTAGCAAAAATAAAAAAATTTGTAGGCCATAATAGAAATATTAATTACTATTAATAGGCATTTTCATTAGATTTCATGAGGATTTTAAATTTAAAATTTTCAATATATATAAAAATATTTCTTTGAACAAAGCCCCACGAACACCCATGTGTCTTTCTCTCTCCTTTGACACTCTGTCCATCCTATTGATATTGATTTCGGCTACGCATAAGTATGTATTAAGGATTAGATTGTGATTCAAAGTCATAAGAAAGTTACAACCTACATATAGATTATTGACTCGATGTCGTTGCCACATGGTAAACTACTACGGATAAAATAGACCTCAATTCTTCCGGATTTGGATTCTCTCCTGTCGTTGAAGGGATTCTAGACGTAATCTAGCGACTAGAATTCACTCGGTACATATACCAATATCTTGAAATACACGTCAAGTAAACTCCGTCTACTGGATCACGATCGAAAAGAGTAGAGTCTGGGAGGAAATTTTTTCTAAATTTTCCAGTTCATGTATCAAGTTTCAATTCCATCATAAAACAAATAATTGGAAAATTTTAGACACGTAATCAATTTAGATTATTTATTATATATCCAACTGTTTAGATTATCGGACAGGAGCATGTTTCACCATCGAATAGGGAAAAGAGATTAACATGACTCGAATTCCAAAGGCTAAAATTGTCAAACCGATACGTGAATAGATTGAGGCTGAGTTGTATGGAAACAAAATCTCAAAAAATAATGCAATTCACCTGTGCGGTTCTGCAATAGGTGGGACCATGGGAGTCCGCTATTGTAGGTTAGGGGAGGGTATAATGCACGCAGTCTTACCACCAAGTTGCAGTATGACAATCTTATCGTCACACCAAACTCGCCCTCTATATCTAAATTTATATTAAGAACATAAAATCAATTTTCTTTTCTTCCCTCTACCTTAACTTCTTCTACAGTCGCTCTGCAGACTGCAATGAACAGAAGCGAGGTGACGAATGAATTTTTTTTTCCAATTTTGTACCAAACATGGATCTTGCTTTGCTTTTTACACAGATCACCTCTCCAATTTGAATAACAAAACTTGCTTTGCTTTGCTTTGCCATCCTGATAAAAGATATCAAATTTCTTCAATAGGCTCCAAACTATAAATCATGTTGGCTATAATCCCTGTTTTTTTTTGTAGGACTGTAAAAGGGCAACTAATTGCATCACACCAGGAACTTAGGTGACATTAGCAAACAGGAATCTGCAATCTTGTGAGAATCCCTATTGTTGGGTTCGTTGCTTTGGTTTCGGTTAGAAATAATACATCCATCCCTACCATGGTTTTGTTCGAAGGAGAAGTTTGCGAATCTGATTAGTTATGTTCGAAATCCATGTGATTTTGGTGATTTCAATTAAGCTTTATGGTGTATCAAAATTATAAAAATGATCTTATAAATTTATCCAACCTTATTTTACTTGATCTTCTTTGTCTTCTTCTTCCTTCCATCATGTCTTTCTGATGGATGGATCGTATGAAAAAATATTTGTCCAGAACAGTTTCTTAACATACCCAAGTAAAACAAGGATTGAGAATATGAGATGACAAACACTCTGACAGAAACTTAGTCGAAAAATTCTCATTTTTTTTCCTCAGTTGGCTGCCGAGCGGTTGTAGAAGAATTTAGGTCAAAATCGAAATCCCAAGATAAGAGAGAAGTAAAGAGAGTCGATTGTATGTTGCTGCGTACGTATTTAGATATATGGAGGGACATTTATAAGGCACCCAATGTTTTATATTTAACCAATGTGAAATTATTCTCAACACTCTCTCCTGTGTTGCTCCTCGTTTGGGAGACAAGAGTGTTTCTATGAAAATAACTTGAAGCTCTCATAACATGTTAATTTTTTAACTCAAAAAAAAAAAAAAGAGAGAATATTCTTGATATTTTTGGGTTCTTATGCCCCTATGCAATGTAAATAGGTTACACATGTGAAACACAGAACACAAAAACCTAAAATCCCGAGTCCCGTCTGCTCTGCTCTCTGCTTCTCTCCTTTGATAGGTCGGCCGAACAGACTAGAAGGCGCTCCATGGTCCATACCCACGCTCCATAGTTTCAAAATCTCTCTCTAAATTTTATAGATGTAAATGGATAATCAAAAATTCGAATTCATCTCTATCCATTTAAAGATATCCATATTTGATGATATCGCACCCTATACGTATCCATATCGGATTATTTATATCTCTACATAGCCTCTTCTTGGCAGCAGTTAGGGAAAAATTCAATGTCCGGGAGGGGTGAAATGATCATCCTACCCCTTGTGCCGCATTAACCTAGATTCACTCAGTGTTGCCTGGGATTTTGGAGCCCTAGATTTCCACACGTGGCTGTTTAATATGAGACTAGAAAGTACGCTTTTAGGCTAATAACATCATAAGTCTTGAATTCTGTTGGGCCGGTCCCATCCTAGCCCAAATAGAGATCTGGTGGGTGGTCTGGGCTTCCCTCAGGCACGTGAACCTGGCCTGCTTCCATTCCTGAATTTGTCTTTTATTGATAAAATTGAAATTATATAATCCTAATAATCTTCTACAAGGAATTGAGAAAGTTGGGTTGTAGATTGTTAATGGTAACAACGGTGCATTCATAACAAAATGGATAGACTACCATACTTAGAGCTTAGAGGGGCCAATTGGTCCATATGAGGAATACGTGTCAATGGGTTGGTTTGGTCTGATTTGATTTTGGTCTTACACTCCTTATCTCAATAAAAAAAAAAATTTAGTTTCGAGCTTTAATCAAGTTGACTTACTGGGCTCTTATTTGTCCACTATCAGTTTGGTGTCGGTTTACTAATATGTATATGCAGTAACAAATTAGCTTAATAAGTTCTATCAGGCAATTATTTGGTTGGTATGGTTGCAGTGTTGGTTTTCTACATGTATATTTAATAAAATATTAACTTAATAGACTCTTATTGATGTACTAGTGGATAGGGGTGCAAGTTTTACCCTGACAACTCGAAACCGCCCAAACGTGCCCTGAACCCTGGTAGGGTTGGATTAGGGCTCAAAATTTTATCAACCCTGACAAAGTTAGGTTGGATTAGGGTTGACCCCCTGGGTTGAGCCCGGCCCGGCCCAATCCTATATATATATATATATATTTGTGTTTGTTATATCTTTAAGTTATAATTGTTATATGTATATTTTGTTGTATATTTCAGGGTCAATCAGGATGAATCCAACCCTAAATCAGGGTTAACCCAGCCCAACCCAGCCTTGTCAGGGTCAATCAGGGTAGGTTAGGGTTAGACCCAACCCTGTCAGGGTCAGGGTTAAGATTGTATATTTTTTAACCTTGACAAGATTGGACTGGATTAGAGTTATGTTTAAATAGCTAAGATTAGGGTTAGGATTTTGAAAAAACAAGGCCCAATCCAACCCTGTTGCAGCCCTACTAGTGGACTGGTTTGTTTTCAATCACGTGGTTCAATAATTTCAAATTTATCAATTGATCAGGTCAAATTTCAATTTTCAACCGGATTATAAAAACATTGCTCAATTATAACTAAAAAAATATTCAATGTTGACACCCATAATCCGTGCTCAAATCTATTGAATATTCAATATAATCCTACCAAATTATTAAAGTGGAGATCTACAAGTTAGAGTCCGGAAAAAGGAAAGCAATTTGCAACTTGCAATTTACAATTTGCAAGTTGATATCTACGTCGTGTTTCCGCAAAGGTTTTGCCAATAATTTCACGCATTCCTCCTCAGATATGAAACATATATCAAATAGATTCTGATTTAACGGGTGATGATGTGGCAAAATTAAAATTAATATAATAATAAAATATCATTTATATTAGTAACTTACTGTTTTACCCTCTCCAAAAAATAAATATACAAACTACATAACCAATATTATTTACCTTCATCCCATCAAAAAACAAAGGAATAACGAACTGTTTACCTTCATCGGACAAAACAAAGTGAAACCAGATCTTTGCAAATTGATTTGGCCGGAGAAGAAGCTTAATCTGCAAATGATTTCATTGGAATAATAGAAGCTTAATCTGCAAACAATTAGTCCCGTTTGATAACATTCCAGTTCCTATAGAGCTACTTCTGGTCCGGAGTTGTTTTCTATTTCTTTTCCAAAGTCAGGATTTTTGGAATAGAATGATGTTTGATAACATTGCTCCAAAATAAAAAAAAAACTATGCTTCCAGAATACTGTTTGGTGGTGGTGGTGTTGATGGGTGGTGGCGGTGGCAATGCTGGCGGTAGGTGGCGGGTGATGGTGGCGGGTGGTGGTGGCGACAGTGGTGGTAGGTGGTGGGTGGTGGTGGTGACGGTGAAGGTGGTAGGTGGTGGTGGCGGCATCGGTGGTAAGTGGTGGATGGTGGTGGGTGGTGGGTGGTGGGTGGTGGGTGGTGGGTGGTGGTGGTGGGGATAGTGGCGGAGGAGGGGTGGTGGTGATTATTGCAGTGCTAATGGTGGTAGTGATGACAGCAGTAATAATAACTTCGGAGCAAAAAAGTAAATTTTTTTAGCTCCAATTTTGTAGTTCCAAGAGACATTTTTGGAATAGTTCACTTTATAGAAGTCAAAACTTGAAGTGTATTTATTAATCGTCATTCTATTCCGAATTAATTTGGAAACTAAAACATAAAGAAGTGGAGTGTTATAAAAAATATAGAGGTAAGACTTTGTATTTTTGTTTCCCTTTTACCATAAATCAAACGATTTTCATCGGAGACGATTGCTTCCCCTCTCTCACTCTCACTCTCTCTGTTAATGGCGTTAGTTTCCAAACAGGAGTATGAAACCAGCTGTCTAGGGTTCCGCATTATCTTAAAAAAACAGGAGAGAGACAGAGAGAGAGAGAGAGAGAGAGAGAGAGAGAGAGAGACCTCAACGTCCAACCGATTGACTGCTGCAACCTCCCTCCCTCAACCTCCGATTGTCTCTACAACCTCCATCAAAGCTCTCTCTCGTGACGGCTCCCTTCTCTACTCCATTTCCTGGGATTGAAACTTCAAAATCTGGCAAATATATCTCTGGTTTCAAATGCCTCGAATCAGTCTGCAACGCCCACGACGATGCAATCAATGCCTTAGATCCAAAATGAGATGGGGGAGGAAGAAAAAGGCTATGCTGTTACTTTGTGGTAGTCCCTTGTTGGGTCAACATTCGATAGTAGCCAACTTGTTTTGACTGCTAGCATCGGTTACCAAACTGTTAATGAGGCTTGATTGTGTGAGTTGAGGGAAAAATATCGACCCTCAGTAATAGCTACCGTGGAGGAGCGATCCAAAGTGCATCGTGCGTGAAAAGATTTCAAGGGTCTTGCATCCAAAATATATAGCTTCGAAAGCATGATCCTGGATCATTGATAAAAGAAACAAATGCAGCAGAAGGTTTAGGTGCTCTACGTACAGACAAATGGTGATCTATGTCCCCTTGAATCGGGGTCTGCTACTTTGGATGAAATGTTTAGCAATTGAACAGAGGATGTAGATGCAGATTGTCTTCTTGATCTTCTCTACTTCACCCATATCCACCAGTACATGTTGGAAAACAGGAGCTCCAGTTATACCCACCCACTCTATTCTTTCTCTCCATCGGTTCTTTTATCATTGACGTCATTTCTTTCTTCGTTGATGAAAAATAGGGGTCTGCCCAACACCTTTCAATATTCAAATGATGAAAGGTTAAATCAGGAGTCATCTACATATCTGGAGAGTCGTTCAAGTTCAGCAATGGATAGAGGTGGAGGATGGAGGGTTATTGACGGGATTTTCAAGATGAGAGACGTATTAGTGGTGGTGGTTGATGTCGGAGTCGGCCGTCGAGGGGAATGGAGACAAGAAGAGGTCATCGTTGGAGAAGTCGAAATTTGCAGACGATGTTACTGCTCCCAAAAAACGAAATTAAAATGAAAAAACGAGGAGTTTATAAAGAACGATATATTTGATGGCAAAATCGTTATTTTGTTCTCAATTTATTAAATTGAGAAGGGTAATTAAGTAATTTAATTTTTTATCTTTATTAATCTAACAGCGAAGAGTACAGTTGATATTATTGAAACAAAAATTATTGAGATAAGTGAAAATTTTCCTTAAAATTATTTAACGTTTTATTTGATTTTTCATCTTCAGTTCTTAACTCTCTATTTCTCTTTTTTGGGCATTGAACGTTTAAAAAAAAAATTTAACATCGTTTAATAAATGATTCAGTTTCTGTTTTATTCATTATACATCCAATCAAAATCGAATCAATACCATTAAATCGAAACCATCACCGTTCTCCCTACCTTTTCGTCCTGTTCCTTGTTAAGCACGTTAGATTCTTGATCGGGTCTTTCAACCGAGTCTTCTTCTAACAGTATTCTAACGCAGAGACAGAGAGATTCATCTCAACATATCCATAGGGAGGAGGGGAGTAAGAGAGGGAAAATGATTCCTCTGTACTCCATCATCCACTCTTCCCCGTGCTTTTGGGTTTTCTTGTTTTGTATCTTCTTCTATAAATCCGATTATCTACATATGGTGTACCTCAATTTTTTTTACGCTTCAATGGAGTGCCCTAGATCTACTAAAGATGCATCATCATCCTATCCGTTTCGACTTTCCACAGTTCGTTTATTGACGCATGATCCTTAGTATCCTCAGATCTCGCCATTTTCGTCGATCCAAAGTTATTTTCTTCGAGCTCAATGGATACTTATCGCGAGAAGATGAGGTAAGTTGCTTTTCCAATTCCAATTTAGTTTGCTAGATTTCTGAATCGTTTTTTCCTCTTCTGTAGTTCTGCTTTTGTTTCATTAATTTTTCTCATATTTTCAGAATTTGTTTTAGGTTCATAGGTTATCCCTTCACTTAATTTGTGAGTGTGTTTGAAAATTGAGTACTGTCTATAGTTCTTCACTTTACTGTTTCTTCTGGATGGTGGTGATCAGTGGACAAAATTTTGCTGCAATCTGGCTGCAAGATTTTTACTGCTTACCCAGTCCGGTTCTAAATAAAATAATATTTAAAAAAATACTAGAATCTAAAGGGGCATTTATCTGAAACCCAAGATCAGAGGATCGGTGTACAGACCCAATCAAAAATTGATATTTATCTGATTCTTATTATAATAGTATTAAAACAGGTTGGGATTGTACTCAGATCGGGTAAGTCCAAAAAAGATACGATCGGCCAATTTGACATCGATACCTTGAACCATAGTGTAGCAAAGACATTTCCAAAATGACCAGTACATGCTCTTTTATAGAAACACCGTTGTTAGTTTGTTACCAAGTTTACAGCCCAACTCCCTCAAACCCATTACGATTTTTACACGGGACGCAGTATCTGTAAGTCTAATGAGTCTTTTATTTGATCACCAACGAAGTTGTCGTAGAGTTAAGATCATTTGTATGTACTTGTATTTTTTCGTGGGATCTCATTACTGTCCAATAAGTCCAGAGGTGGGTCCGATACTACATCGTCTGGGATCCCAAAAAAAATATAAATACATACAAGTGAACTATTCTCACCACCACATAAATGATATGCATTAAATTCAATTAAAACATATTATGAGATTTTATTTTTTTTTTTGAAAAATATGATTTAGTATTTTTTATTACCAAGGGAAAACGACACTTGAAAAAAAAAATATCAAAAGGCCGCAAGCAAGCTCATAAGATTTCAATTGCATGAATCCTTGATCATCTATTCCAATTTTCATAACCTGAGGGCTGACGCCGATTATATATAATATAATCACATATAACATATTTCTTCTTTTAATTATCCATTGATTTATTATTAAAAGTTCATAAAGTCAACGATAAATAGGATTTTATAAAATTATTTAAAATTGAATCATTATTATGTCATTATCAAAAATTGTCATTGTTTCACGTGGTCTTTTTTCTCTTATTCTCATGCAAAATGACAGGAATTTATCCTCTCGAAAAAAACGTAATATTTGGAAGACAAAAAAAATGAGGGCTACAATAGGGTGTCAATAAAGAATATGGTGTCATCGATTGTCGTCTTCATTTCTCCTCTTTTTGGGTTTTTCTTTTTTTTTCCACCGTTGGTCTTGCTTCCTTCTCATCTTGTCCAGTGGTGACTTCAACCCACTTGAAGTACTCCATCTCTCTGGCTATAATTTCATTTCTCATGTTAGTATCTGATCTTGGTTCGTAATTCATACTTTGTTTCCTACGCTATTTTTATTTGATTAATCATTAATGGATTATGGAGTTAGATGAAGCAAAATCGGAATTCTTGAATCTCTCCTTCACATTGTCTATAACTTTAGAGAGGGAAATTGGAAATCCTTACTCTTGATGTCTACAAGTGAAGCAAGTATACGTATACCAAACTGTATTTGAATTTGATTGAATCTTAACATAAAAAAATGTGTGGGACATAAGTAACAACCTTGAATTCAGGATATTTAATAAAAAAAATAAAAAATACTCCTTGATTCCAGGATTTAGTCCGCCATTGCAACATCTGGGGTTATTGACATTCCATACTATGAGTGCTTTGCACTAGGGGTGTCAAGCAGTTGATCACGGTCAGGCCTAATCGATTTTCTACCACTTCAAGACTCAAGGCTATAACTGTATCATTTAATTAATCGATTTTCATGCATTAGACATTAACATACTTGTAATTGATCAATTGATTACTGGTTTATAATTAAGTTACCAAACAAACTATAAAAAGTGCAAGTGGGCTCATAGCAAATGATTTATAATCGATTCATACCAATCGGTTTGGTTTTGAATGAGCCTTATTTATAAGACTTCCATCCTTCTTGACCTTAAATCGCTAATTTGGAGAATAAAGTTATGGAGATAGAAAAGGAAAAGAGTATATGAAATGTGAAAAATCTATTCTCACACAGACTAGAGAAATAAAACGTTATAATCTCTCGATGTAAAAAAAGACATCTCTAGTAGCACATTTACAACTAGCTATTCCATATCGGTTAGAGAAATAAAATATTACAGAAACACAATTTACAACTAACTAATCCGTATTACTCGAAAAAAATAAAATGTTAGAGAGATACAAGTTATAAAAAGGAGCCATAGATACTTAAGAAATGCTTAATGTCATTAAAGGACCACTAAATAGATCTAGATCAGTTTTTATTTCTCACTAGTAATCAATTGGGCCATGTCAGTTTTCGACGCCAAGAACGTTCTATTTATTTAATTTTATTATTTAAATAAGGGTGTTTGTGGAAAGGAAAAGTATGATTGGAGTTTTACGTTTTTGGTAAGAGAGTCTGATGTTTTTCTATTTTGGTTATGTGGTTCTTACATCAGTACGGACGAATGAAAATGCAATCACATGCTGACATGCATTCAATAAAAATATTAGAATCAAAACTAGATTACCGGATAAGGATGAAACGTGCCGGTTCAAATGTGGCGTGACGCATGCGCAGATGTGTTCAAAGGGGACCACATAAAATTGCACGTGCCCGACCGTCCGATCATGCTAATATGGCATTTGTTTAGGTGATCCATTCCAGTGATGGCGAGGAATATAGTCACGTGGGTCCATTAATCTGTTTGTCAATGGCGCCCACCTTGGAAGCTGAATCTTTCGTTGACTTTTAGTTTGAACGATCGAATCACATCTAGAGAGAAGAAAAATCTAATGCAGGACACAGAGCTTGAGACTGAGACTCATCTCTCGACAAATTTATAGAGAGGGGAGGGAGAGGGAGAGGGAGAGAGAGAAATTGAATCGTCCACTCATCATCGGCCTGGTTATTATATTTTTGTTGTTTCTTTGTACATATTCCATTCTGCGTTGGTAGCCACGTGGTTCTGTAATCTCAGATTCTTTTACGCTTCAATGGGGTGCCCTAGATCCATCAAAGATGCATCGTCATACCCTTTTCGACTTCCCACGTTTTGGTTAGCGACGCATGGCCCTTAGGATCCTCGGATCTTGCCATCTTGTTCGATCCAAATTTTTGCCTTTGAGACGTACCTATCGCAAGATGACGAGGTAAGTTGCTCTTCTAATGTCCGATTTGGTTAGCTAGTTCTGCTTCTGTTTCATTAGCTTTTCTCATTTTGTCGATCAGTAGGAGTTGAACTTGCCGTTTCCGTGTTGATAACTTTCCATTTCTCATTCAGAACCATTAGACTTGTTTTAATGTTTGATCGGCATTTATGGTGTTGAATGATGGAGTTCTTAGAATTAATGTCGATGGGTTTAATTACAGCGAGGGACGCTGTTTCAGCTCTCTCTCGCTCCATCGTTTGATCATTTCTAATAGTTGATTCCCATTTAATACAACTCTTTTCGTGGCCATGAATCGTGCTTCTTGTCCATTATTCACCACACAGAAATTGTTTTAGGTCCATTGTTTATGCTCTTCACTTAATTTGAGTGTTCGTTCGATCGATACTTCTCTGCGTAGTATGTTTAAAAAGTGCATTTCCTGTAGTTCTTTACGGTTTTTTCTTTAGGTCATATGTCGTTAGTGAGATCATGTTCTCAACTGGCCCGTGTTATCTTTAGGCTCGGTTTGTTTATTCAGATTTTACCTGAAAGTTTTCCTTTTATGTAATTTTTACCTGGAAACAGACAGTTTTATTTGCAGAGTTTACCAAATGATTGGAATCATCCACATGGTAAGTTAAATTAATCTACATCCTCCAATGTTAGAAGTTGTTCTACATGGCTTTGGGGATTACTAATTCACAGTTGTTGCTATTTACACAAAGCGATGTAATCTGTATCACTCTTTATCTCTGGATCTGGTTTTTATGCCTTGAGTTGTTTACCATAATAAAGTACAAATTGGACTCCTTACATTTTTTAGACATTAACAGCAATGTCTAAAGCGTCATGCAGATCTTTTGAACTTTCTAAATTTATGAAGAAGGTATGTGTGGGAAAGGAGGATAGTAATAGGCTAACAGTTGCCCTTGTAGGTGGTGAAAATGCCGGGAAATGTCATTCACTTTGCTCTTGCTTGGGTTTGGGGAGGAGATGAAAGAGAGATCACTTATGTGATGAAGAATATGTACAATTATACACCCAATATCATTGTGTTGACCTGGATTAATCTGCCAGTCTACCGAACTTACCAAATCGCTGCTTCTGAGCCTCGACTACATGGTTACTCTTTTGGCACTGTCTGAATTATACCTCTATAGGTGTATTTTGAACATGTAACCTTCTTTTGATTGTCGTTTGCCTTATTCCCAACAGTTATTTGAATCAAGTTTAAAAGAGGGTTTTCTAAGTTATTTGAAAATGACAACATTATGCCATTCTCAAGAGCTGTTATCTCGCATGGTTTTTTAGTTCAAATGTGAGATCAGAAATGACAGGATTTTATTCTCACTAGAAGAGAAAGTGTGCTATAGTAAGAGGGCAAAAGAGTAAGATCTCTATAATTGCATAGTTTATTGACTAAATTCTTATTTCATTGGAAACTCATGTTTTTCGGGTAGACATGTCAAATTTTCCCAATAATTTGATATCATTACATTTTATTTAAAAAAAAAAAAATCTTTGATATATTTCGCTATAATTTCAAATCAGCAATTGAGTTTGTTAACTAATATTAGTGTAAATGAATGGGCTCATTTATTAAGGCCCATTACCGATTACTTTAAGTGTTTAGTGATATCAAGCCCAATACTGATTTAATTAAGAGACCAAGCCTATCCTATCCCTTCTTATTTGTAACTAGGACTCTATCCTTTAGAGTCTTAGCCTCTCATCTTCTCTTTAATTAGAATAGGACTGCTTCTATTAGAATAGGGCTGCTTCTCTTTATTAGAATAGGATTGCTTTTCTTTATCCTTTTAGTCATGAGAGTCCTTGTCATGTTGACATGTGAAACTCCTATTGATGTAACTAGGACTCCTTATCTTGTGGAGTCCCAGATCTATCACTTTACTCCTTTTATTTTGTCTATAAATAGTGATTGCTAAGAGGAGAGGAATACACATCGTTTCTCTCCATCTTCTCTTATTTTTCTATTTTGTTACAGAGCTCACCATTTAAAGTTCCTCATATGATGCGCTAATATATAATTTTTAGTTACTACTAGCATAGTAGCATGAAGCCCATTAAATGCACATGGTGGGCCACCCACATCTGTGATCTAACAATTACAATGGGCTTCGCTTCTGTAAATGGTACCATGCTTGTTAAAGGAATCAACTTAGATCCTACTAACTAACAATTGTATTAAAAAAATAACTAAATTTCAAATTTGATTATATCTCTTATTGTTTACCTGCATATTGTGTCTGCGTATACCACTAGAACAAGATAGAACTTTTCAAATCTTAAAGACATGTTCCCCATTATAAGCTCGCAAATTCTTCTTTGCTTTCTTTCCCAAAATTCCTCCCTTCTATTTTGGTAGAAAAAATAACAAGAGTTGTAGGGAGATATTGACTATCAATATTTTAAAACTTCTCTTGCTAATGAATTTGCGAGCTTATTCTCATCCTTAGAGGTTCAAATTGTTGCTAATGCTAGTTGTACAGAGTTTAGTTCATTCAATTGTGATGGGAGTTCAAAGGAATTATTCTTTTTCTTTTTTAGCTCCTATTATTGTTTTCCCTTCCTTTCTTTCTTTTGCTGTTTCCGAGGAGAATTCCTTATATAAATTCTGTCACTAATTAAAACTTATGTAGCGAATGAGCTACTAAGCTTACTATCATCCCTACAGCTTGAATAATAAGTCGGTGGACATGCTCAATTTGTTATCTACTGTTGGTTGTGCGGAGCTTACTTCATGTTGGTTATAAGAGATGGTACAAACTTACTAGTTTCTTTTGAAAATATATACGAGTTATTCTTGTGATGATGATGATGATACTTCTTTAGACTTGTGATAACTCAAAATATGCCTACAGTTGCAGAAAACCAGGTGTGGGTGAAATGGGACAGGATTGGAAGTCTGATTCAGACATTGAGGGGGCTTCTTTGTCCAACTCATGAACCTGGACTCAGATTCCAGACAGGGACCAAATTTATTGTCCAACCTGGTTTTTTTTTTTATTCTTCACAACATTCTGGTTTGTACATATAATTTATTATGTGTTGGTGCTGGTCAATTGTTAAAACTTTCATATTGTGGAAAAGAAACTTTATTTAGCTGTAATCATGAGACTTGAACACGACCATTTTAGTAGATAGTAGGCACTCTTAACAGTAGTCTTTATTTATCATATGTTGACATTCCAATTCTTAATTTTTACCCTGTTTACCAAGTTGCCTAGCCTAGGCCTGACCCTGGATTTAAATCGGGAAAATAATTTATGTTAGGAATTGGCTGGGCAAGACCTGACCAGTCAAAATATGTACTTTGTTTAGTTAGCAACTAATCCAGAATGAGAATAACAGATTCCAAGTGTAACTTTATATGATGGGGTTAGGGGTGGTTACTGCATTTTAAATCTAATAACCCAGGAAGCCTATTTCTCAACTTGGAGTTGAAGGGACGAATAGTTCTCCACCCTTTTGCTCTGGTATTATTCATTCCAACGTAGCAGCGATTACTGGGATCTCCACTCATGGAGAGATATGGTAAGAACCAGGTTCAAGGAATAGGGGATTTGCCCAAGATGAAATGTGTTGACTCCATGATTATTGAAGATACTGGCCTAGGTACTCCTGTATGCAAAACCTATGACCTAGAAAACTTACTATATGGAGAGCAGTAGGTCTTATCTGGGACCCAATTTTATCTAGGATACCGGCCTAGGGACTCCTTTCTAATGTACATGGTTATTAACCTTAGGACTTCTATATTTAATGCTTATTTTAAAGGGTTAGTAACAATGAAGAATGATAAAACACCTAAATTTTTTTTTGAAGAATGATGAATATGTTAGTGTCCGATAACAGAAATTATTAATTTTTCTTCCGATATGGTCGGTGAAGACACAAGAAGTAAGATTGTCCATTCTACAATTCTAGATGTGTCTGGTGAATAACTTGCTTATGCATAACTAGGAAGATGCTGACATATATTCGATTCCTTTGCAATATTCTTGGTTGTTTTTTAAGAGACTCATATTGTGTTTGTGGAATGACTTTCTTTAATTTCTTTCTGTTATGTTTCTACTTCCCAGAACAAGAAAGATTTTTGGGATATCTCTCTCTCTTATTCTCATCAACTTGGCTGCTATTATGGAACGTGCTGATGAGCATCTCCTTCCTTCTGTTTACAAAGAAGTCAGTGAAGCTTTCCATGTTGGGCCTACAGATCTTGGATATCTTACATTCGTACTGAAATTTGTTCAGGCAGTGTCATCACCTTTGGCTGGTATATTTGTTCTTTATTATGACCGCCCCACAGTTCTTGGGATGGGCACTGTTTTCTGGTCCTTATCCACTGCTGCAGTAGGCTTCAGCCAGCATTTTCTACAGGTTTCTTTATGGAGAGCCATAAATGGTATTGGGCTGGCCATTGTTATACCAGCACTGCAATCCTTCATAGCTGATAGCTACCTGGATGGTGTTCGAGGGAGAGGGTTTGGGATGCTAAGTCTCGTTGGTTCTGTGGGTGGAATAGGAGGTGGTGCTGTGGCAACAGTTATGGCTGGTCAGGAATTTTGGGGAATACCTGGATGGCGCTTTGCATTTATTATGATGGCGTTATTGAGTTCATTGATTGGGGTCCTGGTCTTTCTGTTTGTTGTTGACCCAGGGAGAAAACTTACCATTACTAATGAGAACGGGAACATTTCTGAGAGGTATAAGTTATTTCTTCTGAGTCTGTTAATTTCATCAATCCTAATGCGTTCAATGTTCATGATGGTTCACCCCTTCTTTACTTTCCTAAATATTTAAGGGATGGGGTGGTTATGAATCGTGTGACAAGGATGCCAATGTGGCAATATCTGAGAGCATACATCTCTTAACACATACAGAGATATACAATGAATGTTGTTATGGGGCATCTTGTGTCAGGAGTTTGGACCATGGGCCTGCTGTGGGCCTACAGGCTCCCAAAACTTGTCATATCTCACATTCAGAGAGTCAGGACCCATCTCCAAATTGATCATCCTAATTGATGATTCGGACCATCTTTAATCGTTTCATTAAGCATTACTTTTCCGGGCTTCAATGAATTTCTTTCTCATCTGATTAAATGAGTGCAGAGGAAAACACAGTTACTTTTCATGGCTTCAAACTGATTTTTCATTTATTTAATCTTTTCATGTGTAACCCATCAATGGTACACCCCTATCCTTTGAATATAACATACAAAGTAACTTTTGGGTTTTGTAGCCCAGGCCCAAGCTATTTGCCCATAAGGAATACCTGGCAGCAAGGTAATTTAACAAATTTTTGTTGTCTTAAAGAAGCATCGCTGTGCATCTAACATGTTAATACCACAGAGAGACTCTGAAAATGTAGTCCCTTGCTACATGGTTAAACAAATTATGTTGTCTTCATGGAATCTTCAATATGCATCTACCACGTGATTACAACTGGGCCAAATTGCTTATAGTGTTCCATTTTTATTCTTAATCTTGGTTGGTGTCTTTTCTGTGTTATGTTTTTACCTATCTTGTTATTGTTACATGTTTCTAACATGGTTGCTCATTTCCACAGGAACAATTTGATACCGAGGTCCAGTCTGCCATTACCAAAACCCAGTTATCTGTCAGTTTTTAAGGATTCCTGGACAGCTATGAAATCTGTTATGAAAGTTAAAACATTTCAGGTCATTGTCTTGCAGGGTACCGTTGGTTCTCTGCCATGGATTGCCATGGTTTTCTTCACAATGTGGTTTGAATTAATTGGTGAGTATAGGTGTTGATTCAGAAGAAGAAAAAAGGGAAAGTGCCCCCATCAATTCTCATTAAGGATAAAAAATATTTGAACTGGGGATGTGATATTCTTCCAAGTGTCAGTACCAGGGTCTACAGTTGGAGTAAGATTCCACCAGACAAATTGAATCCAATTAAACATAAAAAATATTTCTCTTCCCCTAGCCCCCTCTGGTGCCAGGGATTGATAATTCTTCCACTATGTTTAGTTGATATTCAGAAACTGGTTTTGGAAATGACGGCTGTCGAAATGGAAGACTTCACTCAAATTTTTTTCTGTTAAATCAGAAAAATTAACGTTTACCTTTTTGGGAATGCTTTCTTAACTGCAGTCTTATTAGTAATTTATTCTTGTTTGATGGAATGTTAAAAGACAAAATTATCTATGAGTAAGAATTCAAGGGGCTGTGATGATAGCCTGGGATCTGAAAAGTAATGGTGTGGTTAATTTTGGTCTAGGTATTGATATACATCCTTGCATTTGCTTTTGTTTGTAAGCCTGAATAGGTGTTAAATCCATGTCAAAGTAATGTTTATATTTCATGTGCTAAGTATTTCTCCATCTTTAATATTCTGCATCTATCTGTTTATATGACATTCAACGTTATTCGACTCCTTTTGCAGGTTTTGATAATAGTCAGTCAGCAGGCCTGATCAGCCTTTTTGCTACTGGATGTGCTTTGGGGAACCTTCTCGGTGGATCGATAGCAGATCATATGTCTTACCTCTACCCAAACTTTGGTCGTATCATGTGTGCCCAGTTCAGCTCTTTCATGGGCATCCCATTCTCATGGTTCCTCCTGACGGTGATCCCCCAGTCTGTGAACAGTTGGTTCACCTATGCCACCACCCTTTTCTTCATGGGCCTCATCATCAGCTGGTGTGGAAATTGTGCAAATAATCCCATGTTTGCTGAGGTGGTCCCACCAAAGCATCGGACGATGATATATGCATTTGATCGTGCCCTTGAAGGATCATTCGCTTCATTTGCAGCCCCCATTGTTGGATTGATTTCGGAGAAGGTTTATGGCTATGACCCAAAATCTGTGAATCTAGTTTCAGGGTCAACCAAGGAGGCCTTTGCACTCTCGAGAGGGCTTCTCTCAATGATGGCGGTTCCCTTTGGTTTGTGCTCCTTATTTTATACTCCATTGTATGTGATTTTTAGACGGGACCGTGATTCTGCTCGACTTCTAAGTTCGAAAGAGCAAGAAATGATATGATGTTTTTGTTAATTTATATGCTATCCATCTCGACAATCTAGACCTTGTCAATTGATATTGCAGCATGAAGATGTGATCTAGCTTTGCGAGCCTTGGACTTTTCCTAAGGAATGCGAGCGCAAGTCCCTTCACAATATCAGTTGCATCCACATAAATTTTGCTGCACATTTCTTGGCATTCAGTGCCAGGTCTTGGGGTACCTTGTGAAGTATGGCTTTTCTTGTCCATTTCATGGCAAAAATGAGCACTGGTAATGCCGAATTTAAGATTTGCTGTAAATTCAAACCCATAATATATTCGGATTGTTTGCAAACTGAAGTGTTTCTTTTGCCATATTTTCTGCAAAAATCCCAGAGGTTTAGCTGAAAGTTTTTTGTTTAGAATATTTGGGCAAAATTTTTAGTTAGACTGTTGTGCTTGTTCTTATGTCGAACGTTCTGTATCATTTTTGTTTTTACTTCAGAAACATTTTACATCCTTCCAGATGAAGCGCCATGTTTTTCCTGCTGCTTGTTTGCTTAGCTCATGAACCATTCTGATTCATCACTATCATTTTACTGCTATTGCAACCCAGACTGCTTGTCACTCTCACACATCACTCTTAGCATTTGTTTCCAGGTTCAATTATTTCGGATTATCTAAGAAACCAAATTGGCAGGAGTATAACTTCCTGGTTCTGCATGTGAGAAGCCTCCCAAGTTTAAAAGTGCTGAAATTCAATCATGGGTTACACCAAAACTAAAATTTGCATGGGCTTTGGGGTTTTTTTTTTATTGTTGGTAAAACATGGGATCTGATTGATTGCAAGGGAAGTTAAAGAAAGGTGTTAAAGAAAGGGAAGTAAAATTTTCAAACTTAAAAAGGAAATTTTTGTAATCATATGATTATCGCATATCCATGTATGATGCAACTAACTTCAAATTATTCCATATTTGGTTATTAATTTTTACTTTATTTTGCATTCAAATCCCTTGCATTTGAATAATAAAATAAAAATTACATCTACGAAGTATCATGATTAATTATGGTAAGAAATTTAAATCGTTTGTACAACCTTAGGTAATGATTATAAGAGTTATCTTTTTAGATTTGAAAAAAAAAATTATTTTTCTTCCTTTTAATTTCCCTTGCAACAAAATGGAACCAAAAGGAAAAGAATAAAGAGTAGAAATGTTTCAAACATAGAAAATCTATCATGCTTCATGGCCCATATAGGGTGATTTCGTTATCGGATAAAAATAGCAACATATGGATTGACAAATTGTCAAATTCCAACCTCAAATTCAATAAAATACTTAATGATTCCTTTGCACTCGTGTATTTCTTGCTGTCCATGTATCGACATGCACTCTCCTATAGGCGTAGGTTTTTGAAATTTTGTTTTGCCACTTTGCCAATTTCAATTGGGCTGAAAATTGCTAGTTGGGTTAGTGATCTTGGGGCCGTCTGCAAAAATTTAGACTCCATTCAACATGCCATGTGGGGCAGGCTGACCAGATAAACTTTACCTTACAACTTAGGGAAATTCTACTTGTAATAAGTCTACTTGCTACAAATCCTTGTTACATTTAGTCTGGTAACAAGGGGTTTGTCATCGTCTGATTTGCATCAATTCCCAAATGAAATACTTATATATTGAGGTGCTCATGGTGATTCTCTTTAATTCACACTCATTGGGTTATTGTTACAAGTCTAAATGTAACAATTTTTGTTACATTTAACTTACCAAACAAATAATCGTTATTTTAACTCAATTAACCTTTTACTCAACCTAATAGAGTTAGCTACTTGAATTAGGTTTCACCATATATAAACCCTTGTTTATTGATAACCTAAGCATCTATATCAATTTTTAACTCTCCTTAAGAAAAATGTTCATTTCACACCTTTCGGGGATTGGTTGCTATGCAACTATCATAGATGTTATCACACGTGACTATGTAATTAACTTCAAATCATTCCATATTTAGTTATTAACGTTTACTTCACTTTGCATCCAAATCATTTATATGTTTAAATTAAAATAAAATTTATATATAATAAGTATCATTACTAAATAAGATAAGAAATTTAGATATTTTATACAATCATGATGTATTATAGTTACAAAAAGTTTGGCAAAAGTTTTCATATATGGCCGTGCACATACCCGAATTCGATGTAGTCAAATGAGCATATTGCTCAAATAAAATTTCAAAAACACCCTCCCCTCTATATAACAAAGCTGATGAGAGAATCTCTCGTTTATGCACCCCTTTCCTTTATTTTAATGTAGATTGATGATGTATCGGTTTTCAGATTAGATCGACTTTGAACATTACCATATCGTATCTAATACCTAGATTTAAAACCTTACCTTGAAGCATTCTAATATTGTTGTTACTTGAAAAAAATACAGGGAGATTCAAGATTCAAATCCTCTACTCAAAGAGAATCTTGGAGGCCTCTCCTCCAAGAGAATCTTGAGGAGAGGTAGCGCCCCATATGGATGGATGACACTTGGGATTCGGATGAATCCGAACCCTCCATCTAAGCCGACACCCCTTAACTGCTCGTATGGAGGGCTTGAATGAATCCGAACCCCAGGTGTCGTCCATCCATATGGGGTGCCACCTCTCCTCAGATTCTCTTAGAAGAGAGGATATGGATCCGGGTTCAGGAGAGCACTGCCAGTCCCGACACAGCTTTCTTGTTCTTTCAATATTAAACCAGAAAAGAATCAGTGACTGGAGACGGGATAGATCAGAATTCAGATTCAAAACCGATACGAATCGCTGTGGTCTGATTTATGAGAACACGAAATGTCTGAAATTTCGGCCTATTGACTGTTACAATCAAGTCAATTGATTGGATTGGGTGAAGCATTCATCGAAGTTTGTAACGCGTTTTACAGTGGGATTCTAGGAGCCGAAGCTCTCGAGCTCCAAAACCCTAGCGACGATGGTGAAGTTCTTGATCTTCATGACCTTAGTTTCATTGCTTCCATTGCTGAGCAGCTGTTTCTCTTCTGAAAACCCCACGGATCGACGTATTCTCGTACTGTTGGATGACTTCGCGATCAAATCATCGCATTCAATTTTCTTCAAGACTCTGCAAACTCGAGGATTTGAACTTGATTTCAAGCTCGCAGACGATCCCAAGCTTACCTTGCAGCGATACGGGAATTACTTATATGATGGATTAATTCTATTTTCTCCGATGATTGAGCGTGAGTTTTACACACTACAGCTATCTCACCATTAATAGAAGTGATACGTTTTACATATTACTTGGCTTCGTAGAAACTTTGCATTCTATTGGACGCGAGTAGGGAGTATTCAATGGGTGACGGATATGGTTTTTTCCCCTTTTTACGAAGATTTGAATTTTGCTAATCTGGGGTAATTTTCTGTATTTCCGTCGAACAACTTCAGGTTTCGGGGGATCTTTGGACTTGGCTGCTGTACTGGATTTCGTTGATGCGGGCCATGATTTGATCGTTGCTGCCGATGCTTCTGCATCTGATTTGATTCGAGACGTCGCCACTGAATGCGGAGTTGAGTTTGACGAGGTTAGTGTGGGTTGTGATCCTGTCTCCGAACATGGGTTCTCCGTCTGCTAATCACTTCGCTTGAAATAAATTTCCTAGTTGCTTTTCTTCTTCAATCGTCTGCTTCACCATTGTTATCTTATTTCTCTCCCGGTACAGGATCCTGCAGCCGTGGTTATTGACCACACCAGCTACGCAATCTCAGAGACTGAAGGAGATCATACTTTGATTGCCAGTGATAATTTAATTCAATCTGATGTCATTCTGGGCAGCAAAACTGTAGAGGCAAGTTAATATTAATTCTTAGATGAAGACATGTAGACTGCCTTGAAGAAAATTTTTACTAGTCTGGAAGGCTTTGTTTTTGGTTTCTAATTATGCATGCTGGAAGCTTTTGCATGCATTGCAATGCAGATACGATACTGAGTGTACGTTTGTGCAGCTCAATTCTATTGAAAGTGCTTCTGTGAATGGAAAGGAACTGTGAATTTTGTGCATTGTTTAACTTGGTAAAGGATTGGATTTAGTTTTACCGCAAATACATATTTTCTTCTTTCTTCTTTTTAGGAACCTTATCTAAGATTGTTACCAGATTAAATAAATCCACCGGACCTGCATTTCTGTTGATAAAAAAGTGCATTTTCACATTGGCAGAAGCTGAAAAAATGAGGCCTAAATTTGTTTGAACTACCATTAATTGAATATTGTTAGCAAGAAAAAACTCCCTCCTACAAATTGAGGATAATCTAATTTCTCTTATTATCTTCGCAGCGATAATAATCAATTTTATTGGTTTGCTTTCCTGATTGGTTCTTGAATAACATCTTGCAGGCTCCTGTCCTTTTTCAAGGAGTTGGTCATACTTTAAATCCTGCCAATAGCCTGGTAAATACTGTGGTGACTGACTATTGTGATTGATACGTTTCTTAATTTATGCACTGTGTTTTGGCTGTTGTACTTGTACCTACTAATGCTTATGCATTTTATGTCAATTACTTCTCATTCCCTGCATGATTTGTGTACATTTCATAACCCTTTCCATATTTTATAGGTATTGAAAGTTCTATCTGCTTCCCCATCAGCATATTCTGCTAATCCAAAGAGCAAGCTATCAGCTCCTCCATCACTTACAGGATCTGCAATCTCTTTAGTTTCAGTTGTGCAGGTATTTAACAGTTGTTGTATATTGGTTGTTATCCACTTGTGCATGTTTCAGTATGTATCCCCAATCTCTAGCATTAAGTTATTCCATCCCTGTGCCTTCACTATTAATTAGAGAATCTTGTAATCTTTGACTGAAGTTGGAAATTTGAAGAATGTAGTTTGCAAATGTCCAAATATGAAAATTTAGCACTAATGTATCATGTCTTGAGGCTGCCCAAAAATTTCCTCACCTTCTTTCATAGTTTTCCATTCACGCTATTCATATCCTCATTTTAGCTAAAGCTTATGCTGTGGATATGTGGTTTTTTTTTCCTTGCATCAAATTCTTTGCCATTAAGTGGTTGGTGTTACACTGCTGCGATGAAGTTTTCCTTTCAATTTGATTAGTATGCATTAGCCACACTTGAGATCCACATCTCCATTTCATCCATGTTACTTTGATTCCATTGGTTGTATTCTTTTATGCCACCCTCCCTTTGGGTGACTTGCTTGAAACAGCAAAGTATCTGTGTTGGGGCATCTCTTGGTGATCAATATTAATTGTTCCCTGTTTTCTTCACCTCTTCCTGTCTTTTTAAAACCATACCTTCAATCATAACTGTGTACTCGACAAACAGTGCCAACAACAAAAGTATGGTGACATGGTCTACCAATTGTTCCATACTAGTTGCTGATTCCACAAAAAACTTCCTAATGTTGTTCTTGTATTGGCATTTGATTTCTTTCTTTCCCAACATCCAAATTATGTTTTTGGAAACCTATCTTAGGTTTTCCGCAAGTCATTATAGTATGTGCCAAGGTCTGGTGGCTTTATTATGTACCAAGGTTTGAAAACTTGAGTCTCGACCTGGTTGATTGAAAATCTCGACTGAGACAGTGCATTTTTTGCCAGTCAATCTCGGTTGGCCATCTCGTGGGCCAGATTGGCATTGTAAGGTCCCATACTTCAGAGAAACCTTATTTTAACCCATATAAACATAAGTCAACCCTTAATTTATAATAATAATCACACATAGTGGTAGCACAATTTTGTACACGTACTAGTATTATGCTTAAAGTCTTACAGGAACAACACATGTTTGTGTTCATAGCACTCAACACTTATTTATAATTAGTTGTACACATACTGGTATTATGCCTATAGTCTTCCTTGAGATATTATCGATTAATAAGCAAACATCCCTCATTTGAATCCAATAAAAATAGTCTAAAATTCAAATTCAAAAGGATAAAAAGTCAACCCTCCAGTTTAAGAACAAAAATCGCATTTCCAGTTGCGGGGGTGATTTTTAACTTTCAAATGCTAGGATTTTTTTATAATCTAAAAATTTCATAAATCTTAGTATTGTAAAATATCACTAAAACCAAAAGAGCGCCAAAATAATCATTTGTTTTGATGCCTAAAAATTAAATAGCATTCGCGTACTCTGAGCAAAGTTTGACTATAGCGTCATCAATATAACTCTGATTCAAGTAATGTCGAATTTGCTGGAAAGCTAGCATAGCCAACTTTTGAGGACGAGCCTTGGTTTGACGGTAAGGGTGTCATATTGCAATCTGGTGGTTACGGGTTCGAATCCTGGAAACAGCCTCTCCACATTGTGGGGGTAAGGCTGTGTACATTCTACCCTCCTTAAACCCTGCAGTAGCGGGAGCCTTGTGCACTGGGACGTCTTTTTTTTTTTTTTTTTTCCTTTCTAGTATAACCAACTTAAAAAAAAAAAAAAAAAAAATCCAAGATTGTTTAAATCCAAATTATATTGAAGGAGTTACGCTTTGGTTAAACCTTGCTCGGAGTACGTGAATGATGTTTAAAGTCGCCTGAATGGAAATATTTTTTTGGCATCAAAATAAATGATTTTCTTGGGGCTCTTCTGGTTTTTAGTGATGCTTTATTATAATAAGATTTATGAAAATTTTAGATTGTAGAAAATCCTTAGCATTTGAAAGTTGAAAACTACCCCTGCAAATGCGACTTTTGTTCTTGAACTGGAGGGTTGACTTTTTATTCTTTTGGAATTTGAATTTTAGATTATATTTATTGGATTTAAATAGGAGGTGTTTGTTTATTTATGAATAATATCTTAAGTAAATGAAATTATAAATTTATCAACATTTACTTAAATGTTATTAGTAATAAATAAGTGGTGTACTATTCCCTGAACCATTCTATATAGGTCTAGGTCGAAATTTCGACCAAGATTGACAGTGTCTCGGGTGGGTTCTCGTCTCGACCAGGTCGAGAAATTCGAATTTGAATTCTCGGCAAGATTTCACCAAGGTTTCAAACCATGTTGTATACTTAGTTCTAAGTATGGTGCTTTATGGAATCAGGGCTTTATTTGCCAATGTTCTCATTATTGCTTACATTTTTCTTCTTTTTTTTCCCTCTAAATTATCTTTTCATTGTGAACTCTGTAGTCCACTGTGATAGTTTTGACTGTCTTGCTGGTTAACTGAGAATGATGTTAAGAAGCCTGGTAGTTGGAGAATTTGTCCAATGAAGCTTTTGCATATTTTTTGCTAACAAGTTTTGTCAGACAAAGAAATGAAGGGAGAAACCATTTCATTCTTGTGTATTAAGTAGATAGGCTGTGTAAATTTCTGCTTGCTGTTGCATTATGGACTATTTGAGGGAGGAGGAAGGCCTGTCTGTTCTGAGACTGGGTTATCCCTATTGGTATGTCACTGGCAAGTGGCAGCGAAACTTTGAGGTATCCAGAAGCTGTCCAAGAGATTCTTATTTAAGAAATAAATTAAAGGAAAAATCTTAATGTAACCAAAGTTGGTGAAAAAGAAATTGTAACCTCATTTTTTTTGCTCTTTTTGGACAACATACTTCTTTCAATGAGGGTAAAACCTTGACATTTCACATGTTTACTTAGAAAACGTGCAAGATAATAACAGGTTTTTAGAATGATATAATGGCAAGTCACTTTCAACTTATTTTAAAAACTTTTTTTTTTCCCCCTTGACCATATTGTCTAGGTGTCCAGATGGTTTTTCAACCCTTGGGGTGTCTTGTTTTCTTCTTCTTTAAATTGATGCTATTTGTAGCATTTTTATTGGACTGTATACGGTACTTATATACACTGTCATGCATGGAATCATGCACATGTATTAAAAAAATAAAAATTGATTCCCTAACCCCTCCCTTTTCTATAAATCCTCATGTGGAAGATGTATCCTTACAATGCATTGGGTTGCCTTGTTGCTTAAGTGCTCAGGCAGCCCTCCAACCCCTTGGAATGCCTAGTCGCCATGACAACTATACTCCCAACTTGAAAAAACTTTTGGGACTAAGACGAGGCAATCGAAAGAAGGTTAGGACTTTTCAGCTTACCATTTTGATTATAACAAGATGTGCCCTAAATTAAATATATACGTATTACTATATGTAAATCCCAATGGTTAGTTGTTGATTGTTCAGCCAGCTTGTGTCAACTTATGGGTTGACCAACCACTTTAGTGTGACCAGATAGGTCAACTGGTAAACCAGCCGGATGGGCCAGGCCTCAGGATACTGGTAATGGGAGATATTTAGAGGACTAACCATGAAGCTCATTATGGAGGCCTCAAGAGTATTTTTAACTTCATTTTGTATCATTATTTCTTTTTTTCCCCCTCCAACTGGACATTTTCTGTGATCAACTGTGACAGATGCCCAGCTCATCTGTGAATGCCAATGGCTTTTTGGGACCAGGGGAAGGAGACTTGCCAATGGTTGGTCAGTGTCATAGCCTCATATAGCCTCATAGGGGGATGAGGTGCCTTTGAGATTCTCGGACTTGATTAGAGTCACTTGTGCTGTTCTCTTTCCTATGAGCATCTTGATCCAATAGTGAAATCAGCCTACACTATTCCTAATGGCCTTACCAAATTCACAATGGTAGACAATTTGTGTAATTGGATCATGCAGGAGCTGCCTGCATGCTGAAACTTTACCCTTGTATTTTTGGATTGACTACCCATCACTTAGTCAGGTAGCTCCTCTTGTGCTCTGTATTAGTCTTATATAATAAATAAATTTTACTATGTGTCAAGATAAAGTTTTTTGTATGGTGGTTGGGGGTAATGAGGACTTAACATGTACATGATGATATTGTGAGCTTTCACCTTAAATTCAATTAAGGTGCTGCCTCATGTGTGTGTGGGTGGGATTTTTTTTTTTTTTTTTTTTTTGGGGGGGGGGGGGCGATGGAAGATGGAATTATTCATGTACCTTTTTATTGTTAATTGTAGATGGAATTATTCATGTACCTTTTTATTGTTAATTAATATGACACCTTCAATCATTATTTGTCAAACATTAATGGATTTGATATCTTTGTTACATTGTAGGCAAGAAATAATGCCCGTATATTGATCTCTGGGTCTTTAGCCTTTTTCAGTAATCGGTATGTAGTTCCTTCTGGTTGTTCTGGGTTTGTTTTTAAAGTATACTAAATTACTAATGTCCTCTGATAATGCTTACGTCTGTGATTCAGATTGTTTAGATCAGGTGTTCAGAAGTCTGGAAGTTCAGTCAAGTAAGTGAGCTTTATTTTTTGTTTTCTTACGATATTGTCATGTTTATTGGTCTACTGGACCTCTGTTGTATTACTTTTGCTTTGGAATTTTTCATTGTTGAAAAATATTAATGTCCAGAGCAATGTATAGTTGTATAGTGTGGACTGTGGTCGTCTGTTAAAGCAGTATTTTCCAGAATCTGATGCCATTATATGCCAATTATTACATGGTTGGTGGCCAGTTTTGGCCCTTGAAGGATTATTCATTAGCCTATCTCCCTTGCCCTTTTTGTGTCTACTAGTTAAGGTATCCTGGTGTAGTTAATTTTTGAAGGGGTCTGAGAAGCCATGTTCCTCTCAAGCCACCCCCCCCCCCCCCACAAACAAGGTTTAAAATCTTGAGTTTCGGAGGAGTCTCGGCCTCCTCCGAAACCGAGATCTCGCCGAGACTATGCATTTTGTCGAAACAGCTTAAAAAGGCTGTCTCGGTGGCCAAAATGCCTTTTTAGGTCTCCAACTTTAGGGGAACCTTATTTTTACATACATAAACACATTTAGAGTATAAAATTGTAAAAATAATGACCATTTGTGGTTTTTGGATTTACACCCATGTTTTTCGCGGTCAATCTGAAGTCTTGTTAATTTAGGTTAATATTAGCTATTATATTCAATCAAATATGGCAAATGAGACAATAACATAATGCATTAGGGAAAGAGAAACAAAATTACACTTCATTATAAATCATTACATAATTTACATCATAGTTCAAAATTCAAATATTCAACATTGAATGATCCCATAGTCCCCATGTGCCTATAGTCCACAATTCCACAATCCTTATACGGATACAATGTCTAGTAATCGTAGAGTGTCGTGGATGATCCATCCTATATCATCATACATCCGGGAAAGTTGTCGTGCAAATTGTCTTCCAATTGAGCAACATAATCTTCCCATGACATTCTTGATGCAAAGTAGTTCTGGTAGTCTTGCACATGATTCATAAATATAACATCGGTAGTTGTCAGAAGGATACCTATCTTTGGGAAGAATGGAAAAACTACAAGTAGTACTCGGTGCGTAGAATCTTGCGGATATTGATGGAATGGAATAGAAGTTGGTTGATCCGCTATGACTCCGTGTATGTGCTCCCGCATACGAACCATCGTCGAAGAAGAACCATATGCGTCGTAGTGGGATGGGGGCGAAGTTGATATCAACATAATCATTTGAGGTGTATCTTGAACCGGTGCTATATCCGGGGAAAGTTCCCTCTGCTCATGTCCCTTGCGAGCGCTATTCTCCTCCACGCTCCGATCCCGTAAGCCCTGAGAGAGGCTATCAACATCGGCGTCCATCGTGCTACTACAATCGGCATCTTCATCATGTTGAGAATGGGAATGATGTCGAGGCCTCTGCGAATCTGAGGTTGGTCTACGTGATGAGGATGGCGCGCGTGCACCATGGTCATCATCCGTGTTGTATGAGTGTCTTGGCTCTCCCCGGTGTATCTAACGGGTGATGCTCGTGGCTGGATCAGCCCAATATTGACAAAAGTGGCTCGACCCCCACCCCCATGATCACTACCACTAGCTCCACTACCACCCAACTCCGCTCGGGATCTTACGTATCGGTGCCGGCGGGAGGGTCAAATGGCACGGGTGACCGTGTATGGACTCGACCCTCTTCAGAGGCTAAAAACTTCGTCGACCCCGGTATCCAAATGGCGGCCAAATGGGGTCGGGCATCCCCGGGCTCGTCCATGCGGGTACTCCCCGTCCCGCACCCGCTCTCTAAATGGATCTTCCTCTTGGTGGCCGGAAGATGTTGGCGGCTCGGCGGGGTATCATCCTCCTTATCAAAGAACATGTTTTGCACCCTCGGGCTCATGTTGTAATGCACAAAGACCAAGTCATTTAGCCGTTGGGAGCGAGTCGATTCCGCCTCTTTGAATGAATGAGGTTGAAAGTACTCCGGTTTCGCTCCAGACCGGATGCGAGCATGTTTGAGATAACACTCACTTGCTATCTTCTTGAGGCGGGTGCATCTTTACCATACAACACCACCATTCATTTGCATAAGAACAATAGCATATTTTAATTTCGTATGTCATTTTAAATGTAATACATAAAACATAAGATAATTTAATTTCGTATGTCGATTAAGCGTAATACATACACGGATCACTTTTGTCGCGTTCGACCACGCTGCGGTGGGAACCCAAAACTCCACGGGCTTCCCTAAAGGTTTTAATCTACACCTGATCGAAAACTTATAAATATTTGCAATTACAATATATAGTTGAAGCACATATTTCCGATGGTGAAGCCCCGACTCACCTCCTAGGTTTGCCAATGCACGTGGCTGGGGATCTGGCTCCAACTTTGCAACCACTAGCTTCATTTGCCTCGATGAGTTCTGCGTTCGTCCCAAGTACATGCGTATCTGCGGTACTTGGGGTTGGAATGGTATCTTTGAAATATTTGATAGTGGACACATGGTTAAAGCAAATAAAAATTATATTGGTACATAAGTAACACTAAAGTAAATACATCATCAAATTTACTCACTAGCCTTATGCAATGGATGCATGAGTTGGCTCTCCCATGGTCGTTGATGATCTTTATATAATTCTTGTAGCCGCGTGGTATCAAAGCTTTACGCGTACTTTCGATGCGTCCGCCACGGACATAAAGAAGTGGCATGGTTGGTTTCGCTCGGTATCTACCAATCTCAGCGCACTGTACTACGAGGATGCAACACCCTTACTACCACCTTCGCATTTTGCCAAAATTAGTGCGGCGATGGTACTCTGTGCTTCGCTCAGGTGGGGTGTAGCTGATTGTCTCCACGAAAACCAATCCTCGGATGCAAACATCGATCCGAGTCCGGCCATCTTGCCTCAAAGCTCTTGATGCTATGAAGTTCGTAAGCGAATCCGGTGATGCACGGTGCGACCAAGTCCCCCCATCTCTCCCCGAGGTATGTTCGAGGAATAACCATGGTTGTAGATGAAAGTGGTTACTTGTCTTGCTTGCTCAACCACTCTCTTGACTTTACTTATCTTGCCCATGTCCTTGACATAAATCAATACAATGGGCGGCACATGGAGTCGGAAGAGATTGTAGTCGGGATTGTTCGTTAACATCTCCCTGCCTTCTTAAATTCTTCGCCGTTGTCGTCACAATCTGGACAACATTCGAGCTCCCACCTCAACCACCACCTCTTGCAACAACCCATAAATATAATGCATCTTTTACTTGGTGATGCATCAGCGGACCTAAGGAACACGTCCTCCCATCGCGATAAACCATGAAGTTGATGATGGACTTTCGGTAGGACCGGTCAACCATCGCATATAATAGTTACTCCCAAAATCTTCCCAATTCCTCTTACGGCTTAGAATCCGGTCTTGTAATTCCTTCTTATGTTGGGGCAAATAATGAGTCATTAACTCGTATTGATTTGACCCTCCCAACCCTGTGTACTGTCTCAAGAGCATCAGCATGCTCGAAAGAAAGGGCCTGTGGTGGCGTTCTTTGGGATGCCATGATAAAAGCGACCACTTAGAGTAAGAATACCCTCTCGACTCCCTATTCTTTCCCCAAACATTGCCTTTATTTTTTGCTTACTACCTTGTTTCGTAAAAGGCTGCGGGATCTTGCTCCAGAACTTGAACATAATCATCCGTCCCAGTGGCACGAGGTTCTTCCCCTTCTGCCGTGATCTAGAAACCGGGAACCAATCCCTTTGCTCGTCTCGTGGCTCGGGCTCAACAAATCCACTACCGCTGCCACTGCTCGGATGTACTGCTCTGTCGTCTCCTCTCTCGCATCGATCAAGGGTTTCTCTACTAGCCATTCTTGCATGGCGCATCTGTCTTGCCTCTGCCTCTGTCATATCTCTACATCCCATCCCTCGACCCATGTTCCTCATTTGGATTCCGGTGCGGTGCCCCGAATTGCCTCTTAAATTGTTGTTTTTCTCTTTCCATTGCTGCCCTCCCTCGCTTCCCTCCCTCAAGTTACCTATGGCCTGGATATCTCCACGGGACCTTGCGGGCATTTGGAAACATCTTTGCCCAATCCACTCAAGTGTTGCTCGGTCTTGTGATGCCGCTGGTGAAGCTTCTTCCCACAAAAATTACATGGGTCTTCTTCCTATCCCCCGGAAGGGCGGTCGCATCTTGCCATGCGAGGTCGGTTCGGGAACCGGTACCGTCGCCCCCATCCTGCCCCCGGAACTTGGTCTCGACATAATTTCCAAGCCTTGTTTCATAGAAAACACAAACTTGATAACCTTACAAACTTGAACACGGAAATTACATTTCAAAAATTTTCTCTTATTTTAAATGCGATCGGAACATTTTCCTTATTTTTCCGATTTTATAGCATTTTAATCAATTTTAAATTAATTTTTAATTGCTGAAAATTATTTTTAATATAAATAATTCAAAAAAAAAAAACATACAACAACCGAGAAATCGAAATCTGAAATCATAGGACGGTAAATCGGCCAACGGTGATTAACATATAAATAGGTCATCATCATCGAATGAGTAATAATAATTAATATTTTAAATTTTAATTGCTGAAAATTCATTTTAAATGCAAATAATTGAAAAAAATACCTACAACAATCAAAATCGAACGAAACCGTGAGCTTGTAGATCGGGCTCACGTAACTAACATATAAAAATTTCATCACATTGAAAAAAAAAAATTTCTCCCCTTTGTAGTCTCATGTAAAAATTTCATTTTTCGGCAAGAAACTTACCTTCAGCGGTTGATATGAAGCTCTTACGGCAATCCCCGAGTCCGAAGCACCACTCGTAGCAATTTAGAAGTCAAACAAAAAAAAATGGGGAAGAAATGAAGAAATGAAGAAATTTAAAGAAAAATCAGAGGGGACTATTCTGGTCGAGTTCTCGGCGAGAAACGAGACCCTACTGTCGTTTATAAAGGGAAAAAAAAAACAAAAAGCAAAATCTCGCGAGAAATAGCGAAAAATAGCGAAAAATATCGAGATCTCGGCGAGAACAGGTAAATGCCGAGACGAAAATGGTTATCGCCTCTGTTTTCGTCTCGGCTAGTGTCGAAACCAGCGAAATCGGCGAGATCTCGCCGAGATTTTAATCCATGCCCACAAAAACAAAGAAAGAAAAAACATTGACTGGTCTTTTGATGGACTGTGGTGTATGTAATACGAAGGAATGGAAAGAAAAGATAAGAAAAAAATGCTTGTGAAACCGCAGGAGATATTCATGGATATTTTAGCAAATAAAACTTGTATGTGGGTGTGAAGGCTCAGATGAAGAGCTGGAAATGGTTCTTCCATGCTGTCTTTTCAGCCTGGCAATTTAACTGACAAAGGGTTGTAATGACGACTGCCTTAGAAATTTGAATGAGAATATGGTAAGGGCCATTACCTAGTGCTGTTCCCGCCTATGCATGGTTCTAGGAGGGGTAAATTTTGAGATGGTCCCAACGTTTGGCATTTTTTTGGGTGCTAAGTGGCCACTCTTAAGAATATGGCCCATTCCCTAATTCATGATGGTTAGGAACATTGCTGTCAAGGCGTTGCCTAGGTGTCTGGGAGTTTTTTTGGAGCCTGGGCGCTTGGGCGCCTTGTGATTGGAGAAAGGCAGTCGCCCAGGCACTCTGGGCATCGCTGAGGGCCCCTTGGACGCCCAGAGTACCTGGGCAACCGCCTTGTTTTCAATGTGTTATTCTTAATGTTCTTCAGAAGATTTATTAGGCTAGACAAGAACAACATTTATTAGGCAGTATTTATTTATGACTAATATTATTTAAGTAAATGATTTCATTTACTTAAGATATTATTCATAAATAAGCAAATACCCCCTCATTTGAATCCAATAAAAATAGTCTAAATTCAAATTCTAGAAGGATAAAAAGTCAACCCTCCAGTTAAAGAACAAAAACCATATTTTTGGGTGCAGGGGTAATTTTCAACTTCCAAATGCTAGGCTTTTTTCCAAATATAAAGTTTTCATAAATCTTATTATAGTAAAACATCACTAAAAACCAAGAGCGGGCCAAAATAATCTTTTGCTTTGATGCCCAAAAAATAATTTACATTCAGATGACTTTAAACAACATTCGCGTACTCTGAACAAGGTTTGACCGGAGTGTAATTCCTTTATTATAACTCTGATTCAAGCAATTTCGGATTTGTTGGAAAGCTGATTATGCTAGCTTTGTAACGAATTTGAGATTGCTTGAATTCGCTCTATTTTAAAGGAGTTATATTCCGGTCAAATTTGTTAAAAGTGCGCAAATGTTAGTTATAAATACGTGTTGCCTACTTAACTCATTATTTGTTGCCTTGTTGCTTTTCTCATATTAATTAAGTTATGTCTTAAATGTTGATTATTTATGTAGAATGTTGCATATATATAAACATTAATATAACATTAATATTTTAGAAATAAAAAAAAATACACTAGGAATGCCTTGGTCGCCTAGGTGCCTAGGGGCCCAGGATGGCCCCCGAATGCTTTGGATCGCCTTGATAACTATGGTTAGGAAGATATCTGGGATAGCAATGAGCTCTTTCGCTATAGAGGTCCTGATGGTTAAGGATGATTGAAAATGCAGAATGACAATCTTGATTTGGAACTAGATTCTTCCCCTTTTCTGTGACCTTGTGTGAGATACCTCTGGAGCTTATTGCTCTTCCTAGTTGATATGACTAACAAAAGTGATGTAGTGGCGGGCCCACAAACTGAGACGGATATGGTTGGGAATCTTAGTAGTAGTTTATTTGGAATATTTCATTGCAATCACATCTTCTATTGTAGGAAGTAGTTAGATTACATTGGGGTTTTATTTAGTATTTTCCTACTTTAGGAGATTAGGATTTTATCTTCAATCAGATTTGTTTCCAAGTTTTAGAGTTCGTGTAGGAGTCTTAGCAATTTAGGAAGTCAAAGTCTTTTATTTCTCTTTATATACATCCATATCACCATCAATTATTTTTTTTGAGATTATTGATAATGGAAATTTGGGTTGTGTTTAGTCCTGCATGGCCAGCAGCTGTGGCTGTGTTTCTTTGCCTCCCTGTCTCTCTTCTCCTCTTCCTTGCGAACCACAGCCACCTCTCCTCTCAGGTGAGTTCTTTGCTCCTCTTCTCTATTTCTTCCCTGTCTTCTTCTTTATTTTCTGTTACTTCTTTGCATTGGCATACCATGTTCTGGTGGGACTGGGCAGCACCCTAGACTTGTTCGGATCTCCCTCTTTCCATGCCCCCTCGCTTTCAAATTTGGAGGGTCACAACCATGCCCTAGGGCGACTAGCCGTAAATTCTGATTCACTTATTTCTTGTGGGTCCGCAGCGATCCAAATCTTAGGGTTTAGAACCCCGGGTTGCACCAAAAGGTGTTTCATGATTGTTAAAGTCACACCCTGTCACTTCGAATAAAAAAAATGTATGAGTATACTGAAGAAGGTCAAGAGTATCTAGAGAACAATGACTATGGATGGGAAGGAAGACAACATGAGCCTATTATTTTTGTATTAGTGAATTATTTGTGGTCAGAGTAACAGGATGATCTTAATCCCAGGTCAATGCTTTTCGGTTGACTGTAGTAACCTAGAATGTTGGGCTGAAAATACTATTGGAGACCTAGTGCATCAAAGATGAGTAGAAGATGTTGGCGGAAAGGGTAAGCCAACATGTAGATGGGTGTTTTCGGTCACTATTTGGACCCCGTGTGAAGAAAGGAACAATAGGATGTTCAGAGGTTTGCAGAAATTGGCCGTTGAGGTGACTGACTTGATTATGTTGCAGAGCGTAAGCCTGGCTACTTTTTTGATGCATTAGGAGTTAATGGTATCATGCAATGTGACTCAAAATTCTGCTGGATTCTATTAAGATTAACCTTGATGGTGGTTCCATTGGTAATCCTAGGCCAGCTGGGATTGGAAGTGTAATGTTATTTTGGTTTATTTTTGGCCCCATTGGTCCAACTGATTCTGTTACTGTTGAGTTGAGCCTTGGAGGTAATTATTAAAGGTTTGAACTTTGCCTTGGTCAACGGTTGGATTAATGCAGTTTTTTAGGTGATTCAGTGCTGGAGATTAGGATGTCTTCAAGCTTATTCTGTTGGACAATGGTGTTTATGTTCATTTCATTAAGATAGCTAGGTTGCTATGCTTTCACAGTTATTTGCATTCTCTTGGAGGTTTTGTTCTTCTAATTCTGTAGCAGATGAGCTTGGCCAGGTGTGTGGTGAGTAGGCTGTCTTTGTACAGTTGTGCTTACACTAGTGTTTAGTCCCTCTCTGAGGTTCTTCCCTTTGGCTTTTTGTTGTTGTTGTTGTTGTACTTTATTCTTTGAACTCTCTTGTCTTGTATTGTAGCTGTTCTTTTGCAATGAAATCTTTGTTACTTGTCACATAAAAAAATGATATTGAACAGACTGCTGATGACGTGGGAGCATTCTGCAATAACTTAATTTGATAACCATTCATTATGGAATTTATTAAAAAAAAAATCCTTGGGATATTCGCAATGATAATGTTAACACATCTTTACATAGAATCTAGAACTTGGTTTGGTTTTCTGGATAAATTAGTTTGCAGCTGCGGCACGGTGAGACTGAGTATTCATCCAAAATTTTGTGCATCACCTTCAATTTATGCCTCTCTTTGCACAAGAGATCTTATAGATGCTGTGAAACAAATATCCTGTTAATGGTTGGAAACTCATGGAAAATCTACTTTGTGACAACAGGTTTGAGAAATCTGGGAATGAACAGTTTGTTACTGAAATCAGTAAATGGGTCTTCCATGAAAGGGGTCATCTCAAGGTGAGTCATTTCAGTAAGGTCTCTTGTTCTTGCTCTCCAGTTTAATCAAACCAATCTATCAAATTCACTGGATAGTAGCGAATATATTGTAGATAAGAAAGAAAGATCACCCAGAGGTGTTTCAATTTTCGAACACTTAAAATAATTGGTCACTATGATTAAATTTGTATAATAAGTTATTTTCATCATCATTATCATTATTATTTAATTTATTGGCTTACAGTGCCTCACACTATTGCCTTTCTCTTTTGTAGGCAGTGAATGTTAGGCACCACAAAGTTGGGGAAACAGATGAACCAGCAATCTACAGGATCAATGATGACCTGGTAATTGGCTACCATCCTTTTCCATGCCATGCCAAACACCATCTGTTGAAAATTAAATAAACCCCTCCTTCCCCCCAAAAAAAAAAAAAAAGGGGGGGGGGGGGGGGAGCTTTTGGTTGCCTCTTACTTGTGCCTTTATTTCTGGTTGAAGGAGTACTCTGTGGAGATCTATGAGTGGTCTGGAACCAGCTGGGAACCATATACAGCTGATGATGTCCAAGTGCAATTCTACATGATGAGCCCCTATGTGTTGAAAAATTTATCAACTGACTTGAAGGTACTCATTTTGATTTCCAAGTTGCTGTTACATGTGATCTCGCGTGCTTTTAATTAAAACTCTCTTAATGTAAACCTGTTTTGTCACAGGGTCGCTATTTTACTTCGTTCAAGGTACCAGATGTTTATGGAGTTTTCCAATTCAAGGTTGAATACCAGAGGCTTGGATATACAAGCTTGTCTCTTTCGAAGCAGGTATTCTATATTTGTTTCTATGTTGTCTGAATATACAATCCTATGCTCTGGTGAACCTAACAACTTGAGTCCTAGATTGCTCCAATGGTAGCTAGGCATGAATTTACTGCATTTTGATTTAATTTGCAATATTTGTTGCACATAACTGAAATAGTGTCCTTGGCTGTCTTTCAAACTGTTTTTGGGGGGGGGCTGTTTAGGTAGAATAGTTTCAAATGTCAATGAAGCTTTTATAATGCCAAATGAATATGAGAGAGTGCTTTCATTAATCAATGGAGAGTTCTCTTGCCAACCCACGTTTCTCAAATTTGAACATTATTGAAATCTTGCCAATCTCACCATTTTGGCAATTTTTATTTTTAGAAAACGAGATTCCCCTTGCCCCCTTGTGATGCAGATGCCAGTGGTGCTCGTTTTCAGGTTGTTCTTTCCCATTAATAGAAGACCAAAAACACAACGGTCAGTTCTTCAAGGAATAACCATGGCGAAACTTTTGCATCAACCATGCAGTCCAGAGAAACTTTGCCTATTTGTTATTTAAGATCTCTCCATGTACCTATATTGAGTCGGCTAATCTATATCAGCTGAATCTGTCCTAAGATTTTACATATTTAATGTGATAATGGCAAGAATCTTGGTTTGTGGCCATTACCTTTATAATTCGTCATTTTAACTTTGAAATACTTTATGACACATTAGTCAGCCTTTTTTTTTCCTTGCTTGTAGTTCAAACATTTGGAATTTTTGCATTGCAGATTCCAGTACGACCCTTCAGACACGATGAATATGAAAGATTTATAACGACCGCTTTTCCATATTATGGAGCTTCATTTTCAACGGTAAGATCTCTTTCCATCCTCTTTGAGATTATCAGCTTCTCAAGTTTTCTGAAAAGCATTTCATACCGACAGTTGTTTTTTTTTTTTTTTTGGGTAAGAATACTGACATTAGTTGGGTCTGGTTGTAGATGGCAGGCTTCTTCATCTTCACCATTGTCTACCTGTACAACAAATAGGTTTAAAGCCATTTACATATTGAGTGAACTTTCGGTCAAGAATGCAGAAATTCTTATGTTATAAAGAAGTTTTGATTAAGCAGGAATCAGGCAATTGTTTACAAATTATATTTACAAAGAGGTGGTTATAGTTGTGAATCAAATGCCTTCAATATCCATTTCATCTTCACTGCTCATGTTGACATCATCATCATCTTCACTTGATTCTTCTTGCTGACCTTGGATGTCATTTACCTTGGCATACTGCTCACAGTGTTCTGTCATGATATACGAGTGAGAAAGAGTACATCATAGTGAACCAAAGAAGATCGATTATCTCATGCATGCAAATTTGGCTTGATTACTTTTGATCAACATATGATGTGCCTAGCAGCTATATGAGTACCAAAATCTATTGGCAACAATAGTTTGTGGTTGATGAAACCAAACCTTAATACAATTACAATTAGGCAGCCTTTGATATGCATTCTTGGGAATGCATTCTTAGAATGGAGAGGGGCTAAGGAGAGGTATTTTTGTTCCAGGCAAATGAGCCATGTTCTTTAATGCATTCCATGATCTGAGAATGAGGAAGCATATCAAACACTATTATTGTAATCTGAGAATGTGTTCTTGGTATAGAATGCATACCAAATACAGTCTTATGCTACTTTTGATATGCATTCTAGGAAGGCATTCTAGTGCATTTTCTTGAGTTTGGATCTTAGAATTCAATAAGAAAATGTGGTTTTTTCTGAAATCCATCATTTACCTATTTTTCATTCTGAACCTAGAATGGTAATATATCATATTTTTGTCCATTCTCATAATATAGTGGAATGCATCCGAGAAAGAATACCAAAGGCAACATTAATTATTATTTATTGGGCAACATGTTCTGAACCAAGTCTGATGGGATTGACATGTGAACATAGATTCAGGACTGTGCCGTTAGAACTTTTAATTTCTCCTTGGATGGTTCAAAGCATAGTAGGTGGGATGGTCCATACACAATGGATAACATGAATGCTTCCAAGAAAATTGGGATAAAATGAAATTTCCACATAAAGCCTGATAAAGGCATACCCCCAATCTTTTTCATGGGGGACTACTAACTAACTGCCTACTCAACGGATATGGTTTTGATTATATCATATTGTACCTTTTACTTTTCGCTCGTAAGCTTCGGGTGCCCTCATCATCATCGCCGCTGCTTCACCATTTAAAGGATCAGATGGATTTGGGTAGAGCAAGAGCTGAGGAAGAAATACCTCGAAAATGTTTACAAGATCTGTTTGGAAAGGTATGATGGACATGATGGAGTTAGATCTGTTTTGATTTATTATGATGGACACATATCTACATTTGAAATAGGAGACTAGTGACTTACCGAACATAGGGCTCCATGATTGGTTGATAACATCAAGACAGACTGATCCAGACCTGTTTAACAAAGAAAACAAATGTTATTAGGAAACCTAATTCTGTGTTTTTGTATGTCTCAGAGGTGACTGAACAAGCAAAGCAAAGCAACGCAACCCGCTTACGTACTTCTCGTCGATATTGGGATGATAGATGCTGTTGACGAAGCCAATGGATGGAGATTTGTAAGGGTAAGCATCCGGCAGTTTCACCCTCACTCTCCAAACACCCCCGCTGTACAAACCTGTTTCATTTGATTTTTGTTTTAATTCCCAAAAAGAAGAAACCAAGAAAAATGGGGAAAAAGAAAGGAAAGGAAAGGAAAACAAAAGAGCATGGGTGGGTCTATATTCCATATTCCATATTCCATAATCCAAACGACTTACTATTGGCAGGACCCTTGAACTCAACAATGAACTCGCTCACTGAGTCTTGAATCGAATCCACCTTATAATCTGTCATCATCCTGCCAACAACAACAACAACAACAATAACAACAATTCATAATAAATGTATAGTACAGCGTACAAAAATAGAAAAGATCAATCATCAACAAAAGAACAAGATTGAATTATAAAAACCCAAATCAGAAATAATTAAAAAGGGATTTAATCTCCTGTCTCTGAACAGAAACTTCTTAACTTTTATAAAGACAATAATATGTAGAAAGAGAAGAGAAGATCAAATTTACAGTTTCATGATGTCCATATCTCTTCTCTTGTTTGGAGAAGACATCTCTCTCTCTCTCTCTCTTCAAATTTCCTTCGCAGAAGAGTTCACTAGCTTTTGATCTCTAATTCTCTCTCCTGCAACCTGAACAAATTAATAACAACTCAAGAACAAGGAAGTAGGCTGAAGGAAGATCTGAAACAGATCCGAATATGCTATGAAGGGATCCTGAGACGTTACGGAATAGAATGAGCTTTTAAATAAGGTATCAATTCTCAAATCCAAAATTAAAAAAAAAAAGAAAAGAAAAAAAAACTACAGAGCATAGAGTCAAAGACTAAAGAGTCATGTTGAAATAGAAATTGTAGCAGAAATCTAAAATTCATGACCAAAGAAAGGAGGAGAATCCAAGGACTTACCTCGAATTGTTTAGACCAAAGACGTCGATCAGGAGAATAGGAATTGATGCCAGAGAAACACAAAGTGGTGGAAGATCAAGATCAGAAGCTTTTGATGGAAATTTTGTAGAAGAGAAAGTTGAATAAATAGTTCCTAATTAAATTCTAAGGAAAAGCTGTTATTTTTTTTACAGAAAGTGATGAAGATAAAGGAAAGTATATCCCGGAAGAACAGAATCAATCAAGATAAAGGAAAGTAAATCCCGGAAGAACAGAATCAATCAATCAGAAATTATTAATGGAGAAAGTTTTCTATGATGATGACGTCTGACTTGATGAGTTTGAGTACAAGAATCATAATCAATTACGTATTTAATTTATTTTTTAGTATCTTATTGGGTCCAAATTAAGAAACAAATCTATTATATAATCAACAACTCTTTAAAACTTTATAAATGCAGCTAAGCTATATCCAACATTAAAGGAACCTTTTATGGAAAATATGGCAAAATAATTACACGCTGGCCTGAGTTTATTTCTCTCTCCTCTTTAAAATTCAGACTCTTAGCTAAATTGGTGTAGGGTTTTGTAGGGGGATTCAAATCGTCTCCTCCCTGTACTTCAGGGAGGAGGGAGGCGTTCCCATCGGATGGTCGACACGTGGTTCTCGGAAAAATCCGAGCCCCACATCCGAGAAGACATCCAGTCGACAAGCCGAGCCGACAGGGGGTGTCGGCTCGGACGTGGGGTTCGAATTTTCCTGAGAGCCATGTGTCGATCATCCGACAGGGGCGTCTCCCTCCTCCTTGCAGTAGAGGGAGGAGACGATTCGGATCCTTTGTAGGGTCTGATCAAAACATATCTATTATGAAATTTTGGATGAATGCACTGCACTGTGCACACGTTAACTAACAAGCTGGTTCGATTTTGGGCTGTTATCGGGCTGGTTTGGATTGAAAACCTGATAAGATACCCATTAAGTCCATCCATAAGATTGAAATGGTGAAGCTAAGGTTTAATATTCAGTTTAAATCGGTTTGGTCAGGGCCATTATCGAGTTTGGGCTCATCGGTCCCTTTTTTTCCGGCCGATTTAGGACTAGCCCGGACTAGACCGGGACTGATAGGATATGCCATACCTTAACCCAAAACATGTCTGGTAACAATTCAGTCCGAATCGATATTGGATTAATTCGGGTCGACTCAATCTAGGCGTCCGGTTTGATTCCAAAATTGACACCTCTAGCATAGATCCATCACCTAATTCTTTGGTTGGATGAGATTCTTGGACAGTGACAATGACTAACTAGTAGTTGAGGGTTCATCTTTCACTTTCACCCCCACAAGAAACACATTGCCTAACAAGAAAAAAAAAACTCTTCCGGTAGGCATGGGAAACAAGAAATTGATGAAACAATTCAATATGTTTTAAAAGACCTTTGCTTGCTGTGATTGAACTCTTTAAATATTTCATTTTCTTTCCCCTTTGAGTATTTGACACATGCAAACATTTTAACCCAAGGTTTAAGAAATCGGAATTGGTCACAAGATCGGCCTCATAGGTTCCAAATCGAATCAGATAAGCATTGACTGGGTTGGCCCAGAATCAACTGGAACCCTAGAAATTGGATTGGGAAGAAGGAACAAATATTTCTATAGATTTCTGATTATTTAGCATCTTGTTACAAAGCAAAGTTCCATTGATTTTATACTATTTTACTGGTTAAAAAATAGAAAACTGATCCGGACCAATGTACAGATCTGATATCATATATAATAATATTAAAATTGAATCTTATCTTATCAAATCATCATGAATGATTCCAATATTCCAACAATTTACTTGCTTTTTTTTTTCACGGAAACAATAACAATAAATTTTTAGATTAGGCAGCACAGAACCAAAAGCAATCATTGGCTTGTCCCGAACGCAAATTGTATTTCTTCTCTTCATTTATTTCCTACCTTACGAAATAAGCAACTTTAAGAACCTTCCTTTTTTTTTTTTTCGTCAATGCCAAGAAGCTTTCCTTGGATAAGGAGGAATATAGAGGGAAAGGATGGTGGATTTCAAGGTAGATTCTATTTTGGGGAAGAGATCTCAGGAATTCATGTGAATAAAAAATGGAAGGGTTTTTAAGAAAGATTCTATTAAGTTATGAAGAAGTAAATCTATTACTAATATATTACATTGTTTGAACCATTAAGAAAGGTACTATGAGAAAATATAATGAGTCAAGAAGCAATGGATGAGTCTGACTCAGCAATTGAATTATCTGTTTCTTTTCATCTATCTATATTTTATTTGGTTGCTTATGTGGGAACATCTCATATGACATTTTTTTTTTGTCTTTTAAAGAAAAAAAACTATGGAGAAATTTTTTGGGCAAAAGATCATATGCTAGATCGTGCACGGTCCGTGCATGTGCACGGTCATGCTTATAACCATCAGATCACAAGAAATGGCAAAGATTAATAACCAATAACACCTTCTAAATAATGAACCGGTGATAAAATTTCCCTCTGGTGTAGGTAAGGGTGTCAATTCTGAATCGAAACTAATAAAGAACAGTAAAGAACTTACGATGAAATCAACCTTCGAAAGATTTACAACCTAAGATATCTCTGGGTGCCAATAATTGTCGTCTCATGGAATTCAACAGAGTTTTCTAGATCTCCTCTTCTCAAAAATCTCATGAGAAAATAGACATTATATATAGAATTGCTTTAATAGGATTCAAAAGTTTTAGTTGAGTTGATTCAGTTTTTGTTTTATGTTATTAAAGTTGGCTCAGTTTTATAGTTGCAAGTAATATTGATGACAGGTAGCTGAAATCACCCTCCATTCATTTGGCAAAATTGAGTTTTAAATAGTTGCAAGTAATCTTGATGACAGGTAAGCAAAATTGAGTTTTAAGGATTGAAGGTCAAGTTCTCTAAACTTTTTAATACCTTAAAATACACTGTGATGTCCAATACATTGAGGATTATCATATGATTGAAATGATATTTTACATGAATTTTTTTTTTCTATTTTTCAATGTCTTTTCTTTTATTTTAGTTTTTTTTTTTTTTTTTTTTTTTTAAAATTTTGCATTTTATGTCAAACACAAAACAATGAAAAATCCTGTTTTATAAAAAAACTTTTCATTTCTCTGCATTTTTACATGGAAACAAATGGAACCTTGGAAAAAAAATGTGAGTGTTAATTTATAAGTGTTTATTGGTAAGCTTGTTATATAACTGACTCAAAAGGTTGAACTAAAAATTAAACAATTACAAAAAGATTTTTTTTTTTGGTTTTAATTATTACCCTAAATATTGGTGTAATTAATTCAAAAATATTTTGTAATTATTATTATCTAATGGTACAAATTACAAAAGCACTCTTGGGTTGCACAATATATAAACTACCTGAACCTTGTTACTTATGCAAACGGATTTTTTTTTTAACCTACTTCAAAAGACAAAAAAAAAAAGTCCGTTTATACCTAATGTTTTTACATTGTTATATTTTTCTATTTAAAGCTAAGTAATTTGGTTTGAAAAATAAAGAAAATATACTCAGCTTATTAAGTAAGTTTTTGGGTTAATTAATCTTGATAATAATTACAAAAGTTTCATTTAGTTTTACATTGCTTTTTCAACATTTTTATGTGCAACCAAACGGAGCTTTAAAGAACAAACATTTTTGGCTTGTCTTTGAGAAATGACCTTAGAAAAGATGGTGAAGACAGACATGAATAGTTTATGACTAGAAACAAGTATGACTCTAAATAGAACTAATTGAAGGGAAAAAAATCTATGTAACTGATCCCATTTAATTGGGGATAAAGCTGAGTTGAGTTGAGTACAATACCTGGGAAATGTCTCAAGCTCTCGAACTTGAGAACAAAACATAAAAGGTATGAGGCACCGATCAGGACCAACAGATGAAATCCAGTGTAAAATATGATCAAGATGATTTTAACCATCTGCAACTATACAATTCTTCTGTCAGAGTTTTAGAAGTGATGTTTAAATTCTTCCACTGAACTTTCAAATTAACTCACAAGAAAAAGGTTGGAATCAAGTCACAATCAATCATGCTGGGTCTTGTACTACTTGAAAATCCTTGAATTCTTGCGATCCTAGGCCTGTAGCATACCGCCTTCATTAATATAGCTTTTGTTTTCCACTCCCATGAAAACTGCATACCATTTCCAGGTTATATAATCTCCATGCTAGAGCCAAATTGGACCAACCCAGGACCATTCCATGCACACAGCCAGGGAAAATTGAAGTAGTCAATGACATGCAGTTCTGCCTCCAATGTAACAGCATCATATAACCCTCCAACTGACTCCAAGCATATTAGTAGATGATCACTCCACATGAAACATCCACACTTGAATTGGATTCTAAAGATCATGACATCATCAAGATTGTAGGGTCCATTATTTATTAACTATTATACATTTTAGGACTTAAACTCTTACACTCAATACAGCAGGAACAGAAGAAATGAAAATCTGCAACAACATAGTTTAAAGAGTCAAACCTTACCGACTTAATTTGGAGACGATCACTTATAATTAATTAATGATACTGACAAAACTGTGTAAGCCTTGCTCTCCTTCTAGCAGCAACATCCCTCCAAACTGATATTCCGTACTAAATAGTTTCCCTAAGCTAAACCACCCCATGTTAGGTCTACAACTCTTAGAAATATTTACACTCAAATCAGGCAGAGGAGAAAGTAAGCCCACACTTGCTTCATCACTTGTGCCCACAAACAACCCACTCCCATGATGTGTCAACTGGGAACAAACCCTGCCATTGAACATAAGAAATGTCATCAACTGGTAGAAGTCCAGCAGAGACAGCAGGTATCAATTGCCCACCTGGACCCCACTCGCTTCCATCCTTCACATAAGGTCCAATGCAAGAATCCTTCATGTTATAGCTGTCCCTTTGGATGGGTGTGCATACGTGCATTGAATGACGACCTTGTGTAGCAGCAAGTTCTTCCAATTCACCATGACTTTCGATATTAGATGCTGATGCATTTGTCAAATAATTGAAGCCTGGTTGCATTGGGAGTTGACCTGCATGAAATTTTGCCTTCAGTTGCTCATTGAAATTTGATGGACAATGTAAAGGAGCTTGAGAAAATGATAATAGCCAAGGTAAGGCGACTGTTTCCAAAATGAACAAATCTAAGGTTATATATATATATATATATATATATATATATATATATATATATATATATATATATATATATATATATATATAACACAAAGTCAGTCTATGATACAAACTGTTCACATGGCACAAAGGATTATTATTGAAGGGAAAAGATAAGGAAACCCTTGTTGGAAGCTTCTAACAAGCCTATGGTACATTTTCACATATTTAGTGTTGGTCTCACGAAAGCCTGAAGCCAAGTGGCCTCTGGGTTGGTTATGTGGACCTCTACAGCCCTTTGACAGTTGCACACACCTAGAAAATCTCTCCACCCTGACATTGACCTAATAATGTAACTATCATGGTGAATCTTAATTAAATTTGCATATCAATGATCATCAATCGGTTAGCAACTGGTGAAATATCAAATAGTGAAACCCACCAGTATGCATGGTATTATGGATTTCAGATGATTCCTTTCAAGGTTACCTTGAAGAATGAATGGGAAGTCAGGATGCTGCACAGCCTGGCGTGATCCTTGCAAGGAGGCAGCTTGTGGCCTAAGAAAATGCTTCGAATCACCATCATTTAAAGGTCCATCAACTTCAATTATGTCCTTCATGTTTCTGTATGCATGCTGCTTCAAACACTCCACAAAAATCTGCCAATGGGAGGTATGGTTGAACAACTTCAACTGAGTAAAGAACTATAAGCAGAAATAAAAGAATAAGAAAAAAAATTAGATAACCATATTAAACCATCCACCAGGTTCAAAGATGCATCCCCCTAATGGACTTTGGAAACTTAGATCAGTAAGATTCTTGTATTCAGCTTGGGCATATACACATTTTTGAAGCAAGACAATCAATTGCCCTAGACAGAATCAAGGCATAAATTTTCTAAGCTGGTGGAAAACATGTTAAGCCAAATATTTAACATCCCTAATAATCTGAGAAAAAGCATGGATGGCAAAGTTTCAAGTTAAGCCCAACCCAAGTTGAATCCCTTGACTAGGATAAATAATTGGCCTGGGAAGTTTTTAGTCAAACCTCTGAACACTAAATCATTGCAGTTGAAAAAAGTTCAATCTAATTGGAGTACAAGTATTTTTAGCACTACTGAGGAGTTTCAAGATAGAAATACACACCATCTGAGATGTGGTGAGGTTATCCAGTGGCTGATAGCTGTGGCCATCAAACATTAACCCAATGCACTTGTAAATGGAGTTGAACAGAAGTCCAACACGTTGCTCAGCATTGTAATACACGTACAGCTTATTATCTAAAACACAAGTTTTTGCATGATCAACAATTGTCTCCCAGGTCTTGTTTGATATCCCATTGCCAAAGATCTACAGTTCACACAGAAGAGAAAAAGATGATCATTAGGATGACCAACTTGACTGGAAAAATTGAATTGCTTTTCGATAATATGGTTAAACCATTAGAGTTTCCTTACACTGCGTAGCAAGGATTGGTCAGTTATCAGGTACTGCAGAAAATCCTGCACTGTTTTGATTCCATGACAAGCGAGCCGGTTATGAAAGGCACCATCTTTCCCAATCTTTTCCAGACGCCATACTTCGTCACCCAAGGATGGAGGGTAGTGCTTCTTATACACTGAAGGAACGAATCAATTTTTCATTCCATAAAAGAAAGTCATCCAGATAGAGATTTCATTTTGTTATTTATCTAAATAGCTACACAATGAACAAAATATATCTAGAGAAACAAGAGCAGAAATTTTCTAGGACCAAATATGTCATAATCGATTGAACTCAAGCAACACCGTCACCTCGGCATGGGGGAAAATGTACTCTGTTCAAGGTATGTTAATACATTCGGGCCAGGGAGCTTGGTACCAAGAGCAAGCACAGAAACAAAGACAATGTCCTAAAGCTGTGTTAATTTCTTAAAAAAATCAAGCATTCTGTTACTGTTAATTCCTGAGAATCCATGCTATCCAGTTGGATAGAAAGCACATTTTCCCCTATTGTTGTTTCCCATATGCCATACATCACCCAAGGATAGAGGTTGGTGCCACAGAGACACTGACTAAAAAATAAAGTTTCAATTCCATAACCAGAAAATCATCGCAATAGACATTTATGTTTTCTTTTCATTGGTAAGTCAAACAGCTATTCCCACCAAGAAACAATCCTAAGATTGAAAAAAAAAGAAAAAAAAAGAAAGAGCTAAAGCCCCTATCTAAGGTGTCTGTGACTCTGTAACCACAATCAAGGTTATATAAAAAGTGCAATTTTTTGATTAATCTATAGACCAATAGCCAAAGCTGATCCACTCAAGAAAGAAAAGGCTCCAAGTTTTTCAGAGGTGATTCAACGAAGACAGTAAGGATAACCTCAGCCTCAGAAACTGAATATGGGTCTGATTCCATGAATTATTTGGCTTTTCAATCCAAACAAAGGAATGTATTTCTAACTACATCTTCAAGATACACGGAGCATGACTGATAATAAATTAAAGGTGAGTTTTCTGGTATGAAAGCTCTACGTTTATGATCTTAGTGACTATGAAAGGAGAATGGTGAGACAAATGTCTATAGAAGGATGTAAACAATTCAGCAAATTTCTGAAATTGAAACACCAGACACCAGAATGATTTGTAACAAGAAGCCAATCATATGTAAGAACCAAAAGAATTAAGTAATCGAAACTCAATGCATAAAAGGTAACACAATAAAGCTATCCATATGTAATTCCAACCAGAAAGATGATCCATAAGTTCTTTAAAACAAGATTCAACTAAGAAGCTAAAGTAGACATTGTTCAAACAGAAAGTAGCTTGGCAAACCTAATAAAATCTAAAAGATTCAGAAGAATGAAAGATTTCCAAAAAAATGTTTTAAATTTAAAGAAAATTTACTATATAATACACAGTTATACGCATAACTACTATAGAAAATTACTACATAATCAGTGTCTTACTGTCTTTATACAAGCAGAGGGTTTGAGGTGAAGAGTAACTTCAAGTGATAATGTAATTAGAACTTACATTCTCCGCGGTGATCTTTTACGATAAAAGCTTCACTTCTTGCTTCTCTAATTCTTTCTTCAGAACTTAAACTTTGGATAGCTCTAGCTCCTAATCTAAATTTTCGACTTCGTATCCAGCTGGAGTTATCTGTAAAAGCAATATCACCAAGATAACCTACTCCACCTCTTAGTGTAAGTACTATATTCCCCGTCAGCAATGGCCTTTTACCTTCTCTTTCAGATATGACACTTGCATGAAATTCTTCCGCAGTCCAATCTTCTTTATCAGTGCTAAAATCACCATCAAGGACAATAATATCTACCTTTACTGATGATAAAGGGCCAGATGTGATAACATTATTGGAACTAGCATCAAGAATAACTATTTGAATGGGTTTACCATTCTCTGCTTCTATTCTGCTGTTTGTGAAAAGCGTATGGGGCAATTTACCAATAAAATGCAACTGCCAGCCTCTTGATCCAGATGCCTCAATCTCGTTAATGGAAGAAGGCCTACAACAAAGTGAACATGATAAAGAATTTCACACTTGTCATTAAAGATCAGAGAAATAGAACCAGAAAAGAAAAGAATACAGCATAGTGGACCAATATACAGATCTTTCTGCACGTCCAAGGCCTACATTGTGCCTCCTCACCAAACCCAACAACCCATTAAAGAACCTCCCAGATCACCATTGACCACATACAGCACCTACCACCGTCAACAAAATAACAGTTCTAGTGTCTCTCCTACAGCATACCCAACTCACTCCACTCTTAAATCACAAAAAGAGAAAGTCACAACATGATTACCTACAAGGCTACAAATATATAACTTAAACTTAGAATTACGGGTCATAAAAGATATTGATAATATTAAACAGGATTTGGATACTTGGATGAACTTCAGAAGAACCATGAATACAAAGGAACCACAGACTCCTATAAAATATTAAGGGGAGAGGATCAGCAAGTCGCCAGCATAGCGGCCAGCAAAGTCTACTTCCAAAGCACCAACGAGAGGGGGCGATGGTGGTTTGGTCAGGAGGGGGCAGGGGGTGGACAAGAGAGAAAAACTTTAAAAAATCTCTCTGAGAGGGCGTACGCAGGTCTGCCTGCATGTACAATGTTTCCCCAAATGTTAAATCTCAGACCAAAAACAAATTAACAAAAATATTGGGCCTACATAGAAATGCATAATAAAGAAACAACAAACACTTGACACAAAAAGCAATACCGTGGGGATGGTTGGACATAGGGTAGAATTACTCGTTCGACCTCCTCTCGCACCTAATACAATTAAAAAAAGAAGAGCAAATGTGTTCAGAAACTTGAAAGAAGTGATTAAAAAATCAATAGTTCCAATGAAGGTATTAAAATCTGCAACAATCAATCAGATAATGAAATGACAACCAATTCAAATGCCACCAGACGGAATTTGTCAATTTAAGGCATATCCAACAAAGACGCTATCTAATCTATTGCATTTCATCATCCATAAACATATCCTAAAAGTCCTCATTTATTTAATTTCAGTGCCCAAATTTACTTATTTTAGTGAACATACCAAATTCATTATAGATCAACAAATAAAATCCAACAAAACAGGGGGGGCTGCTTAGAGATAACATAATGCTATACACTACCCAGAATTTGTTGAAATATAAATAATGAAACCTACTACATGCTTAAAGTGCCAAGAGCTTTCCTATCTTCTGAGAGAAGACAGATCTTTAGCATCCTTTCGAACATCTTAATTCTATGAACGACAAGGCCTGCCAATTCTATAGCTTATGATTTATCCAAGTGGTGTCTGCACTCGCATTGGGCATTTTCCATTGTGTCCTCTCAATCCTGAGGGGTTGTTGTAATTGGAATCTTGTTCATGTTTTGGCCATATATGGGCCTTGGAGACCTCAACCAGCTCTAATACGAACCAAACCATCCATCTGTACTATTGACTCATCAACTATCTAAGAGAACACGGTGATATAACTTAGACATAGGGACATGTTTTACCATTAAGAGGTAGACAAATTTAGAATGTTGACATGCCTCTACAGTTCTTTCTATATACTACTGTCATATTCGTAAAAAATTACTTCATTACAGATACAATAATCCCATGCAAATATATCTGAGACAATATGTATACATAAATGACAAATTTAATTTTTTTTTCCGGAAATACAAGTGTTGTCAAGCATTTGACACATGAATTTATTTCTCTACGGCAGAAGGGATAAAAGAAAGAAGAGAGAGAGAGAAAGAGAGAGAGAGAGAGAGAGAGAGAGAGAGAGAGAGAGAAATTTCCAGAATCTCCTTGCCTATGAAACCAAAACATGCCAGGGTAGTAACAGTACACATTCTCAAGATTTGATCTAGACCAAAATTTTCCTCCCACCATGACATACTTCGATGCATAAAGAAACTATCCACACACTCAGGTGACATAACAGAGAATCCTAGAATAAGAATGATGTCAGGAAACCATGGCCGTCAAGTCAAGGTATTAAAGATACTATGCATTTATAGGTGGGGTGGTCAAAGATATAAGCTTCCATCTCACTCTCATAGTGACAACTTGGGAATGTAACAAGAATGCAAAGCAAATGTCCGACACCATCATTCTGTTAAACCCCCGAAAAAAAAGTCCAGGCATTATTCAAATCCAAAAATGACAGGCAATTGGAAGTGACTAGATGGAAACAGACACCACAAATGAAATTTTACTTAAATGTCTGAATTTTAACCAGGAGCAACACTCAATAGAACAACCAAATATAAAGATACCATGGTTGTACATATGAGTGAGCAGTCCAACAAGATTGATTTTCTCTGCAAGATAGAAACACAGAGGAAGGATTAAACTGCACAGGATTGGGAAAAAATTCACCCCCCTCTCAAAAAAAGAAAAAAAAAATTTAGAGTGACTTCAACATTGAGAATTCAAGAACAAGATTAATTGGACTGTTAGGTGTGTCGAAAGAATTGTAGTAACAAAGAGAGTTATCCTACCACATTCCTCAGAAAGGGTTCCAACTTTGCATAGAACTCTTGCATGGACAATCCTTTCATCACCTCTCTGACGACACTGCCTACAATAGAAACTACTTTCAACACCTGCTATGACAACTTAACAAGGAAGGATGAACCGAAGTAATAACTAAATGCTGACAAACACGCACGTTGAGAGTGTATGACGACGCTTTGAGTCCTGAACCGGAACATCAAAACCATCGTTCTCCTCGTGAAGATACCTTTTGGGTACCATCAGACGAACCAAGAAATGACAACCGAACCAAGTACTCGGCAGCCAAAATCCAAAATCTAAAACTACCAACCAAAAGGTCCAAACCTGCTAAAACAACGCCTGTGAAATGTCCTCCACCCACCGAGGCTCTCTATTATAAGTAGTAATGATAACTAACGAACTGTAGCGAAGGTGCATGGAAGCTCTCATTGGAGCCGTAAAGAACACGCTCAACAACATTCCCATTTAATTAAAAAGTATCAGAGGCAGCAATTACACTGAAATAACGATATTTTGAATTGTTCATAGAAAAGCAGAGGGGAAGTGTTTATATAACATTATATTAAATACAGCACATACCAAGGTCAGAAAATTATCAGAATCTGAGATTCTGGAAGTTCAAATTTCAAACAAACTGACTAAATCGCGTAGGGAGGATCAAAGATAATTGGATAGAGCGGTTTCAGAAACCAATATTACAAATAATAATAGAAATGAGAGAGAAGACTCCACAAAACAGCCTAAAAATAAGAAACCCATAATAAATAGTTCAACGCATACCTGAGTTTGAGTCTTTGAGTTGGTCGATTAGCATTCTTTGCAGAGAAAGCAGGTGGAAACTGCAGAGAAAGTTCAGAATACAATTTTCAGCCTTCACTTTGCTGATGAAATGACACCATGAAAGTGACTTAGATTCTATGGAATATGAATTTAGTTTCAAAGGGGAAATTGGAAAAAAAAAAATGAATGAATAGATTTCATACCTGAAGAGTGATGACACGCTCTATTTTACTTCTTTACTTTGCGCAGAATCTCTTTTGTGTCTCACTTTTCTCCTTCACCTCCCTCTTCCTTTCGCTTCTGCTGTAAAAAAAGAGTTTTCATGCCAACGACACTGAACGGATAAGATAAAAAGGTGGACGTATTTCCACTTTATCACTTTTTCTCTTTCTCGAAGCATAAATGATAAAACACCCTTCAACCTTTCTCAAGTCAGAGCTCTCAGAGAGAGAGAGAGAGCTTTTCAAAGTACTTTGTTCTCTGTAAACAAGGACCAGGATCGTCTGAACCATCCTAGGAATGATGTACACCAAAATTAGGGTGATGATGAAACAAGGATTTAGGCATTACTCAATCCCTTTCATAATTCATGACTTTGATACAAGAACCATCAGATTATCAGAAATATAATGGCCGACAAAAATTAATGGAGAGCAACTGCGAATCTGCTACTACCCTTCCTCGAATTTTCGGTTACAAGCATACACAGCCACGATTAGATTCCATTATATTAGATTTTAATTGTTAATTATCCATTATTGACAGGTTCTGGACCTCTGGTACGCCATCCACGCAAGCAGGTATGGGCATTTTTGTTCTTACATCTCTCCCATTAAAATTACCCTCTACCTCAGTCTCTCTACCTCTTCGGTTGAGATCTTCCCCCCTGGCTTTTTTATTGGGATCTGATCCATAAGCCAATGCAGAAAATCTGAGCTTATCAACTGGTTTTTTTTTTGTTGTACAAAAATCATCTCCAGCAGCCAGGGTTGGATCCTTTTTTGTTGGGGTTTTGATGGATAAACATCCTCTCATGCCATTTAGTTTCTTTAGCCGTGATCTTATTGTTGGAGATCGCCCACATGAGTATGTGTGCCGGGTGAATTACACTCGAACGGTGAGAGAAACTGGACGACAAGAGAGGATCCCGATCCGAGTTTGGATAACTTTACGTCTATTTGACGATATCAAATACGATCATACATCATACATATAAAGCAAATACTTAGGCCTCATTGATCAGTTTGCCAAACCGGCCCAAGATTTAGCCACTTGAGAAACTGGATGGAGCAAAAATTTAGTGGAGAGATAAACGTCAAATTTCTCGATCTATGTTCTGAGTTTCAATCCAAACAGAATTTGTCAAGCAATAAAATAAAACTCCAAAAAATATAAGGTCTAGGAGGGGATGCATGGTTATACACATATGACTGAAGAGTACAAGAATGCATGTCAATACACAGGAAGCAATTGCTTAATCCAATTGTAATCTTATCTATCCAACCGTAAAAATTGCCACATTATTCCATCATGTGCTAAAAATTGATGAGACCTTCCAAGGTCCTATCGAACTATTGCCTTCTTTTATTTTTGCATTTTAACGAAAAATATCCTTGAATATCAAGTTGAAGCATGGAATGAATTTGATATGTGACTAAACCAAACCAACCTTGACATCCGTATAGATGAAATTACACATCATCTTTTTTTATAATAAAAACTTATATACTAATAAAAAGATATCCTATCGATTTATTGGACGGCAAGAGAAGATCCAAACCCCCCAAGTTATCCCATGTGACATGTTGGATAAGACTAGAATTTTATAAAGAGGTAAATCCTAATACTCGCATGTTAAGTTTCAATTCAAACAAAATTTGTCAACTAATAAAAAAATATTAAAAATTCAAAACTATCCCCAAAATTTTCTACATGTGGAGAGAGAATGTATGAAACGATATGCCATTACATGAAAGAGATTATAATGGAGTTTTAAGTCTAAAATATGATAATAACAATTTATTAGGTGTTGTTGTAGAGATACCCTCTACGCATTCAAATTTTCCAGTTGTAACCCAACAAGTGAGTACTCAAGCCCAAATAATTTTTTATACCAACAAAAAAAAAAAAGCCCAAATATTTTCTAGAAGGCCCATTAGATGTCCTATGAACAATGAGCAAACGACCTTGATATATAATACCTTTTTGTGTTCTGATTTATTCTACAAACCTTTAATGGGGGTAGTTTTTGGCGCCACATTTGTTTGAGACGCTTCCAGAAATAGCGAGAGAGAGTTGAACCGTTCATTTTCATGGCTTTTTTTTTTTTTTATTTTTTTTTATTTTTTATTTTTATATCTAAAATGTATGTTTCTCTACCCAGAATTGTCAACGTATACCATAACTATACTTAGATCGGTATAGCCAAATCAATTAGGCTATCCGATCCAATCCGATTCAGTCCCATTTTTATTTTTAGGGAAATTACACAGACACTCCCTCTATAGTTGAGAAATTACACAGAACTACCCTGTCTTCACAAAAACTACACAGACTACCCCTCTAACAATGCTTTCATATAGTCTCACCCACACCATTACTTACAACTTAACGGGAGAATGTCAAAAAAAATTTTAAGAGAAAAATACCCTTAATGAATGTAAAATGACTTAAATGGATTTATTGTTAAGTTCTTTAAAAAAACCCTAGGTTCATTTTTCTTCCAAAAAAGGCGAACCATGGCCAATAGGTCACTATCTGTTTCAGATCCCCGATATCCTTGCACCCACAAGTATCTCAATGAGTTCAGCTGCATTACAGTGAGAGCCAGTGCACATTCACTGTAGCAACAACTCCTCACCTCAAGCTTTTGCAGATTAGGGCAGCCTCTCAAAAACTCCAAAAGTCGTTCATCAGATTCTCCCACATAACGTAGAAGCATCCATCTCACATTCTGGTTGTAATGCCCTATGTAACCAAGATCAACATTGGTCAAACTTCCAACAAGTAGATAAAGGGCAAACCTCCTAAGCTTCTCAAAACCTCTCAGACTCCATTGTCGAGTGGCAAATTTGTGATTCTTTCTTTGCCATCGAGCAACACTAAACGGAAGTCAGAGAGGTTTCTGCAGTATGTGCCAATGGATTCCAAGGAAGCATTGGTTATATCAGACACATAAACAGTCAGGAATTCAAGTTCAATGCAACCCTATGCTAAAGCAGATAATCCTCTCCGTGAAACTAGACCTTGTTCATCCTCCATTCCCTGTTCATTTGCTCCTCACTCAATCCGAAGCCTTTTTAATCTTTTGCATCTCTGAGCAAGAACTTCTAAACCTCTATCTCCAATGACATTTATTGCCTACCGAGGAGAAGAAAATAGCAAACTTGTGGAGAAGAGAAGAAAGATGAACCTAAGGTTTTTTTAGGAAACTTAACAATAAACCTATTTAGGTCATTTTACATTAATTAATGATATTTTTGTCTTAAAAAATTGACATTCTCTCGTTAAGTTATAAGTAACGATGTGGATGAAAATGTATGAAAGTATTGTTAGAGTGATATTCTTTATAATTTTTATAAAGACAGGATAATTCGGTGTAATTTCTCAACTATAGAGTTGGATGCCTGTGTAATTTTCCTTTATTTTTATTTTAAATTTTGATGATGCATGTCAATAATCTAATGGGTCCAATTAGTCACGTATTGTTTATCTATGGTAAAGTAAGAAGACAAAAGGTATTTATCATGATAAACAGTCATGTACAAGTGTGGGGAGCACTCTGGCTGCTGACAGACGGAACTAGACAAAAGGAGATTTTCCCCTCATTGGCTCATTGTGACAATCATGTGGATCTTCTAATAATTACAAAATTTAAGGGGTATTTAATTATTGAATGATAGTCGTTCATTTGTGAAACTAGACATGTGAACAGTGAACCTTATCAAATCTTTCATGTGATGCATGTAAGTGGGCCCTCCATAGATTCCCTTGACATGTTGTTGGTTGACCACTCAACTTCCCGTCCAATAGGTTTCAAGAAATTATTGTGTATAAACAACCAATTATTTTGCACCTTATAAACACATTGTTTTTTCTAAGCTTAAACCACCCATCATCAGTTAGAATCCAAACCCATCTCCATCGAAATCAATAAATAGATGAATGGATAGACCTAATTGTACCATTTCAAAACATTTGTCTAGAGAATTATTTGGTTTGTCAACGTGTAAAACTCCAACCTCAAATTTGAAAATTTGTGTACATTTTTTTGTTAGTTCTTAATGTAAGATGTTATCGATTATAATGGGTTTAATTAATTATTGGATTCATTAACATGTGGGGGTCCATAACAGTTGTTTAATCGATTTGATCCAATTCGTCACAGGATAGAAATAAAAATTCATCCTAACCATTGTGGGATTGAACTATGGTTAGAGTTGGTTAGTATTATAAATATTAGGTCATAAGTCATCACAAATTTAATTGTTTACTTCTCTCTCTATTCCTATATGTACAGGAAACAAAGAAAATCCTCTAAAGACTGTGGAAGACTCTGACCAAAACATCTATTGGAATTCGATAGAAATCAATCTCCTATGAATATATATGTCTTTATTATTATTATTCTCTTATAATTCCATCGTGTTCTAAGATCACTATATGGACAATAATTCTTAACACTTAATTTCTCAATATTTTATTTGTTACATGGTTAATTTTTTCTGAAACTAGTTAGAATGGGACCTTGGGGTATACTTTTGCCAATATTTCGGAGAAAGATCCTCTACTGCATTCCTGACTCCTGTGTAATAGAAGCAATCCTGAGCATTGAGAGGGTATTGGTCGTGTGTCCTGATGCCCTTCCAATGTTTAGGATCAAGTCTGCTACACTGGAGTACATCAGACAATCCTAGTCCCAAAATTTCAATCTCATCCAATTTGCCACATCAAAAGAAAGGGAAAAGTTTTCCTATCCTGACTGTGTTCCCTCTTAATTCTTGTGTCTGATTTCTAGAGAAAACCTCAATCCTTAAATAGAAATGGAAAAAAATCATGTTCGCAAGCAAAGTTGAAAATGAAAGGATTGGGATTCTCTCTAATGAGGATCCCTTTTAATGAGTTGTAGTGAGGATTTCATCCACTCAAAGTGAATCGTCATATATCCCAATACACTTTGACTGTCCAGAAATACATGTCGATCGACTTTGAATGCGTAGATCTTTTTCTCACTGCATGGATAACCTCACTACACAAGATCTTTTTCCAAAACAAAATTTGCAAAAGCCAATAATTATCTATTTAGAAAGAAAACAGAAAGGGACCACATCTCCTTGCATTTGCTGAGGCCAAATTTGGCTACAATGGAAAAGACAATCTGCCATGGCTGCAAGTGTGTGCTGTGGGAGAAGAACCCATCTTATGTATGTACGGATATATTTTTTAATCTCCTCCATTTTTTTTTAATAATTTGTTTTGCTACTTAACTATACTTGAATAGAAGAGCTTGGTTAATCTATTGGAGGGATTGCATCCAAACTACCACATGGCAGATATTTCATATCTAATATGATATTTTAGAAAAAAAAAAATCTTCTCATATTGATCAGTTCGTTAAGATTGAAAAATCACAAGCGACAAGAGAAGATTGTCATCGCATGGGGTGGGTGTCTACTTTTATGTGTCTATTTGCAAGGGAATATAAAAAGGAAAAGAATGAAATACAATTAATACTAAAGAAGAAATTTATATAATAATTTGTTCAAATGGACTGTATAATTCATTCTAATACATTAGATATTATAGGTTTGGTTTTAAATTTTTACTTTATTTTATAATTAAATTAATAAAATTACCAAATATGATAAAAGTTTTAGCTAGACTACACAGTCTAAATTAAAAAAAAAAAAATTCTTTTTTCTTTTTCAAAATTGATTTAGCTTCTTTTCTCTCCCTATTTCTATCAAAGGAGCCTAAGAAAAAAAAAAAATATATAATATAACAAAGATTAAAAAATTTCTTTTATTGACTTCAAAACGTAAGGTAAGATTTTTTTTTTCTAGTCTAATAAAAAAATTATAAAAAATTACTTGGACCTCCCTTTGATATTTCGTTTACTACACAAACCTCCCCTAGCACTTAATGACTTACACGTATGGTTTGAAATGTATGGCCCAACACAGATTTATTGAGTTATTTTTATATATTATCTTTGGATATTTTTATTTCTATTTTGAGGTATATTTTTGTGATATGTGGCTAACATATTTTGTTGCTTATAAATTGTTCATACGGAACCATTGTTTTTTGTCTGTTATATTAATGAGACTGGTTTTATGGATGATTATTGGAATGAGCCACTTTGTAATCCTTGACTTAATTGCACCTATCATAATACGCTATGTGCTTACATAGACATTGATTGGATCATGATGAGTTTGAGGGGTACAAGTCAAAATTGCTCAGACTATGGGAGACATGATGACTAATTTTTCGACGGTCTCAGTGCACATATGATCTGTGAAGTCATTTCATGAAAAGACCTCATGTACATTGAGTGGTGGTCTTAGTGTATAATGTTCCATTGCCAATAACTTGACAATTATAAGAGTGTACTCGTACTTACAAACTGTCAATTTGAACAAATTTATAGTGTTTGATTTTGAGTCCAAATGCTTTTATTTATAAATATAAAATATTATTTATTTTTTTATTTCCAAAACCAACGATATCTTTTAGCTTTATGAAAAATGACAATTTTGTATTTTTTGTTCCTATTTATTGCATAGGGATAACTTTGGTAATTGTCAAGGTATACCAAAAGACAATCTGGATATGTACATTAGGAGATTAGCATTTTACTTGGGGTTGGACTTTATGACTGGTCATCTCCATCTAGAAAATATAAAAATATCTCAAGGTCATACAAGCAAGGGAAGGAAAAAATTTAAAATACCAGGTAATGGTATATTTGTCCAGCTAAAGTGAGTCCCCAGATTGCTTATGAGATACTTGAATATCAAGTGGCTTCTTTAAATGATCATCCAAAACTCTTTAACAAAGGGTACTTTCTAATTTTCAAAAAAAATATGACATTCTACTTAATTTCTTAGATTAAACAAGTGATTTGACATTTGTAATAAATTTTAAGCTTTGATATAATATTATATATACTATCAAGATTCCTTCTAAGGTGCTTTTTCCAATATGTACTTCCCTAAAATTAACAATGTTAACTTAAACTTTTTACTGATCAAAATACTCTCGGTTACGCGAAGTGAATTCACGTCTTATTTAATCAAAATCAATTCCTAAAGTCTAAGTACTCACTAGGAATGGTATCTCCCAAGATTAGAAAAATCGATAGAAATCTTTCAGATCAAATTCAAACATATTGAAACTTCAGATGCTGGAACATCCTTGAAAATCTAAGTTTCTATGCAGCACATATGAGAGGACCCTGAAGGCAATCCAAATTTTCTTCTTCGTAGAGCCCTACTGTAAGTGCCCAACTGCTTTGCCAAAGTTTGGCCTAATTGCTACCATTGAAACCATATCTTGCCTGGGCTATAGTTGCCGAGACTGGTTGAAATGAGAGGAGATGTTATACAAACAGCAAATCCTAATCTCATATTAGGAATCAACAAATCGATTGGCTGCAACACAGGCCCAGGTCCTATTTTCTTGACAAACCAAGGGCAAAAAAGCTTGTTGGTTCGTATTTTCCTCGATGTTTTGTGCTGGAACCAGCAAAAGAAGAGAGTGTGAAGCTATGAGCAGAAGTAGAGCTATGGAAGGAGAAGAAGAAGAGCTCTAGAGCTTCGAGAAAAGTCAAAAAAGTGTCGGACCGGAAGAAAACCAGAGCTATCATCTTTTGATGCCCAAATCTTTTTTCTACCCCATCACTTCCACGGCATTCATGGTCGCTGATGCTCTGGAACCTGATTTCCAATTATATACATCAACACTGTGTTAGAAATCTTTACTGGATATCAAGCGACAAAGTTATTGACAGGAACTGGAACCTACGCCATCCCATTTCTTAGTTTCTTACTTGTTTCGGTTTTAAGTTCAATGAAACTAGTTCGATTTATGCCCATTTTACATCAACTATTACCGTCCATTTCCTAACGGAATGGACTAAAGTGTTATAAGTCTCACTTTATGAAGGAGGCCAGGAAGTCAATAAGTGCTATGAGAAATCCGTATAATAAACGGAAGAAAAATTTTCATCTAACCCCCAAAAACTATGTCAAATTCGATCTAACCCCCAATAATTTCAAAAATCTCATCTACCACCTAAATGGTTTGCATAAACTTCAATCGGTCCCATTTAACAGACAGACTTGACTGAAAATGTGATAAGACATTTCTACCCTTTGTATTTGAAACTGAAAGACATTAAAAAAAAGATAAAATTACTAATTTTACCTTTCTTTCTGCATCCCCTCCTCATCATTGATTCCTCTGCTCTTAATCCGAGTCATCAACGAAATAGTTTTGGAGGAGTTCAGCAGAGTAGTAGTTCTGATGATATAATGCTTCTTACACATCTTCATCATTTCTATATCCCTATGTCCGTCTCTATCCCCATCTATTCATCTTCATTCTACGCTCATCTCTTTCATCTCCCAAAGACAAGGCTTCCAATTGCATCAACTCTATGCTGACACAACCTTTTCTACTCTTTCTCCCGTAGGACCTGTCTTGATTCCTAACTCATCATCTTCGATTTCTGCTGCTTTGGAAGATACCCGGATTGAAACTCCCCATCATGTATTGATTCCTGAGGAGGCCCAGATCGAAATCCCTCTTGAAAAGCTTTTTATTCCTCTGGATACCGATATTTCCTCAAGAAGCGCTCCATTGAGGACTAGGGTTTTGAAAGGTTCTAACATAGTTCTTTGCAAGTATGCGAGGGACGCCCAGATAATGTAGGCAGATTTCTTGAAGAGCAGTATGCGGACGGAGGACTGCCCTTCGGACGGGTTGCCTGAGTTTGCCCTCATTGGCCGCTCAAATGTTTCCCTGTATCCTCAAGATCCCCAAAACGGTACCGATTGTCTGACCACCTGGGTTTTCTCATTTAAGGAGTTTCTAGAAAGCATAATCTGGTTCCCCCTTGAAGAAATCAGTCGAATCGTACCCTCTGAATCGTTTAAGGTCTTACCTGTTGATGAATAATGCCCACTAGTTTAAGGTCTTACGATTCACTTCTCATTTGATTTTAGAGTTGTTTAAGGCCCAGATCGTTTAAGGTCTTACCTATTGGATCATCGTTTAAGGTCTTATCCGTTGATGAATAACGATTTGAAAGAACGGTTTTTGATTCTAGATCTGGCCAAGAGAATCTGAAGAAGCTCCGTACAAAATACAATGAAGAAAAGAAGAAGAACAAAAGAGGAAAGAAGAAGAAGAAAGATAAAATGGTTTTTCACTATTACAATAATGGCAGTATTGTCCTAAAAAATTTCAATTAGTGATGACGTCATCAACTAACGGGACTCTATTAACAGGTGGATTCTCTTTGATTAACAGTGGAAAAATGTTGGGTGGTAGATGAAACATTTGGAAACTTTTGGGTGGTAGATGAAACATTTGAAAACTTTTGGGGTTAGATAGAATTTCACATTTTTTTGGGGGTAAGATAAAATTTTTCTAAACGAAATATTAAAGGGAGAACCAAGTATTTTTCCCAAAAAAATTAATATGAAACCCCATAAAATTTCATGAGGTCCTATTGGATTAAGACATTCTGAGTTGGCTCTGAAATTACCTATTTAAGGATATTTGCTTCCCGGAGAAGGGTAGAAGATAGAAGAGGATCCCGCATTGTTGCCCGTCCCTCCTCTCCTTTATGTCACACTGTGACTACTGTAGAGGGAAGAGTGTCATGTAACCTGTGAAAACCAGAGAGAGAGAGAGAGAGAGAGAGAGGGGGAGAGAGATGCTGGTTGTAGGATTAGAGTACAGCAGCACTCATTAACGTTGCAGCTTTCTTGGAAATTTCTCTGGAAATGAACTGGGTTTGACATATGTGAATTGCAATCAATTCTACTTCCTACTGTGGAGTATGAACAGAGAGAAAAAAGGGTCTTCCAAATTAGCAGAGTTAAGATTGATACGGACGAATCTCTCACAGCAGGACTTAAAATATTGAACCCCAATAACCTCTCTCTCTGTTCTTCAGTCTGACTCTTGCTCTGTTTCTTCTTCTTCATCTGGGTTGAGTTATAATCGACAGGGAGAGGGAAAGAGAGTCAAGAAGGATGAGTTCTGCGAATTTGAGTTTATGGGTTCAGGTTCAAACCTGCTCGATATTTAGCCATTCAAGCAGATCCAGATCCCCAAATTGTTCGATGATTAACTCCTTGCCGAGGATGCCCATCTCTTTCTTATCTCCCAGGGCACGAAAACCCTCTACTACTTCTTCTTTTGTCACCATCTCTGCAGTTCATGTCGCCAAGGAAGAAGAGGAGAGGCTAAAAGAAGGTGAAATCTCCGTGATGGAGACAGGTTTCAATTTCAAAGCTTACATGCTTGAAAAGGGGGCTTCAGTGAATGAAGCCCTCGAAGTTGCTGTCTCCCTCAAGGACCCCTTGAAGATCCACGAAGCCATGCGCTACTCCCTCCTTGCGGGCGGCAAGCGCGTCCGTCCGATCCTCTGCATTGCCGCCTGCGAACTCGTCGGAGGCGACGAAAGCACGGCCATGCCGGCGGCATGTTCTGTGGAGATGATCCACACCATGTCCTTGATTCACGACGACCTCCCTTGTATGGACAACGATGATCTCCGGCGGGGGAAACCCAGCAATCACAAAGTATTCGGCGAGAACATAGCAGTCCTCGCCGGCGATGCTCTGTTAGCCTTCGCATTCGAGCACATCGTCAGGGCGACGGTTGGGGTGCCGCCGGCGAGAATCGTACGTGTTGTTGAAGAATTAGCAAAGGTGGTTGGGACTGAGGGCCTGGTTGCAGGGCAGGTGGTGGATATTGGTTCAACTGGGTTGTCTGATGTGGGTTTGGAACAGCTTGAGTTCATTCACATCCACAAGACTGCTGCTTTGCTTGAAGGATCAGTGGTTATTGGAGCAATCCTGGGTGGTGGATCTGATGAACAAATTGAGAGGCTGAGGAAGTTTGCAAGGTCTATTGGATTGCTGTTTCAGGTTGTGGATGACATCCTTGATGTCACCAAATCATCTAAAGAACTGGGGAAGACGGCCGGCAAGGATTTGTTGGCTGACAAGATCACATATCCAAAGCTTCTGGGTTTGGAGAAATCAAGGGAATTAGCTGAGAAGCTGAACAAGGAGGCTAATAAAGAACTCTCTGGATTCGATCCAGAGACAGCAGCTCCATTGATTGCTCTGGCGAACTATATTGCTTATAGACAGAACTAGTTTGTTGCCTGAAGAAAATTTATGTTGTTTATGAACAATTTGAATGCACGATTTTATGTTAGAAGAGCAAAAAGAATAAAATGACTCGTGTGTAATCGAATTTACAAGATTTTATAGCAGCTTTCATGATAATTTTTTTGTTTTGGATCTTAGGAAATTGTGGTTTGATTTTGATGCTTATGAGATATCTTGAGGATTTAAACTCACATTCCATTCTGTCAATTCAATATTTTGGGAGATTCTGAGATATCTACAAGATTGTGAAGCCCACAGCAGTTTTTCCTTAAAATTGAAACAATTTTATCTGAATTTTATTGGAATATTGTTTCTAAGCTCTCCTTTACTCTTTCAAATTAAACCAAGGAGTTCTGCATAAGCTCTGGTTTAACTAGTTCCAGTTGCTAGTTCTACACTAAATTGCTGGTCAAGATCAGGATCTTATCCTTAATAAAGAGATAGGTGTGAATGGGAATCTATCCAAAGTCAAATGTTGCTGGCAGGATTTGATCCAAAATCAATATTCATTGGCTGAATTTGATCCAGACTTACTTCTCCTTAGCAGGATTCAATCTGGAGTTAATATTCATCAGCGATATTCGATTCGAAGTCAAGATTCGGTAGCAGGCCAATTTATGTGATTACCTGCTTGAATGTTAGAAGAACAACTTAGAGAACTTTGTTTTTAACCTTCTAGGCCAAATAGAAATTTGATTTACTTGGGATAAGGCTGAGTTGAGTTGAATTGAGTTTTATTGATATTGGCAAGGTTCTTCATCCGAAGTAACTAGCTATTTTTGTTATGCAGGTTCCGAATCAGTGGAATCAAGTTTCCTTCAAAACATCTTGCCCGATTCAGCAATTCATGTATGAAAAACCAAGTAATCGTTAACATTTATTCAATGTTCTTCCTGCTCCATCTTCTCCCTAATAGAAGTAGTTGTAAGCGTCAAATGCGAATTAATCTGAAGTTGATACTCATCAGTTGGATTCAAAGTCGAGATTCGCCGGCTGGCCAATTAATTGGCTTATGCAATAAATTTGAAGTTATGGGAGGGGTGGAGTAGTTGATTGAAGGATATCCAACTCCTAAGGCATAGTTTGGCAAGGTTCCTCATTGCAGAAAGTTGCCACTTTGTTGATGTTATATGAATTCCAAATCAGTGAAATCAATTTCCTTTCCTTCCCTTCAGAACATCTTTCCTAATCAGCAATTCTCCTCTGGAATGTCAAGAGTAATCTTAACCTTTTCTTCAATGTTACTCCTCCAGGAGCATATTTTCCTTTGGTACATAACCTGCCACCTTCATTTTTCCAGCCAACAAATCCAGCATTTCATAGATTTCTGTTGATGGGAGCGCGATACGTCACCGGAAATAAACTCATGAACTTCATAAGTAACTTCAATAGAACTGCAACCTGGATTTCTTTTGATCCCTTTGTCCTTCCATCTTCTCCTCACTTCAGCAACATCATCCAATCTACCAATGCAGGCCTCTGTTCACAGGATCCATCGCTTGCTCACTATATCTACCTTTTTATGAACTCGACAGGTGAGAAGAGGGACTCCCAAATGACTGAATCAGGTTGAAGAGGCATGGTTGTAACAAATTCCTCAACCTCCCCCAGCAATCCACCTCGTCCAAGGAGTAATTTTTATGGTTCCAACATATTGAGTTCCTTCTTTGATGAGTCCCTCTGAGGATGAGAAACAACTCTAGAGCTTCTCAACTCCATTCTTACTTGAATAACCAATTCACATCCCAACTCCTGCAAACCATTGCAGTCCAGGAGACAAAGCTGTTCTCAGGTGCATGATCAAAATACGGCCTTGCCAACCCCAAATCTTCATGTCTACAGGCCCATTTGGTCGAAGACAAAAACAAAGTAAATGGGATTAAAAATACAAAAAGACGCCGTTGCCGGGGATCGAACCCGGGTCACCCGCGTGACAGGCGGGAATACTTACCACTATACTACAACGACTGATTGTTGTTTAAGAAATTAATAACTATTAATTTAAACATCTTAACTTTATTAATATGGTGAAATTAATTTATTTAAAAATAGTTTTGAGTCCAACTTTCCCATGGACATATCCTCTTATGACACATCACCATCCAAGAAGTACGGATTTCATTGAACATGAACGGTGATATGATAGGTCATGAGGCAGGTGGCCATCCATCATGTGGGGGAATGGATTCAGACTCGATATTTTATGTTTACCTCAAATCGAAAGCGACCGAAAGCAATGAATGAAGCCGACCGGATCTAAATCTCATGGTGTCGTTGGGAATTTGGGATTTAATAATCATCCGTTGACGTCACAGCCTGCCCTGTTTTTTACGGATCCGCTTAGCTGGGTCTAATTCAGGAGTCCACATTATAACCAGAAAAAGACAACAGTAACCTTTTCTTTATTTTTGAGAAAATTCCAACACAATACGACAAATACGTACGTGATGGAGCAAATAAATATATATTTACTTTTTTTAGGTAAAAAAAAGATTTATTGAATAAAAGAGGAAAGAAATCGTCTCCCCCCTGGGTTTATGCGAGAGACACGACTGTTTCATTTCGATTGCAATACGTGGTTTTTTTAGATCGGACGGTTATGAATCAAATTGATGCATAATGTTATATCTGGTTTAAGTTGCATCCTATCAAACTTGCTTTTTGAATTTGAAAATCTCGACAATTTCATTTCAGTTTGAAAATTCAACCCAGCACGTTTCAGAGGGGAAAGAGAAGGCAGAGGAAGAAGAAAGTTGAGAGAGAGAGAGAGAGAGAGAGAGAGAGAGAGCGGCAGAGGATAAAGGAGATCGAGGAAGAAGAAACTTGAGAAAGAGGGTGGCGAAGGTTTTGTTTCAGAGGGGAGGTTTGCTCTGGGTTCCAAATCGAGGAAGAAGAAACTTGAGAAATTAGGGCGGTGGAGGTTTTGTTTCAGAGGGGAGGTTTGCTTTGGGTTCCAAATCGAGGAAGAAGAAACTTGAGAAATTAGGGCGGTGGAGGTTTTGTTTCAGAGGGGAGGGTTCCAAATCGCAGGCAAAGGAAGAAGATACTTGATAGAGAGAGCGGTGGAACTGGGAAACAGGTTTGATTTTGTTGCTATTTTTTCCTCGACAACTCATTTCGATATTCCTGTGCTTGCAACTCTCTTTGAGATCCAAATGATGAGTGGAACAACTTGTTCAATGTAAGAATGCAATGTTGATGCTGTCTACTTCTAAGTTGATATACTCGTGTATTGTTTTCTGGTTCTACTTTAGGGTTGGGGGTTGGTTGTGTTCCGTGTTTTTCTTCTTCTAGTAATCAAGAGCATCTGGTTGCATTGAATGGGGTAAAATTTGGAAATGGTTAGAGTGGGTATTGGCTTGGAAGAGTCTCATCCTTATGTAAACATTTTTTGTAAAATCATTCCTATTTTCTATTATGGGCAACATTACATTTCCTTGCCTTTTTAGACTTGTGGGAATCCAATCAAGGATATTTAATTATCCCCTTACCAAATATAATTTAAATCTATCCTATTATGGATGAGAATCCAACCAAGGATAGATTTGATTATCCATTTACCAAATATAATTCAAATCTATCCTATTATGGGTTTGGGATAGATTTGAATTCCAAAAGATTATAAACATGGATCAGGGGTCCCTATAGTCTCTCTCCAAGTGTGCATAATCAAGAGGTCCCATACCTAAGGGGGAGGAGACTGTAGAAGATCTCTGCAGGAATCAGGTGTCAAGCAAAGGTCGGAAAACAATCTTCTACGAAAAGGTATGTTCAAGTTATTTTAATTAATTGTGTGTTAACTCAGCTGTATTTTTATATTCCATATGGAATTTATTATGAATGAAGTTTCTTTGGATTTGTATTGTAATCCTACAGTGGTATCAGAGCCATCCCACATGGATTTAAAATCATTGAGTAGTGAACATAAAAAAAAAAAAAAAAAAAAATTTCTTACATATCTTTTTGATTTTTGGAAAAATAAAAGAGATTTTAAAAATCGAATAATTTTTTCAGACGGTGAAATTTAAAATAAATTATATCAGATTGTAGAAGTCGAAAAAACTAGTCGATCGAAAATAAGTTGGTCACCGGCGGTGGCCGGACGCGTCGCCACTCGCCGCCTGAAAAGGCGCGTGAGATCCACGCGCCGGAGTTTAAAAAAAAAAAATAAAAAAAATAAAAACCTGACGGCGCCGAGTCATCGCCGGGTGGACTCGGGCCTAGTCAACCCAGCCCAGGCCCAAACCAGCTCTGACCGGGCTGGCCCAGCCCAAGCCAAGCCAGCCCGGCTAGTCTGGCCCAGCCCAGGCCAAGCCAGTCGGGCTAGTCAGACCCAGCCAGGGCTGGCCCAGCCCAGGCCAAGCCAGCCTGGCTAGTCAAACCCAGCCCAGGGCTGGCCTAAAAACCCGAACGGGTCCATGGATAACCAACCCAAACCCGAATGGGTGAACCTCTAGCCCGAACTGGAAACCCGAAAGTTGACCCGAAAACCCGACCCCAAAAACCCGAATTTGAATTGGGTCTGGGTGACCCGAATTTGAGCCTCGACCCGATTTGTAATCGGTATCCGGATTTTGATACGACCCCGGTTTGACCCGGCCCGAATTGGAACAAGAGGTACACGGGTTTCGGGCGACACCGGTTTTTTGACCCGACCCGAAGTGGGAACGGGGGTAACCGGATTTTGACCCGACCCAAATTGAAAAAATCGGGTTACACGGATTTTGACCCGACCTGAATAGGAATCGGGTCCTTTTGCCCCGGATTTTGACCCGGACCGGGTGAACCCGGTTCGATTTGAACGGACCAAACCGGTCCGGACCGGTTTGCTTAAACCGGCCAGAAACCGGTTCAGACTTAAGGCCTGTTTGGATCACAGGCAGTGTGATCCCACGCGCCAACTTTAATCGGCGCGTGAGGGCACGTTTTAGGTCCAATTGACCTGAAATTTTCACCGTTGATTGTATTTTTTGATTATCTTCATTCTGGTATATCTGTAATATCATTTGTGGAATCCCAAAGCTATAATATTTGAAAAAAAAACTAGTTTTGTAAGCATTTTATAAGGTTTTTGTAATTTTTAGATGATCAAATGATTACCAGATGAGTTATGTGCATATTTATATTGGTTGTTTGAGACATAATTCCTTGTTTTCAACATTTAAATCATTTTCTATATGACTACACATCCGAATTTACGGATATAATTGTGTAATAGTGTAAAACCCACCAAAGTGGCACACCTACTGCATGATTATATCTGCAAATTCATGAATCTTATATTTTATACAAAAGTGGTCAAGCATTGATAATGCACACCCAAAGGTGGCATTGTCCTGTTATGTTAGTAACATGCACTCACTGATTAAGGATGATCGACTAAGGGATTTTTCATTCACCCAAAGGTGATGAAATTTTCTGAAGTCATCATTTCTTGGCGGTTTTGCCTGGATATCTAAGAGGACCAGTGCATGCTTATCCCAAAGGATAAATGTGTAGTACGGTTGACTCTTAAGAAAAGAAATTATTTTAAGGATGATCGGCTAAGGGATTTTTCATTCACCCAAAGGTGATGAAATTTTCTGAAGTCATCATTCCTTGGCGGTTTTGCCTGGATATCTAAGAGGACCAGTGCATGCTTATCCCAAAGGATAAATGTGTAGTACGGTTGACTCTTAAGAAAAAAAATTATTTTAAGGATGATCGGCTAAGGGATTTTTCATTCACCCAAAGGTGATGAAATTTTCTGAAGTCATCATTCCTTGGTGGTTTTTCTTTACCTGTGTTGACTGGTTCTAATTACCAAAAATGGTATGAGGCAGTGGAAACCCAACTCAGCATGTTAGATATGGACTTAGCTCTCAGAGAGGAGAAACCTGCTCTAATCACTCTTGAGAGCTCTCCTGCTCAGATACTGAAAATGGAGATGTGGGAAGCTTCTAATAGAAAATCTCTAATCCTGATGAAAAATCCTATTTCTGAATCTCTTCGTGGTGGTCTCCAGATGAAAGATACTGCAAAAGAATACATGACGGAGATACAGACAAAATTTAATGTGACAAATAAAAGTCTAAAAATTAGTCTGATGGCAGCTCTAACTGGATCAAGATTTGATTCAAATGGCAGTATTCGAGAACACATACTCGGATTGGTTGCAAAAAGGGAAAAACTTAAGGGTTTGGGAACCTCTTTGGATGATGATTTTCTAGTTTATCTTGCCCTGACTTCTCTCCCAAATGAATATAGTCAGGTTCATGTATCCTACAATACTCAGAAAGACAATTGGAGTCTGGACGATTTGATTTCTTTTTGCTCTCAAGAAGAGGATAGATTGAAAAAGAAGAAACCAGAAAGTGTAAATTTGGTTCAGCACAAAACTTTTCCTAAAAAGGGAAGGGGAGTTGGAGGTATAGGACCTCAAAAGAAGAAAAAGTTTTCCAAGAAGGGAAACGGAAAACCCTATGATAAATCATATACCTTGAAAAGAAATGATGAGAAGAAAGACATAAATGGCGTGGAGTGCTTCTGGTGTAAAAAGAAGGGACACATGAAGAATTACTGTCGAGGCAGACAGGCCCTGGTTGAATAAGCGGAAAGAATGCGGTACTCATCTATCTTTAGTATGTTTTGAGTCTTTTCTAATTGATGCTCCTATAGATTCCTGGTGGGTTGACTCTGGGTCATCCATTCATGTCACTCATTCCTTGCAGGGATTTCTAAGCCACAGAGCACCAAGCAGGGATGAGGTTAATGTGTTCGTAGGGAACGGTGTGAAAGTAACAGTGGAGGCCATTGGAGTAGTTAGACTGTTTCTGACTTCAAAATTTTTTATAGATTTGGAAGACACTGTATATGTTCCCACAATGAAGAAGAATCTGATTTCTATATCAAGACTAGTAAATAATGGATACAGTTTAAGTTTTAATAAGAATGGTTTTGATTTATGTCTGAATTCTTCTGTAGTTGGAAATGGAAGGGTAGTAAATGGTTTATATCAATTGAATTTAGCACCTTCTATTGTTTTGAATGTGTCTTCTAAACGTCCTATGCTAGATGAGTCTTCCTCTACTCTTTGGCACAGGCGCTTAGGACATATTTCAGTGGAGTGTATGAAAAGGCTTATCATTGATGGAATTCTGATACCTTTACAATTTGATGATATGCCTGTCTGTGTGGACTGTATCAAAGGAAAAATGACTAGAAACAGGAAGAAGAAGTCAGTTCACAGCAATGACTTGTTGGAACTGATTCATACTGACATCAGCGGTCCTTTTCCCTCTTCTTCCATTGGAGGTCATCGATATTTTATTACATTTATTGATGATTATTCAAGATATGGTTATGTCTACCTGTTGGCTGACAAATCAAGTTCACTGGATGTTTTTAAAATCTACAAAATGGAAGTGGAGAATTTTTTGTCAAAAATGATAAAAATTGTCAGATCAGATCGAGGAGGTGAATATTATGGTAAGCCGGGTGATTCTACTCAACACCTTGGTCCTTTTGCCAAGTTCTTACAAGAGCATGGCATTATTGCTCAATATTCCATGCCAGGAACCCCTCAACAAAATGGAGTTGCCGAAAGAAGGAATAGGACTCTAAAAGACATGATGAGAAGTATGATTAGTAACTCAAATCTTCCAGATTTTCTGTGGGGGGAAGCTCTACAAACTGCCACTTACATACTCAATAGGGTGCCAAGTAAATCTGTTACCAAAACACCTTTTGAGCTATGGACTGGTAGAAAACCAAGTTTGAATCATCTACATGTTTGGGGATGCAGAGCAGAAGCCAGATTATATAATCCTCATGAAAAAGTTATGGATCCAAGGACAGTCAGTTGCCATTTTGTTGGCTATCCTGCTAGATCCAAGAGATTTAGATTTTACTGTCCCAATTCTACCAATCGGATAGTTGAGACTGTTCATGCCAAGTTCACTGAAGACTCCTGTGAATTAGTAGAACCAAGAAGCTTGGAATTTGATGAGGTCCTTGTATTTCCTAATTCAATGATTCCCAGTCCTATTATCCCTACTGTTATGCATCCTTTGGTCCCACCAATGATAGAGCACCTTACGGGGATTGAGGTACCTGATCAACCTACGGCACCAGTGTTGATTACAGAACCTGAAGAGATGGTTAGGAGATCTACTAGACAACGCAAGAGTGCTATTTCTTCTGACTTCATTCTATACTTAACTGAAGGAGAATTTGACATTGGTCAAGCAATAGATCCCTTAAGTTTTAAGGATGCCATGAATAGTTCCAATGCACCGAAATGGTTGGAAGCTATGAAAGATGAATTGTCATCCATGGTTAACAACGGTGTTTGGACTCTTGTAGATCTACTTAATTCTTGTAAACCCATAGGCTCCAAATGGATTTTCAAGACTAAGTGTGACTCCAAGGGAAGAATTGAACGCTACAAGGCCAGGCTAGTAGCTAAGGGATTCACACAAAGAGAGGGAGTTGACTTCAAGGAGACATTTTCTCCAGTCTCCTCGAAGGATTCCTTCAGAATTATTATGGCATTCGTGGCGCATTATGATCTAGAATTACATCAGATGGATGTCAAAACAGCCTTTTTGAATGGAGACTTGATTGAGGAAGTTTACATGCGACAACCAGAAGGTTTTGAGGTACAAGGCAAGGAAGGAATGGTTTGTAAGCTCAACAAATCCATTTATGGTCTCAAACAAGCTTCTAGACAATGATATCTAAAGTTCCACCAGATTATATCATCTTTTGGTTTTGTTGAGAGTGCTATTGATCAATGCATTTATCACAAAATCAGTGGGAGCAAGTTCATTTTTCTGGTGTTATATGTAGATGACATTTTGCTTGCCAGTAGTGATTTAGGTTTACTTGCAAAGACCAAGCAATTTCTGTCAGAGAACTTTGAAATGAAAGATATGGGTGAGGGCTCTTTTGTACTGGGTATTGAAATCAGTCGTGACAGAAGATGTAGACTATTGGGACTATCTCAAAGGGCTTATATTGATCGTGTACTCAAGAGATTCAATATGTCAAACTGTTCAGCTGGTGAGGCACCCATCAGCAAGGGAGACAAGTTAAACAAGACCCAGTGCCCTCGGAATGAGATTGAAAGAAGGTCTATGACTGATAAGCCTTATGCATCTGCAGTAGGCAGCCTTATGTATGCACAGGTCTGCACTCGCCCTGATATCGCTTTTGCAGTAAGTGTTTTGGGACATTTTCAATCTAATACAGGTTTGGCTCACTGAACAGCTGTGAAGAAAGTCTTGCGATATTTACAGAGGACAAAAGATTATATGCTTACCTATGGCAGCAATGATACCCTTGAGATTGTGGGTTATTCTGATGCAGATTACAGCGGATGCCCTGATGACAGGAAATCTACTTCAGGATACATTTTTATGATGGCTGGAGGAGCTATTTCTTGGAAAAGTGTGACGCAAACAAATTTAACATCTTCTACGATGGAGGCAGAAGTTGTAGCATTGTTCGAAGCCACGAAGCAGGCAATCTGGCTGAGGAATTCATTTCTAGTATGAAGATTGTGGAAATCATCTCCAGACCATTATTAGTATATTGTGATAATCAGTCAGCTATATCTTTCTCTAAAAATAATCAGAGAACTGGTGCTTCAAAGCACATTGATATCAAGTATCTGTTAATAAAGGAAAAAGTTGATGATAATCACATCATTGTAGAAAAGATTTCGACCATAGATATGATTGCTGATCCATTGACAAAAGCTCTACTAGTGGGAATCTTCAAGGATCATGTTTCTTGTATGGGCATAGTCGAATCCTTTGATCTAATTTTGTAAAATCATTGATACTTGATTGTATTATTTTATCTGTGGTTTTATGGACATAGTGATTAATACAATTGTTTCATTTCATGATTTAGCATTTGCACTCTTGCTAGTATAAGTGAAAGCTTTATTTATTAAGTCAAGTCTCAAAAGGCAGTATTAAGCCAAGTCTCACTAAATGCAGTATTAAGCCAAGTCTCAAAAGACAGTATTAAGCCAAGTCTCACTAAAGACAGTATTAAGCCAAGTCTCACTAAAGGCAGTATTAAGCCAAGTCTCAAAAGACAGTATTAAGCCAAGTCTCACTAAAGGCAGTATTAAGCCAAGTCTCAAAAGACAGTATTAAGCCAAGTCTCACTAAAGGCAGTATTAAGCCAAGTCTCAAAAGACAATATTAAGCCAAGTCTCAAAAGGTAGTATTAAGCCAAGTCTCACAAAATGTAGTATTCAGCCAAGTCTCAAAAGGCAGTATTAAGCCAAGTCTCACAAAAAGTAGTATTAAGCCAAGTCTCAAAAGGCGTGATAAGCCAAGTCTCACTAAAGGCAGTATTAAGCCAAGACCCAAAAGGCAATATTAAGCCAAGTCACAAAAGGTAGTATTAAGCTAAGTTTTAGAGGCGGTAAGCCAATGTCAAAATTAACAAGGAGACTTATGTTTGTAATAACAGAAAGTTGTATGCTGTATAATTGAGGTGTATCTTCTGCTGTTATTCAACATTAGTCTATTTGTTGGAAGGTATGAGGTTTGGGATAATCTGGTTTTTAATTAATGGTTTCCATGGCCACACCAGTTTTTAATAGTCTTGTGGAATAATGTAGCCAAAGTGGGAGATTGTAAAATCATTCCTATTTTCTATTATGGGCAACATTATATTTCCTTGCCTTTTTAGACTGGTGGGAATCCAATCAAGGATATTTAATTATCCCCTTACCAAATATAATTTAAATCTATCCTATTATGGATGAGAATCCAATCAAGGATAGATTTGATTATCCATTTACAAATATAATTCAAATCTATCCTATTATGAGTTTGGGATAGATTTGAATTCCAAAAGATTATAAATATGGATCGGGTGTC